>JAOPSE010000013.1:63759073-64122892 GCA_029449295.1 Zea luxurians | reverse complement strand
GGACAAACCGACAAAACATGCATTGGACTAGTCTGGTGTGACACCAGTCCTGTTATACAGAGAACATGTTTTTGGCACAGTTAATGTGTGCATGCCAGACCAGTTTGTCGTGCCATCAGACCGAGCATAAAGAGTCGTTATAAACTGACCTAGTCAGCCCGTGTGCATCAGACCAATCCGGTGTGCATAGCTGGCACACCGGACCTAAGTGCTGTAATGGCTAGTTCTGAGGCGTTGGCTGACATCACTGTATGGTTCGGTGGAACACCTATGGTGCACCGGACCGATCCAGTGCACCCGAGATATAAGTAGTATAGTTAACAACTAGTTTTTGGTGGGTGGGTATTTATACCCTGTCCAGTAGTCATATTCATTGCATTGCCTTCTCCAACATCATAGCATTTATTATGAGGGATTGAGTGACCCTTTGCATAGTGAGGCAATTAGTGATTTCATAATCTTGTGATTAAGACCTCATTAGTGCAATAGAGAGCCACCTAGAGCATACACCACACACATTAGACTTGTCATAGTCAAGTGAAAGTCTAGAGCTTGTTACTCTTGGTGATCGGTAACACCTAGATAGCTTGGTAGTGATTGGAGCGTGGTGATAACCCCGATGGGCTTGTTTGTGACCTGGCTCGACGTTATAACGGTTGTGAGCGATTCACCGTGCTGGAGAGGTGAAGAAGCAACTCATTGTGGGTGCTTAGTTCTTGCGAGGACTAAGGGGAGTTAAACCCTTGCGTGGGCGCTCCAACAAGGATTAATGGAGAGTGTCAACTATTCGATACCTCGAAAAAAATTGGAGGAGTCTTCTGAACCCTTGCTTTACATTCCACATTTACTTTGAGCATTTATGTTTTCTAGTGATTGTCATGATAGCTTAGGGTTGTCCTAGTGTTTTTAGCTTCTTGTGATCTAGTTAGATTGTAGAGTGAAGCTGGGTTTGAGATTAGGGTTTATAGAAGCCCAATTCGCTACCCCTTTTAGACATTGCGATCCTTTTCACCCATGACGACACACTGCCACATTGTAGTGTTTTCCGCGGGACTCCAAATGAGGACTCCAAATGACGACACACTGCCACAGTAGCCTTTTCATTTGTATAATTAAAAATATTTAAAATTTAATTTCATATCCTGATGCTTAAAAATTATAATTCTAGAAGTCTACCACTTTAGAGAAGAGCGATAGGGACCTAGATGTAAATTTGTTTTATTCTATTTATAAGTTGGTCTGTGTCGCCTATTTTGAAGGCAATAACTAATATGCAATGATACCTTATGCATAAGCGTGCAAGCGATACTCCATCAGATACACATGATCGTAGTTTGTTAGGGTGTTTTATAAATCTACACGAGCTGATGGTGAAAAGGTTTAAAGTATTAAATGTAATATATGGTTTGATCATAATCTAACGACCTCGCTTGCACGCTTGTATATAAGACCTAATTGCATATTAGTTGTTGTAAACCTTGCCGCCAGCAGGGCCCGCCCAGCTCATAGGACCGTGTACCCGTATAGAAGTTGCATGGCTGGGCTCTTCCTTGTTTACGTCATGATGATCATGGGCTTCGTGGGCTGGCCCAGGCGCCCAGGTAAGCACACGGGCTATTCTGACTAGCTGTTGACATTACAATAAATTCCTCATGTAAAAGAGCGCATAGCCTGCCTAATGGAATGGATATGATAGTCTCAACAATATGTCAATATATATATATATATATATATATATATATATATATATATATGTATATGTATATATATATGGTTCTGGTTCGAATAAAATCCTCGTGTGTGAGTGTATGGTTGTCATTTTTACCTGTAGTTGGATCCTAGGATGGCCCCAAACCACGAGACAGTTTAAACCTGGTGCTCACTTTATTTACTAGCAGCTGATAGGCACCACGGCCCGAACCAACAAAATAATTACCAGTCGTACGTTCTGAAAGGTGGTAGTACAGCCTGTAGGGAGGGGTCTCTCCGTCGTGCGTGTCCGAGCGCGCGCATATATATATATATATATATATATATATATATATATATATATATATATATATATATATATATATATATATATATATATACTGTTTTTATATATTACATCTGGGTGCATTCAATATAGAGAATGCACCCAAGCCGAACCTACGCGCCAGGTCCGAGCCAACCGTCCCACCCAGGTCGTCTTCGTCCGTCTTCGTCCCTCCCGCACGTCTTCGTCGCTCCCCGCCCGCTCCCGACAGAACTTTTTCACTTTCCCGCCCACGCCCCTCTTTCTCTACGAACGACTCAACCTCTTCACATAAGTTGCAATCACACCAGACTTGCAGTTGCAATCACACCAGACCAGCCGTTGCAATTATACCAGACAGCAGTTGCAATCATTGTTTGTTTAACAGATTTTTGGACATAGTTATATAAAAGTTGCAATCACACCAGACCAGAAGTTGCAATTACACCAGACCAGCAGTTGCAATCTTGTTTGTTTAATAGATTTTTGGACATAGTTATATAGAAGTTGCAATCACACCAGACCCACAGTTGCAATTACATCAGACCAGCAGTTGCAATCTTGTTTATTTAATAGATTTTTGGACATAGTTATATAGAAGTTGCAATCACACCAGACCAGCAGTTGCAATTACATCAGACCAGCAGTTGCAATCATATTTTTTAACAAAATTTCTCAGAGTTATTCAAATGCGGGGGACAGAGAGGCGCGCGGCGGCGCGGGGGACAGGGAGACGCGCGGCGGCGCGAGAACAGGGAGGCGCTCGGCGGCGCGAGGACAGGGAGGCGCTCGGCGGCGGTGGGATTCAGGGGAGGAGCATCGAGGAGGCGGCGGCGGCGCGGGGAAAGGGATGTGTCGGGGACCATAATTAGGGGTACCCTCAAGACGCCTAATTCTCAGCTGGTAACCCCCATCAGCATAAAGCTGCAAAGGCCTGATGGGTTTGATTAAGTCAGGGATCAGTCCATACGAGTGACTTGACCACGCCACGCCCGAGCCTAGCCTCGGGCGAGGGCAGCCGACCCTGAGATGATTCCGTCTCGTCTGAGGCCTCCTCTTTCACGGCAGACGCATCTCCGGCTCGCCCTAGGCCCTGCCTTCGATAAGAAGAAACCCTGACTAAATCACCACGCCCGCCAACCGAGTCACCGGGGCGTTTAACGCAAAAGGTAAGACCAACGGGCGACCAGACTTCGCCAGAAGTACCATAGGAGGCTCCGCCCGACCCAGGGCTCGGACTCGGGCTAAGGCCCTGGAAGACGGCGAACTCCGCTCCGCCCAAGGGCTCGGACTCGGGCTAAGGCCCCGGAAGACGGCGAACTCCGCTCCGCCCAAGGGCTCGGACTCGGGCTAAGGCCCCGGAAGACGGCGAACTCCGCTCCGCCCAAGGGCTCGGACTCGGGCTAAGGCCCCGGAAGACGACGAACTCCGCCTCGCCCGACCCAGGGCTCGGACTCCGCCTCGGCCTCTGCCTAACGATCTCCGCCTCGCCCGAACCCAGGGCTCGGACTCTGCCTCTGTCTTGTAGGACGGACTCGACCTCGGCTTCGGAGGAGCCGCCACGACGCCCGACCTAGGACACGAGACCGCCACGTCAACAGGAAGCGCCATCATCGCCCTGCCCTGAGCCGACTTAGGTCGCAGAGAACAAGACTGGCGTCCCATCTGGCCAGCCACGCCAGATAGGCAAATGATGGCGCCCCGCTAGACCATGATGACGGCGACTCTCAGCTCCCTTACGAAAGCAGGAGGACGTCAGCAAGGGCCCAGCCACTCCGACAGCTGTCTCCCCGTCCGGCTCCGTTACTCCTCCAACAGCCACGACGCCACACCAACAGGGTGCCAAGATCTCTCCGGCTGCCACCTTGGCATGTACATAGGGTGCTAGCTCTCTCTCGCTAGACACGTAGCACCTTGCTACACCCCCATCTTGTACACCTGGATCCTCTCCTTGCGACTATAAAAGGAAGGACCAGGGCCTTCTTAGAGAAGGTTGGCCTCACGGGGACGAAGGGCAGGGGCAGGCGCTCTCTCTCGGGGCCGCTCTCTCCCCTCACCTCGTGCGGACGCTTGTAACCCCCTACTGCAAGCGCACCCGACCTGGGCGCGGGACGAACACGAAGGCCGTGGGAATTTCTCCGACTCCCTCACGACCCGGCTCCGGCCACCGACCTCTCTCTCTGTTCCCCCCTTCGCGCTCGCTCCACGCGCTCGACCCATCTGGGCTGGGGCACGCGGCACTCTCACTCGTCGGCTCGAGGACCCCCCGGTCTCGGAACGCCGACAGTTGGCGCGCCAGGTAGGGGCCTGCTGCGTGTTGACGCTCGATTTCCCGTCAAGCTCCAGATGGGCAGTCTCCAACGACCTCTTCAACCCGGGACGGTGCTCCGTTTCGGGAACCTCGAGTTCATGTCGCTCGACGGCGACTACGACATGGTACTCCTTCCACCGCCGCGCGACAGCGACACTGGTGGCGGACAGCCCGCCCGCCGGCGGCGGAATCGACGACGTCTTTCCCGCGTGGGGGAAGAACAACTTTCGAGCTCGCCCCATCCTCTCCCTCGCCATCGGAGGAGGAGGAGGCGGGGCAACCGGGGCCGAGCGGGAGATCGCGCTCCGACGGCTGTCGAGCAAATCGACATCCCCGGCGCCTCGACGGAGGACACGCCAAGCGTCGCCCTCGCGTTCAAGGCAAACGCGAGCGCCATCCCCCCGCAACACGTCGACTCCGAGCAAGTGGACGACGCCAGCACGCTCACGGAAGGCCTGCAGGACGTCGCCCTCGTACCCAAGACGACGGCGCGGTCAGCCCCCGACGTGACTTCATCGCCCCTCGTCGATAAAAAGGTACCGACTGCTACCCATCTTTCGTTATTTCGACTCGGCCTCAGCCCGCCTGGCGACCTCGCTTTGGCGGACGCTCACATTGAGGCGAGTGCAACCTCTCTGGGGTTTCATGTGCGGTCGCCTTGGGACCGATTGACGGGTGTCTCGACCTACGGACCCTCTGGGTCCGAGGAAGACGACGACCCCAGCATCTGCTGGGATTTCTCCGGATCTGGCAACCCTAGTGCCATGCGGGACTTCATGACCGCATGTGACTACTGCCTCTCCGACTGTTCCGACGGCAGCCGCAGCCTTGGTGACAAGGACTGCGGCCCGAGTCGCGAATGTTTCCACATCGAGCTAGGGGATCCCTCCGGAGGCGGCTGTCTCGGCATGCCGGAGGATGGTGATCCCCCTAGGCCAGCGCCTCGCGCCGACATCCCGCGGGAGCTAGCTGTGGTCCCCGTTCCGGCGGGGGGTCACGACCCACAGCTCGAGCAAGTCCGCGGGGCGCAGGCCGGGTTCGATGAAGGAGCAGGAGCGCTCGAGGCAATCCGCCAGAACATCGGGCAGGTATGGGCGAGCCAACCCCCGGCCGGAGGAATACGTCACCTGCCCCAAGGTCTCCAGCACCGCATCGCCAACGATGCCAGGGACAAACCGCCACCCGCATCCGGCGGGACTGGTCAGGACCTGGCCGCTGCAGCGATGCTCCTCCGCGCGATGCCGGAGTCATCAACCACCGAGGGTCGGCGAATCCAGGGAGAACTCAAGCATCTCCTGGAAGGCGCTGCGGCCCGGCGGGCCGAGAGCTCTGCCTCCCGCAGGCAGGGATACCCCTCGGAACCTCGTGCCGCGACTTCCCGACTCACGCGGGAAGCCTCGGTCTTCACCGGGCGCACGCGCAACACCGCGCCTGCGGCCCCGGGCCACCTCGGCGACGAGCACCCTCATCGTGACCGTCGGGCACGCCTCGACGAAAGGGTGCGCCGAGGCTACCACCCCAGGCGTGGGGGACGCTACGACAGCGGGGAGGATCGGAGTCCCTCGCCCGAACCACCCGGTCCGCAGGTCTTTAGCCGAGCCATTCGGCGGGCGCCGTTTCCGCCCCGATTCCGACCCCCGACTACTATCACGAAGTACTCGGGGGAGACGAGACCGGAATTGTGGCTTGCGGACTACCGCCTGGCCTGTCAACTGGGTGGGACGGACGATGACAACCTCATCATCCGAAACCTCCCCCTGTTTCTCTCCGACACCGCCCGTGCCTGGTTGGAGCACCTGCCTCCGGGGCAGATTTCCAACTGGGAAGATTTGGTCCAGGCTTTCGCCGGGAACTTCCAGGGCACGTACGTGCGCCCCGGGAATTCCTGGGACCACCGGAGCTGTCGGCAACTGCCGGGAGAGTCTCTCCGAGACTACATCCGGCGGTTCTCGAAGCAGCGCACCGAGCTGCCCAACATCACCGACTCCGATGTCATCGGCGCGTTCCTCGCCGGCACCACCTGCCGAGACCTGGTGAGTAAGCTGGGTCGCAAGACCCCCACCAGGGCGAGCGAACTGATGGACATCGCCACCAAGTTCGCCTCCGGCCAGGAGGCGGTTGAGGCCATCTTCCGAAAGGACAAGCAGCCCCAGGGCCGCCCGTCGGAAGATGCTCCCGAGGCGTCTACTCCGCGCGGCGCCAAGAAGAAAGGCAGGAGGAAGTCGCAAGCGAAACGCGACGTTCCCGACGCAGACCTTGTCGCCGCCGCCGAGCGCAAGAACCCTCGGAAGCCCCCCGGAGGTGCAAACCTTTTCGACAAGGCACTCAAGGAGACGTGCCCCTACCACCAGGGGCCCGTCAAGCATACCCTCGAAGAGTGCGTCATGCTTCGGCGTCACTTCCACAGGGCCGGGCCGCCCGCAGAGGGTGGCAGGGCTCACGACGATGACAAAAGGGAGGATCACCAAGCAGGAGAGTTCCCGGAGGTCCGCGATTGCTTCATGATCTACGGAGGGCATGCGGCAAACGCCTCGGCTCGGCATCGTAAGCAAGAGCGTCGGGAGGTCTGCTCGGTCAAGGTGGCGGCGCCAGTCTACCTAGACTGGTCCGACAAGCCCATCACCTTCGACCGGGACGACCACCCCGACCACGTGCCGAGCCCGGGGAAGTACCCGCTCGTCGTCGACCCCGTCATCGGCGACGTCAGGCTCACCAAGGTCCTGATGGATGGAGGCAGCTGCCTCAACATCATCTACGCCGAGACCCTCAGGCTCCTGCGCGTCGACCTGTCATCCGTCCGAGCAGGCGCTGCGCCCTTCCACGGGATCATTCCCGGGAAGCGCGTCCAGCCCCTCGGACAGCTCGACCTCCCTGTCTGCTTCGGAACGCCCTCCAACTTCCGAAGAGAGACTTTGACGTTCGAGGTGGTCGGGTTCCGAGGAACCTACCACGCAGTGTTGGGGAGGCCGTGCTACGCGAAGTTCATGGCCATCCCCAACTACACCTACCTGAAGCTCAAGATGCCGGGCCCCAACGGGGTCATCACCGT
The DNA here is from genome assembly GCA_029449295.1 of Zea luxurians. Classification (NCBI taxonomy): domain Eukaryota; kingdom Viridiplantae; phylum Streptophyta; class Magnoliopsida; order Poales; family Poaceae; genus Zea; species Zea luxurians. The sequence continues at coordinate 64,115,518 of JAOPSE010000013.1, read as the reverse complement.
CGGCCCCACGTACAAACACGCATTCGAATGCGATGTGGAGTGCGTGGAGTACGCCGAGGCCCTCGCCGAGTCCGAGGCCCTCATAGCCGACCTGGAAAGCCTCTCCCGAGAGGTGCCGGACGTGAAGCGGCATGCCGGCAACTTTGAGCCAGCGGAGACGGTTAAGGCCATCCCTCTCGACCCCAGTGGCGACACCTCCAAGCAGATCCGGATCGGTTCCGGGCTCGACCCCAAATAGGAAGCAGTGCTCATCGACTTTCTCCGCGCAAATGCCGACGTTTTTGCGTGGAGTCCCTCGGACATGCCTGGCATACCGAGGGATGTCGCCGAGCACTCGCTGGATATTCGGGCCGGAGCCCGGCCGGTCAGACAACCTCTGCGCCGATTCGACGAGGAAAGGCGCAGGGTGATAGGCGAGGAGGTCCACAAGTTGATGGCAGCAGGGTTCATTAAAGAGGTATTCCATCCCGAATGGCTTGCCAACCCTGTACTTGTGAGGAAAAAAGGGGGGAAGTGGCGGATGTGTGTAGACTACACTGGTCTCAACAAAGCATGTCCGAAGGTCCCCTACCCTCTACCTCGCATCGACCAAATTGTGGACTCCACTGCAGGGTGCGAAACCCTGTCTTTCCTCGATGCCTACTCAGGGTATCATCAAATCAGGATGAAAGAGTCCGACCAGCTCGCGACTTCTTTCATCACGCCCTTCGGCATGTACTGTTATGTCACAATGCCGTTCGGGTTGAGAAACGCGGGTGCAACGTACCAGCGGTGCATGAACCATGTGTTCGGCGAACACATTGGTCGCACGGTCGAGGCCTACGTCGATGACATCGTAGTCAAGACGAGGAAAGCCTCTGACCTTCTCTCCGACCTCGAACTGACATTCCGGTGTCTCAAGGCGAAGGGCGTCAAGCTCAATCCCGAGAAGTGCGTCTTCGGGGTGCCCCGAGGCATGCTCTTGGGGTTCATCGTCTCCGAGCGGGGCATCGAAGCCAACCCGGAGAAGATCGCAGCGATCACAAACATGGGGCCTATCAAGGACTTAAAAGGCGTACAGAGGGTCATGGGATGCCTCGCGGCCTTGAGCCGCTTCATCTCGCGCCTCGGCGAAAGAGGCCTGCCCCTGTACCGCCTCTTAAGGAAGGCCGAGTGCTTCACTTGGACTCCCGAGGCCGAGGAAGCCCTCGGGAACCTGAAGGCGCTCCTCACCTAGGCGCCCATCTTGGTACCCCCAGCTGATGAAGAAACCCTCCTGGTCTACGTCGCCGCGACCACTCAGGTGGTCAGCGCCGCGATCGTAGTCGAAAGGCAGGAGGAGGGGCATGCTTTGCCCGTTCAGAGGCCAGTCTACTTCGTCAGCGAAGTGCTGTCCGAAACCAAGATCCGCTACCCACAAGTCCAGAAGCTGCTGTATGCAGTGATCCTGACGAGGCGAAAGCTGCGACATTACTTCGAGTCCCATCCGGTGACTGTGGTGTCATCCTTCCCCCTGGGGGAGATCATCCAGTGCCGAGAAGCCTCCGGACGGATCGCGAAGTGGGCGGTGGAAATCATGGGCGAGGCAATCTCGTTTGCCCCTCGGAAGGCCATCAAGTCCCAGGTACTGGCGGATTTCGTAGCCGAATGGGTCGATACCCAGTTACCAACGGCTCCGATCCAACCAGAGCTCTGGACCATATTTTTCGACGGGTCGCTGATGAAGACGGGAGCTGGCGCGGGCCTGCTTTTCGTCTCGCCCCTCGGGAAACACCTGCGCTACGTGCTACGCCTCCATTTCCCGGCGTCCAACAATGTGGCTGAGTACGAGGCTCTGATCAACGGATTGCGAATCGCCATCGAGCTAGGGGTCCGATGCCTCGATGCACGCGGCGACTCGCAGCTCGTCATCGACCAGGTCATGAAGAACTCCCTCTGCCGCGACCCGAAGATGGAGGCCTACTGTGAGGAGGTTCGACGCCTGGAAGACAAGTTCTACGGGCTCGAGCTTAACCACATCGCCCGGCGCTATAACGAGACTGCGGACGAGCTGGCGAAGATAGCCTCGGGGCGAACGACGGTCCCCCCGGACGTTTTCTCCCGAGATCTGCACCAACCCTCCGTCAAGATGGATGACGCGCCCGAGCCCGAGGCACCCTCGGCCTCATCCGAGGTGCCCTCAGCCCGGCCCGAGCCATCCTCGGCTCGCCCCGAGGAACCCTCGGAGCCCGAGGGCGAAGCACTGCGCATCGAGGAGGAGCAGAACGGGGTCGTGCCAGATCAAGATTGGCAAACCCCGTACCTGCAATATCTCCGCCAAGGAGAACTGCCCCTCGACCGCGCCGAGGCTCGGCGGGTAGCGCGACGTGCCAAATCGTTCGTCTTGCTGGGCGATGAGAAGGAACTCTACCACCGAAGCCCCTCGGGCATCCTCCAGCGATGCATCTCCATCGCCGAGGGCCAGGAACTCCTGCAGGAAATACACTCGGGGGCTTGCGGTCATCATGCAGCACCCCGAACCCTCGTCGGGAATGCTTTCCGCCAAGGCTTCTACTGGCCAACGGCGGTGGCTGACGCCACTAGAGTTGTCCGCGCCTGCGAAGGGTGCCAATTCTATGCGAAGCAGACCCACCTGCCCGCTCAGGCTCTGCAGACGATACCCATCACCTGGCCCTTCGCTGTGTGGGGTCTGGACCTCGTCGGCCCTTTGCAGAAGGCGCCTGGGGGCTACACGCACCTGCTGGTCGCCATCGACAAATTCTCCAAGTGGATCGAGGTCCGACCCCTGAACAGCATCAGGTCCGAGCAGGCGGTGGCGTTCTTCACCAATATCATCCATCGCTTCGGGGTCCCGAACTCCATCATCACCGACAATGGCACCCAGTTCACCGGCAAAAAATTCTTGGATTTTTGCGTTGATCACAACATCCGGGTAGACTGGGCCGCCGTGGCTCACCCCATGACGAATGGGCAAGTGGAACGTGCCAACGGCATGATTCTACAAGGGCTCAAGCCTCGGATTTACAACAGTCTCAACAAGTTCGGCAAGCGATGGATGAAGGAACTCCCCTCGGTGGTCTGGAGCCTGAGGACGACGCCAAGCCGGGCCACGGGTTTCACGCCGTTCTTCCTGGTCTACGGGGCCGAGGCCATCCTGCCCACGGACCTGGAATACGGCTCCCCGAGGACGAGGGCCTACAACGAAGAAAGCAACCAAGCTAGCCGAGAAGACTCGCTGGACCAGCTGGACGAGGCTCGGGACAGGGCCTTACTACACTCAGCGCGGTATCAGCAGTCCCTGCGACGCTACCACGCCCGAGGGGTCCGACCCCGAGATCTCCAGGTGGGCGATCTGGTGCTTCGGCTGCGGCAAGACGCTCGAGGGAGGCACAAGCTCACGCCCCCCTGGGAGGGGCCGTTCATCATCGCCAAAGTACTGAAGCCCGGAACGTACAAGCTGGCCAACAGTCAAGGCGAGGTCTACGGCAACGCTTGGAACATCCAACAGCTACGTCGCTTCTACCCTTAAGATGTTTCCAAGTTGTTTATATACCTCGCACCCACGCAAAGTTTAGTCAACAAGGAAGGGTCAGCCTCGCCTCGGCAGAGCCCGACCCTCCCTCGGGGGCTAAAAGGGGGGAAACCCCCTCTGCGTCAAAATTTTCCTCGAACAAAAAATCCCTTTTACCAGAACATCTTTCGTGCTTTTTGACTACTTCGAAAAGCGGGTCCTGGAAACGACGGGGTACACGTAAGCAGTCAAGGATGACCGAGCCGAGGGACTCCTACGCCTCCGGGATACGGATACCTCACTCATCACCTTCTGCGATAAGTAACTCGCGCTCGGATAAGGCGAATCCGCGGATCGAACGAGTCTTTACGTACGGGAGCTCTTCTGTCGAAGCGATTCTTCGAGCCTTCTCGACCGAGTCGGTGACAGGGCTTCATGGGCGGGTAAAAGTACGCGTAAGCGGCAAGGCCGACCGAGCCGAGGGACTCCCACGCCTCCGGGATACGGATACCTCACTCATCACCTTCCGCGAGAAGCAACTCTTGCTCGCACTAACATCCCTGCTACCGACAAAAGGTCCAGATACTCGAAACAAGAGGAAAAGAGACGCAGCTTTACAACGCAACAAGGGTATGTGCTCTGGCCTCAACGGCCGCGCAAGGCCCACGCTACAAGACGATTTGACCCTACAGGCTCGGATCTTGACGCTGGAAGAGGGCGAAGACACCCTCGGCATCAACAGCACCTTCGGCAAGGCCCGACCTAGCCTCGGACGGCGACGCGGTCCGAGGGCCTCCGCTCCGAAGGACGACGTCATCACCACGCTCGAGCAATCTCTGCCAGGGACTTCCCCGAGAACCCGGCCCGAACGGACGGCTCGGCTGGCCACCTCCGGGGCCTCGGCCGACCACCTTCCGAGGACGCCAGCTCGGTCCGAAGCCTCGGCTGATCAGCTCCGACGCCGATCCTGCCAACAAACAACCCGGCTAGGCTCCGGCCAACCAGGTTTCATTTCCGAGCCAACTCCGCCTCTGCTCGTGCTGATATCGCTACCCCTGGCCTCGGCTCGTCGAAGAGCGGCCGAGGGGTCTCTTTAACTAAGCTAGAGGAGCCTCGGACAACAGGTCCGACCGAGCCGAGGGATTCCTACGCCTCCGGGATACGGATACCTCACTCGTCACCTTGACACGGGGCGACTCATGCTTGGTGAAGCGGTTCAGGCAAACAACAGGCGAGTCTTAGTGCTCAGAAATGAGGAAAAAACACGGCTCTGTGCCGGAGTTACATACATGTTCAGGCCCCGAAAGCCGAAATGAACGAAAAAACCCGGCACTCGAAGTGCCATTACAAACGGAACTCCGGTTCCTCCCTCTGCGGCGGCGCAGGCCTCAGGAGAAGGCACAGCTGCTGTCTTGCCCTCGCCCGTGACGCCACCCGAGGGGCGAGGACAAGTACAAAGAGCCGAAGGCCCAAAGCGCCGATGGTGGCGATGATCCCGTCGCTGACGGGGACTTCTCGAGCCGCCTCCACCTCGGCACTGACGCCAGGAGCCGCCAGCCTACCGCCAGATCCCCACTCAAATCCTCCCCGATGAGTGGGGCACCGGCCTCCGCGCAAAGCCGCCGCCCTGGTGCAAAAGCAGGGCCACCCCAGAACACGAGCGCCGCCCTAGCAGCGTGCGGTGTCTAGGGTGGACCTCCCGTGTACACGGCGCGGCAGCCGCCCCCCGAGGGGCCCGCCGGAGCCGAGCTAGCGGACCCGACACGCTGGAGGTGACGGCGTTCGCCGCCGATCCATCCCGCGTTGTCGAAGTCCGCGCCGCCCGCAGGGCCAGTGAGCGCCTTCTCCCTCGAATATCGTGGGAAAGGATGACCCACGAACCCGTGCGGGAGGTGGAGCGCCGGCTCAGTCCGGCACCCACCCCAGCGAGGATGATGAACATCCTTGAAGCTGAGGGTGGGACCAAGATCGCAGTCCGGTTTGCTCCTCCCCACCCAGGAGCTGGTGGTCACCGTCTCGGGTGACCCCCAGCCGAGGGGGGCAACCGGGCTGCCTGATGAAAATCCTTGAAGCCGAACGATGGCTGAAAGGTACCAACTCCCACGGAGTTGCGTTCCTCCGGCGATGGAGCGAAAAGACGGCGGTTTCCCCCCATCCGGGGGCTCGGAAGATGGAGGGACACAATGCATTGGGGAGGAAGGAGACATGGTTACCTCACGAAGGGGGTCGCCCTCCTTTTAAAGGCAACTCCCCCTGCTTGCGCCCTCAACCGTCACGGGCCGAGTCTTCTCCAGCACGCCTCCAAAGCCCTTCCCTGCGGCGCGGGGGCTGGGGCCCGCCTGTCATGCAGACCGGCTCTAAGCAGAAGAAGCCGAACCGCCGCGCACGACGCACGCAACCGCCCAGCGGTTACAAGTAACCCTCCACTTTTGCCCAGACCAGCGGGCAAAGGGGGGAAGTGTAACACCCAAAATCTTACTTTGAAAGTTTAGTAAAAGTTCTCCAAAGATTTTGATATTAGAATGCCTTCCAATAAAATTTTGTTACATTTAAAACAACATCACCTAAAACAAACACGTTCCTAATAAAAGAATCTCTATATGAATTTGTCACTCCTTGGTTGAAATGAATATTTATAATTATTCTCTAAAGAATTTTTATTAGAGATTACATTTCTTAAAATACCCATTCTATGTGTGTATGAATCTTATATTTGAAAGCATATCTTAATAAGATTAATAGATAAATAAATTGGCAAAGTTTATACTGGTGTTTTTGTTTGTGCATTAAAAACCTAAATTTAAAATCTCAACTGCAGATTCAAACTCAATTTTGAAATTTGATATCAAATAAAAACAAAATAACAAGAAAAGAAAAAGAAAAGGAATGGATTACCTGTTGGGCTGGCGGCTCCCATTTCGGCCCACATCTCCCTTACCTGCCGCGCAGCCCAAGTCGCGCCTGTGCCGGTTTAGTCACTGTGGCGTGGGACCCGCTCGTCATCCTCCCACCCCCATTGCTCTGCCTTCCACGTTGTGCGCGCTCGGTCACTGACGCATGGGGCCCTATTGTCATCACCAACCTCCCGAGCATCGCGCGTACAACTAACTCCCTGGTATGGCGGAGTTCAGCTCCTCGATCCACGCTCGGACTTCACCGCCTGGGTATAAAGCTCGGGTCGTTCCCCTAGCTCCCTCGTGTCGCACCGCGCCCAGGCCACCATTGCCGGGCAGCCGTGAAGAAGCATGGGCGCCGCCGCACCCGTATTTGGTATGCGGTGCCATTTGGCTTCCCGGCTGTGGGCAGGGCGCATCGTTCGCGCGTACGGGACCTGGACAGGGTGACTCCGGGGGCGGTGAACCGGTGAATCGCTGTGATTGCTCGTTGGTGAAGCGCTTCCGCCGTGGGTTCCGCTCGCACCGTGGGCAAGCATCTCTGCGCTACCATCTTGGGTACGTTTTGCCGCTAACGTGTTCGCCCTTGTTCATACATCGTGTAGCTCGGTCCAATTTGTAAACGGCGCTCGGGAATGGCCGATTGAATCCTCGCCGGCGGGCTTCGCCGCGTCCGTGGGCGGCGCCGCCGTCCGCTCGACCGGGAGGAAGGGGAAAGTGTTTGGGCCGTCGATCTCGGGTTGTACGGTTACGATTAGATCCGAAGCATACCGTTTCGAGATTTCGATTTGGGCCGTGGATCAGTGATCCTGCGGTCGTGGGCGGGTGAGAGATAGTGCGCCGTCCGATCATGATCCAGTGGTAGTCTAGGTGCGCCCTTTTTAAATAAACCGTGATCTAATCTCGGCCTCTAGATCAGGATCCTACGGCTAGATTTAGACGATACCCCTTCGCCGTGGTCACTTTCTAAAAGAGACCCTGGGGTTTCATCTATTTAACCCGCCATCCACGGCAGGGGGGGTTATGTGTCTTCGGAAGATTTATACCGTGGCCCCTGGACTTTCCTATAATTGAGGCCCAGTCCAGAACTCATTTAATTTGAATAAATGAAATAGAAAATGGATTTTTAATATGAAAATAATTACTAGAACTTGATAAATTCATAGAAAATTCATACTTGCTCCAAATTAGTCCATTCCACTTTCTAATTTTTTATAATTTAATTCTCTATCACTTGTGCCTCTATTTTGGCATGAAAGGCTCATTTAAATTTATCTAATACTCAATCTTGTATTAAATACATAAAAGCTACAGAAATTCATAACTTGAAATATATATAACTCCAAATTTAGTGATTCTTGTTCCTACGATCTCGTAGCGACGCATAGATTATTATTACGCAATTTATTCTTATGTTTGGTGTAATGTTAATTTTGCCTATACAATGTTTGTTTGTATTGCTACGACTAGAGCGAGGTCACGTGTCACCTGAAGATCATCCTGGTACCTGGATTCTCAAGGCCCAGGCAAGTTGTGCCCTTGATCACTTCTTTTTACCCACTCATGTTCTAATTAATCATAATGATCTGCATAGGTTAATTTTGATGGGACCCAATAGGTTACCCTAGTTTGATTATCTTTATACCTTGTTTACCACTGAACTTTTTGGGTAGTACTTGCTAGTGCTTTATGTGATTTTGGGTATAAAGATATATTATTCATGATCACACTTTTATTATCTGTTTATTATCACTGTTCATGATAAGATCATTATGTTAATTGGAACATGGAGCGACCACCCGGGAAAACAGTGCTACCACAAGGGTATAATGGGACGCCCTTGGCTGATTAATTAGGAAAGCTAGTGGAAGACTACCTTACCCGAAAGGGGCAAGGGCAGTAGGGGAGTGGTCAGTGTAGGGAGGCCCTCGGGAGGATTTTGCTGCGATGGCGGTCCTGCAAGGGATTCCTGCATTGGAACTTCCTATAAACTGTAGCGGGTTTTCGGAAGCTAGTGGAACTTTGTAAAGGCCTCGTAGTGGATCCCTAGCCATTCACCTCGGTAGTGTCTAAGGGCCTTGCAAACCCTGGCGACATGGGATACACGACTTGTGGGTAAAGATGCGCAACCTCTGCAGAGTGTAAAACTGGTATACTAGCCGTGCTCACGGTCATGAGCGGCTCGGACCCTCACATGATTAATCTATGGAACTTAAACTCAATTTGTCATATGCATTGCATCGCAGGTGAAGTTGTCACTTTTGTTCTACTATTTAACTGGGTTGGTATTTACTTATACTTAGTAACTGCTAATAAAATTTTGACCAACTTTAAAAGCAATGCTCAGCTCTAACCATCTTCTTTGGTAAGCCTTACACTTCACGTGAGCTCCCATCTTTGGCGAGTTCATACACATTATTCCCCACAACTTGCTGAGCGATGAACGTATATGAGCTCACTCTTGCTGTCTCACATACACCACAGGTCAAGAACAGGTACTGCAAGATGATGCTCATGGAGGATGCTGCGATGAGTTCGTGAGAGGTCTAGGTCGTCGTCTCCCAGTCAACTTTGGGTTGCTGGACCGTTGTCTCCTTATAATGTAACTATTTATTTTGTATAGAACTCCTGTTATATATAAAGATGTGACATTCGATCCTGTGCCACTATACATCATATGTTTGAGACTTGGTCCCAGCATACCTGGTGTTTATGTTAACCCCGGGTTTTGGGCCCCTAAAATCCGGGTGTTACAGAAGTGGTATCAGAGGAATGTTGACTGTAGGACGAAACCTAGATAGAACTGGATAACCAATACTTACTTACCTTTACTACTCTGATTCTTATCTAAACTTTTCTTGATCTTTTCTCATCTGTTTCCGCTTTACTCTGATTATTCTTACCTTTTCTTTCTAAAGACAAACTTGGATTTCACACCTTGAAATCCTGTGACTGAAGTGACCTTTAGGAATAGGAGACCTAATCCTAGGAACAAAAAAACAAAACTATTTCTTTTAGTACCTATGCTCTTGAATGCTTGTTCTTATGATATTTGTCTGATTTGGATCTTTGATTGAGTGTGATGGGTTGTGGAGTAATGTCCACAATTGCATCTGCATATACACATAGGTATAAAAATATATTTATAAAATAACTAGACAACCTAGATTATCCCCATTGGAACATATCTAGCTTAAGAGATTTATCTTATCCTAAAAGATCTCATTCTAATCAATTCATCTTATCTTAAAAGATTCTCCCTTATCTTAATAGATCTATCTCATCTTAAAAGATACTCATCTTATCTTAAAAAGATTTTATGTCATCCTAATAGATCTAACTGATTCTACCTTATCCTTATGAATCCATCTTGCCCTAATTAGCATATTTATCCCACACTAGTGTAACAACCATGATCTAGTCCAAAATAAATTAAGTAGATCTTAACTAGTCTAATCTAGTTATATCCAATCTAATCTAGATCACCATCTAATCCAATATGATCCAATCAAAAGTGAGCTATTAACAGGTTAGTTAATCTGGTGATATGGGTTAGACACTGCTTCAACAAACATAACCTAACCCAAATTAATATACCAACTTGTCTCTAAACCACAATATAACCTACATCACAGGTTACCTAGTCCATTTGTTCCAAAAGAAAAATACAACTCTGTCCAAACCGACCTACCTCGTGTACCCCGTCTATCCTAACTATATGTCCTTAACTCGGATGGCAACTCCAAGAATAAAGGCCAAAGGAGACCAACCACGTCAAAGAAGGATAAGCATCAACTCAAGACTTCAAAGATCAAGCTAGATCATCAGATGATTCAAGATTTACCACCTTGGATGGAGTCTTCCCTTACCAAGTTCTTCTTACCATCAGCTAACCTCACTTTGACCATCTCTCTTCTTACCTAACTGTGTGTCTAAACTAGAAGGTACCCATGCATTTCTAAGTACTTGCTAAATTGTATAAAAAAAAGAGAGAGACCCTTAATTTTTGAATCAATTAGAAACTACAACCTCAATTACAAACCAATCTTGGTATAGTCCTTTTCTTACTAATCTCGAGGACGAGATTATTTTTAAGGGGGGTAGGATTTGTAACACCCAAAATCTTACTTTGAAAGTTTAGTAAAAGTTCTCCAAAGATTTTGATATTAGAATGCCTTCCAATAAAATTTTGTTACATTTAAAACAACATCACCTAAAACAAACACGTTCCTAATAAAAGAATCTCTATATGAATTTGTCACTCCTTGGTTGAAATGAATATTTATAATTATTCTCTAAAGAATTTTTATTAGAGATTACATTTCTTAAAATACCCATTCTATGTGTGTATGAATCTTATATTTGAAAGCATATCTTAATAAGATTAATAGATAAATAAATTGGCAAAGTTTATACTGGTGTTTTTGTTTGTGCATTAAAAACCTAAATTTAAAATCTCAACTGCAGATTCAAACTCAATTTTGAAATTTGATATCAAATAAAAACAAAATAACAAGAAAAGAAAAAGAAAAGGAATGGATTACCTGTTGGGCTGGCGGCTCCCATTTCGGCCCACATCTCCCTTACCTGCCACGCAGCCCAAGTCGCGCCTGTGCCGGTTTAGTCACTGTGGCGTGGGACCCGCTCGTCATCCTCCCACCCCCATTGCTCTGCCTTCCACGTTGTGCGCGCTCGGTCACTGACGCATGGGGCCCTATTGTCATCACCAACCTCCTGAGCATCGCGCGTACAACTAACTCCCTGGTATGGCGGAGTTCAGCTCCTCGATCCACGCTCGGACTTCACCGCCTGGGTATAAAGCTCGGGTCGTTCCCCTAGCTCCCTCGTGTCGCACCGCGCCCAGGCCACCATTGCCGGGCAGCCGTGAAGAAGCATGGGCGCCGCCGCACCCGTATTTGGTATGCGGTGCCATTTGGCTTCCCGGCTGTGGGCAGGGCGCATCGTTCGCGCGTACGGGACCTGGACAGGGTGACTCCGGGGGCGGTGAACCGGTGAATCGCTGTGATTGCTCGTCGGTGAAGCGCTTCCGCCGTGGGTTCCGCTCGCACCGTGGGCAAGCATCTCTGCGCTACCATCTTGGGTACGTTTTGCCGCTAACGTGTTCGCCCTTGTTCATACATCGTGTAGCTCGGTCCAATTTGTAAACGGCGCTCGGGAATGGCCGATTGAATCCTCGCCGGCGGGCTTCGCCGCGTCCGTGGGCGGCGCCGCCGTCCGCTCGACCGGGAGGAAGGGGAAAGTGTTTGGGCCGTCGATCTCGGGTTGTACGGTTACGATTAGATCCGAAGCATACCGTTTCGAGATTTCGATTTGGGCCGTGGATCAGTGATCCTGCGGTCGTGGGCGGGTGAGAGATAGTGCGCCGTCCGATCATGATCCAGTGGTAGTCTAGGTGCGCCCTTTTTAAATAAACCGTGATCTAATCTCGGCCTCTAGATCAGGATCCTACGGCTAGATTTAGACGATACCCCTTCGCCGTGGTCACTTTCTAAAAGAGACCCTGGGGTTTCATCTATTTAACCCGCCATCCACGGCAGGGGGGGTTATGTGTCTTCGGAAGATTTATACCGTGGCCCCTGGACTTTCCTGTAATTGAGGCCCAGTCCAGAACTCATTTAATTTGAATAAATGAAATAGAAAATGGATTTTTAATATGAAAATAATTACTAGAACTTGATAAATTCATAGAAAATTCATACTTGCTCCAAATTAGTCCATTCCACTTTCTAATTTTTTATAATTTAATTCTCTATCACTTGTGCCTCTATTTTGGCATGAAAGGCTCATTTAAATTTATCTAATACTTAATCTTGTATTAAATACATAAAAGCTACAGAAATTCATAACTTGAAATATATATAACTCCAAATTTAGTGATTCTTGTTCCTACGATCTCGTAGCGACGCATAGATTATTATTACGCAATTTATTCTTATGTTTGGTGTAATGTTAATTTTGCCTATACAATGTTTGTTTGTATTGCTACGACTAGAGCGAGGTCACGTGTCACCTGAAGATCATCCTGGTACCTGGATTCTCAAGGCCCAGGCAAGTTGTGCCCTTGATCACTTCTTTTTACCCACTCATGTTCTAATTAATCATAATGATCTGCATAGGTTAATTTTGATGGGACCCAATAGGTTACCCTAGTTTGATTATCTTTATACCTTGTTTACCACTGAATTTTTTGGGTAGTACTTGCTAGTGCTTTATGTGATTTTGGGTATAAAGATATATTATTCATGATCACACTTTTATTATCTGTTTATTATCACTGTTCATGATAAGATCATTATGTTAATTGGAACATGGAGCGACCACCCGGGAAAACAGTGCTACCACAAGGGTATAATGGGACGCCCTTGGCTGATTAATTAGGAAAGCTAGTGGAAGACTACCTTACCCGAAAGGGGCAAGGGCAGTAGGGGAGTGGTCAGTGTAGGGAGGCCCTCGGGAGGATTTTGCTGCGATGGCGGTCCTGCAAGGGATTCCTGCATTGGAACTTCCTATAAACTGTAGCGGGTTTTCGGAAGCTAGTGGAACTTTGTAAAGGCCTCGTAGTGGATCCCTAGCCATTCACCTCGGTAGTGTCTAAGGGCCTTGCAAACCCTGGCGACATGGGATACACGACTTGTGGGTAAAGATGCGCAACCTCTGCAGAGTGTAAAACTGGTATACTAGCCGTGCTCACGGTCATGAGCGGCTCGGACCCTCACATGATTAATCTATGGAACTTAAACTCAATTTGTCATATGCATTGCATCGCAGGTGAAGTTGTCACTTTTGTTCTACTATTTAACTGGGTTGGTATTTACTTATACTTAGTAACTGCTAATAAAATTTTGACCAACTTTAAAAGCAATGCTCAGCTCTAACCATCTTCTTTGGTAAGCCTTACACTTCACGTGAGCTCCCATCTTTGGCGAGTTCATACACATTATTCCCCACAACTTGCTGAGCGATGAACGTATGTGAGCTCACTCTTGCTGTCTCACATACACCACAGGTCAAGAACAGGTACTGCAGGATGATGCTCATGGAGGATGCTGCGATGAGTTCGTGAGAGGTCTAGGTCGTCGTCTCCCAGTCAACTTTGGGTTGCTGGACCGTTGTCTCCTTATAATGTAACTATTTATTTTGTATAGAACTCCTGTTATATATAAAGATGTGACATTCGATCCTGTGCCACTATACATCATATGTTTGAGACTTGGTCCCAGCATACCTGGTGTTTATGTTAACCCCGGGTTTTGGGCCCCTAAAATCCGGGTGTTACAGGAAGCGGCCATGCAGGCGGCATGCAACCGCGCCAAGTGGACGCGCCTCTCCGACTCCTGACAGGCCAGCACAACGGCTCAAGCCCACGCGTCGTTCAACTGGCGCGCCGGGCGCTGCATGCGAACCGCTGCGCCTCTCGCTCCACCACCGCACCTCCTCGATTGCGGAACCGATACCGCGATTCGAGGCGACCCAGCCCGCGACCCAGCAGCGCCAGCCTGGCGCAGCGGTCAAAAGCGGTCAAAAATGGGCCGGCAGTAATGACGGTGGCAGGCGCGTGAGGGCAGCGGTCACGCCATCTGCCAAGCTCATGTCCCATCCGGAGGCAGCAAGAGAACCACCTCTCACGGCGTGAAGACGACGCGCCCGTGACCCGTACCTCGAACGGCTCGCGCACGCAACGGCAGCCTCGCCGACCGCTTACCCCGGCGCATTAACTCCGCGGCGAAACAGGTAACGTTTCTGGCAGGGGCAGCTGGCGACGCTTCGCCTCCACCAAAACGACCACGCCAAAAGAGGTACGCCACGACGTTCAATTTCGAATCCCTTTTTCCCTTTTCCTTCTTTCTCTATCTCTTGCGACAGGGACCGAGAAGGGGGATAACCCCAAAGGGATCCTTCCCCGTGAAGGAACTAGGCTCCGAGCCTCCCTACTGATCAGGGGTTCGAAGGCTGGCCCCCCGAGGGGTTCAACAGCCGCCTCAGGTCGCGTGGGCCCGACACCCACTACTGGTCAGGGGTTCGAAGGTCGGCCCCCGAAAGGTTCCATGACCGCCTCAGGCTACTCGGGCTCCGTGCCCCCTACTGATCAGGGGTTCGAAGGCTGGCCCGTCGAAGGGTTCACAGCCGCCTCAGACGCCGAGCGAGGGATGACCAGGGGTACGTTCGATACATAACCAAGGCTCGGGCTGCGCTCCCGAGGTACCCTAGGACATTTCCGAGACCAGCGGGAACGACTCTGTAACGGAATCCCATCGGAGGGAGGCAACGAGCCCTCGGACCCCGTCGCTAGGGGACCGGGTCCGGCAGATCACCCGCAGGTACTTTTGGGCGTGCCTCCGGGCCCCTAGCCGACCCCCAACGAACGGGGCACGGACGTCCACTCGGATTACCCGATTGCAGCTCACCGGAGACACCATGTTCGGTGCCCATCGAGGGTAACATGGCGCACTCCCCCCCTCCTCCTTGCGGAAAGGCGACGTAGGGGCGTATATAAAAAGTCGAGTCTGTCCCTGATCGTCCTCTCGCTCCGTGCGAAGGCTCGGGGGCTGCTCTCGCAAACCCGGCTCCGGCCGAACCGTTGACAGCGTCAACATACCAGCCCGAGAACTTGGGCCCCGACAGTGCACCTGGGTTATGCCCTGCTCGCATGAGGGAACCGCTAGTCCAGCCGAGGCATTACGCAAGGCATTAAGACCTCGAAGGAGTGAAACCACTCCTCCGAGGCCTCGGGGGCTACACCCGGCGGGTGCGCTCGCGCGCACCCACCGGAACAAAGTACCACCGAGAAAGGCTGGTCCCCTTGCAAAAAAGTGCGGCGCAAGCCTCCAAGCGAGTGTTAACACTCCCTTCGAGGCTCGGGGGCTACTGTCAGGGACCATAATTAGGGGTACCCTCAAGACGCCTAATTCTCAGCTGGTAACCCCCATCAGCATAAAGCTGCAAAGGCCTGATGGGTTTGATTAAGTCAGGGATCAGTCCATACGAGTGACTTGACCACGCCACGCCCGAGCCTAGCCTCGGGCGAGGGCAGCCGACCCTGAGATGATTCCGTCTCGTCTGAGGCCTCCTCTTTCACGGCAGACGCATCTCCGGCTCGCCCTAGGCCCCGCCTTCGATAAGAAGAAACCCTGACTAAATCACCACGCCCGCCAACCGAGTCACCGGGGCGTTTAACGCAAAAGGTAAGACCAACGGGCGACCAGACTTCGCCAGAAGTACCATAGGAGGCTCCGCCCGACCCAGGGCTCGGACTCGGGCTAAGGCCCTGGAAGACGGCGAACTCCGCTCCGCCCAAGGGCTCGGACTCGGGCTAAGGCCCCGGAAGACGGCGAACTCCGCTCCGCCCAAGGGCTCGGACTCGGGCTAAGGCCCCGGAAGACGGCGAACTCCGCTCCGCCCAAGGGCTCGGACTCGGGCTAAGGCCCCGGAAGACGACGAACTCCGCCTCGCCCGACCCAGGGCTCGGACTCCGCCTCGGCCTCTGCCTAACGATCTCCGCCTCGCCCGAACCCAGGGCTCGGACTCTGCCTCTGTCTTGCAGGACGGACTCGACCTCGGCTTCGGAGGAGCCGCCACGACGCCCGACCTAGGACACGAGACCGCCACGTCAACAGGAAGCGCCATCATCGCCCTGCCCTGAGCCGACTTAGGTCGCAGAGAACAAGACTGGCGTCCCATCTGGCCAGCCACGCCAGATAGGCAAATGATGGCGCCCCGCTAGACCATGACGACGGCGACTCTCAGCTCCCTTACGAAAGCAGGAGGACGTCAGCAAGGGCCCAGCCACTCCGACAGCTGTCTCCCCGTCCGGCTCCGTTACTCCTCCAACAGCCACGACGCCACACCAACAGGGTGCCAAGATCTCTCCGGCTGCCACCTTGGCATGTACATAGGGCGCTAGCTCTCTCTCGCTAGACACGTAGCACCTTGCTACACCCCCATCTTGTACACCTAGATCCTCTCCTTGCGACTATAAAAGGAAGGACCAGGGCCTTCTTAGAGAAGGTTGGCCTCACGGGGACGAAGGGCAGGGGCAGGCGCTCTCTCTCGGGGCCGCTCTCTCCCCTCACCTCGTGCGGACGCTTGTAACCCCCTACTGCAAGCGCACCCGACCTGGACGCGGGACGAACACGAAGGCCGTGGGAATTTCTCCGACTCCCTCACGACCCGGCTCCGGCCACCGACCTCTCTCTCTGTTCCCCCCTTCGCGCTCGCTCCACGCGCTCGACCCATCTGGGCTGGGGCACGCGGCACTCTCACTCGTCGGCTCGAGGACCCCCCGGTCTCGGAACGCCGACAGGATGCGCGCGGCGGCGGCGGCGGCGGGGGGCTAGGAGGCGCGCGAAAACGCCTGGGTGCATTCAATATAGAGAATGCACCCAGGTGCATTTTAGCAGCGCCATATATACATATATATATATATATTATATATATATATATTACACTGTTTTTATATATATATATATTATATTTAAAGCACCAGTTTCAACGGTCGTCACGCGTCATCTTTTTATAAATAACCTCTTATAACTATTTCAAATTAATCTGTTGCACGGCTATAGATGGCCAAATGGCGGCCCGGCATGGGCCAGACGCCCACGGGCCACAACTCTAGCCCAGACACGTTATGCCGGCCTGCTGACTGTGTCGGACCAGTCCGTTAGCCCGTCGGTCCATTTGATTAAATAAACGTAAAATATTAAAAACAGTGTTTTAGGTGGGGTTCAAACACATGCCCTGATGAAAGAAAGGCGGGAGACACTAGGTGAAGCTGTCTAACCAGTAGAACATTATGCTAAGATGTTTTTAATATTGAATATAAATTGTATATATGTATATACATTTTTTTATAAAATGAAAAAATAATCGTGTTGGGTCGGGCCAGCACTACGGGCCGAGTCTACAGCCCAAGCACAACATGACGTTCTTGGCTCTTGCAAGCATTAGGTCGTTTCTGAGACCACATTGGCGCAATGGACTCCACGGTATTTGAGGTTGCTGAATTGGATGGAGCAAAAATGATTTGTCACACTAACAGTAAGATGAAAGGTTATTTATTGGTTTTAAACGTTAGTAATTGCTACGAAGTATCATAATTTATATGGATCGCATCCAGTTTTTATTAATGGCTGACTTTAGCAATCACTCTATATTTTGATCTATCTTTTTTATAAGTTTAAGTTTATGTGACTTATTTTATAAACTTGAGCTCACAAACTTTCTCTTATTTGGTCTCTGTATGGTGGAATTATGTCATTTTATAATCTCTGTTTGTTCAATCAGTCGCTGTGAACTATCTTCTAATCGCTCACTTCATTGGCAGTGTTGTACCAAGATATATTGCATGGAGTAAACAATAACATCAGTTAGCCAAATCAAAAAATATTATACGGAAAGCGGAGATAATCAATAAAAAATCTTGAATTTTTTTTGGTGGATAGTTTACGTGGGTTTGTAAGCCGTCGCAACGTACGGGCAATCGACTAGTATATATATATATATATATATATATATATACATATATATATATATATATGTATGCCCGGCGTTCGTACGTCCTTTGACGTGCATCAGGGAACTGGTGGGCTCTTCAACTTGACTCCCTGCCGTCTGATGCATGCATGACTTCTTCTCGCTACCCTTAGCGGCTGTGGAGTCGTCTTCCTCTGTCTTGTCCACGTCTCAATAATCTGCCCCAAGTCAACCGACCGACAGTATGGTCCTCCACCCAACCAACTCCTAACCTAATCAACAAAGGGACTACAATATCTTACTATTCAATTTTAAATAATAAAGGATTTTAGTTCTCTCTAATACACTTGCCCCAAATAAACCGGACCTAGTTTGGATACTCTAGTATTAAGCTCAGTCCACATGTATTGAGGTGGATTAGAGTGTAACTTAAACTAATTTACACTATTAAGCTCAGTCCACATGTATTGAGGTGGATTAGGGTGTAACTTAAACTAATTTACACCACAATGTATCCCAACACGTGGACTGTGATTAATATTAGAGTAACCAAATAAGACCCTCTTCGTTTACAAGCTCCGCTGTTAGAATAGCGGGGGGTGCTCTTCGGTTCTTCTTGGATCCAAGTCTCCAGGACGATGGATTGGATTGGTTTGGTTTGCAGGGTCGCGGTCGTCCCATGGATGGACGCGGGTCCTCTGAATTTGTGCATTTGTGTAGTTATTTCACTGCATGTGGGACCTAGTCCTGCTCAGTCCCGCGTGTCAGTGACTCATCCACAAATTTAGAGGATCCCATTTGCCCGTGGATGACCTGTGGTTGGGGCTTGTTGTGGACAGTGACACGTGGTGCTGCATGTTTCAAGATGTGCATGTGAGTATTTGGGCCTACTGAAAAAATGTCAACATCTTTCTTGACCTATTTAGGTCATGCTTCCCTTTTCGCTTTGTGGAAGGAAGCTAAGACAACAACCCCCGCGTTTTACATGGTCATCGTGTAGTCCGATAGTACTTTCATTTCATTTCTAGCTGTACAAATATATAGCCTATAGGCTATCATGTCTGTCTAATTTGGCACACTTTATTTAACTTTTTCTTGCTAAGTTTAGTTCTTCATGCTGTCTTGTGCGTGGGGTTGGAGTGCCTGCCTAGACTTTTAAACGGAGCTTTTCATTTTGTTTTGTTTCAGCAGTACGATCATTATTCCACGTTGGAGAGCAGCACTGGGCCTTCCGCTGCCTAGAGACGACACAGAGTGCCCCACCATCCACTCAGATTCGGGCTTGATGTACACAGCCGGCGACAGTGACGGCTCGTTTGTTTCTTTGTTTGTTTTTCCTTCTCATCTGGCTACGCCTTAATTAGCAAGCACAAGAAGCTGGAAATTACCTTGTCCGTTGTCAACAGCTTTATTAGCCCTTTAGAAGATGAGAAAATGAAACCCTGCATGTTGGACGATAAACTAGCTAGCTGCTAATTCATTCCACATGCATGCTCTCTTTTAGACAACGGAAACTTTTCCAATAGCCTGACGACAGGCTTTGGTTCATTCCACATGCCTGTTCATATGCATGCTTGCTATGAGAGTGAGAGCTGAGGCCACGAGATCTTGTAATGATGGCTTACGCCATTGGGTGTGCGTGTTAGGTGGGCCAGATAGTCAGATAAGCGAGGGCGATATGATTTGACCTGGCTTAATTGTTGCAACGCCGGGGTTGTGTGTCATTCTTTCTCCGGATGCTACTCACGACCAAGTCTACCTATAAAAATATACTAGTATATGCATGTATGAAACATAGATACGAACGACAAACATCACTATTATGTACAAAAATCTATATGGTAAACATTATTAATATCGTAAAATAACTCCACATACTGCTATTGTTGGATTCGGTCGAGTCGTGACTGCGTCTCCCGTCCAGAGTTGGCCTCGGGCGAGTCGTGATTGTGTCTTCTGTCCGGGGTTGGCCTCGGGCGAGTCCTGATTGCCTCTACCACTCGGGGTTAGCCTCGGGTGGGTCATGATTGTGTCTCCCACCCAGGAGTGGCCTCGTGTGAGTCGTGCCTTCGTCTCCCGTCCGGGGCTGGCCTCGAGCGAGTCGTGACTGTGTTTCCCGCCCGGGGTTGACCTCGGACAAGTCGTGACTGCGTATACACATTTTCGATCCATGTGTAGTTTAAAAAGCAGTGAATATAATTTTACAAACTCCTCTAAAAACTCATTGTGAAAATACCACTAGAAGTAAAAGATTGATATGTTACCTGACTAGTAGAAGAATGTTGACTTTGTGTTTGTGTGCAAGGGACGTCACGAAAGGACCAGCTGCAAATTAAACAACATCTTGTACGTAAGGACATGAAGTGCTAGTGGTGCGTTGTGGATGAAAAAGTAAAGAACATATTCTTTGGGCTGGTCTCTCTCTTAACCATTCAAAACGTTCTGTACACAAAAAAAAAAAAATCTCATGTCCAAAGAATAGTTGTTTAGCAAGTTGCTTATTAGTAGCAGTTTTCAATTTAGCAGCAACACGTTACTCGGCTCCTTGTTGGTAAATAATTCAGGATCTAAACTTATGGAAGAGTTGGAATGTTTAGGCGATGTTGTGATCTGGGAACAAAACCAACACATCCACACATATGCTTAGGCGTTGTTCTCGGCAGGAAAAAATATGAAGATGGCGCCTACAAAGGAACAACTGAATACACACATCCTGTTGTTGTCCTCATGGTGGGTGACGGCATCGCCTATAGCACCCCTTTCCCACTCTTTAATAGTGAACGCATTGTGCTGGTGAAGATTGAAGGAGCGCGGCGTGGGGGAGAGGATGGGGGGGGGTACGTAGAGCGCTGATTGGGGGCATGGATTCGGGGGCAGCTCCTATCGAAGGCGAGATCGATGTGGTGGCGAGGAAGCAAGGTAGATCCCGGCTCTTGTAGCCGGAGACGTTCTGGAAGCGGTTCTTGTAGCCGGAGACGTAGGCGAAAGGCGACGGCTCGATGAAGAGGGCAATGCGAGGCGTCCACGTTAGGTTCTTAATTAGAATAATATAGAAAATAATATGACTGAGATGGTGAGGAACGAGGGGATGAAGGTGACAGTCGGCCATGGACACGTGTTGGAACTTGCTTGCAGTAGCGGACCCAGCTATTACGCTTAGAGTGTGCCAGGAAAAATATCAAAAAAAAAAAAGAAACAAAAAACAGAGATCAACAAAACTCGAACCTTAACTGTCAAGTTCAAAAGATAATATTTACACCACTATGCTAACTAACCTTATATGATCTTAAGGTGTGCCGTGGCCTATATAGACCACCCACTGGGTCCGCCCTAGCTTGTTTGAGACGCCGCACCGTGCCTATCTTGGGGTTTCGCCCAAATTTGTCGTCGGTATTCCACCAACGGTAAAGGCCAGGTTGGAAACTCTATTTTTTCAAAAAGATTTCTATTTTTCTAAGAAAAAAATAAAATAATTTTCTTTGGAAAAATAAAAATAGCCCCATAGCTTCTTTTTGTACGGTGTCCTGGTAGCCGCAGTATTACTATCTGAAACGTTTGTGTTTGACCGTACGTCGACGAGACGAGACGACCACGGAGATCACAAATATATATAATGGCTTTTTGGCAGTGCAAAATCTGCTGACTTTTATTTGCCCCGACCAAAATAAAGGAGGCAATTGCCGCGTAACGTAGCCACGAAGCTACACCGTAGCTTGGGTCATGTGTGACATGCGGAATTGCGTTGATTAGTCGTCCATCCTCCCTCAGTCCCTCCCAAAAAAAAATACGAGGAGATGCAAAGGAGGATCATATATATCTATACTATACTTAAAACATCAGTTTTAACGGTCGTCACGCGTCATCTTTTTACAAATAATCCCTCACAGCTATTTTAAATTAACCCGCACGCCTATAGATGGCCAAACGGTGGCCCGGCACGGGCCAGACACCCGCGGGCCACAACTCTGGCTTAGCTACGTCATGCTGGCCTGCTGCCGGGTAAGCCCGTTAGCCCATTTGATTAAATCAACGTAAAATGTTAAAAAACGGTGCAGCAGGTGGGGTTCGAACCCATGTCCCTGATGGAAGAGAGGTGGTAGACACTGGGTAAAGCTTTCTAACCAGTAGAACATCATGCTCAAATGTTTTTAATATTAAATATAAATTATATATATGTATATATGTTTTTTTGTAAAATAAAAAATATAATCGTATCGGGCTGGACCAGAACTACGGGTCGAGGCTACAGCCCAAGCATAACACGACGTTCTTGGTTCTTGTAAGCATTAGGTCGTTTCTGAGACCATATTGGCGCAATGGACTCCATGGTGTTTGAGGTTGCTGAATTGGATGGAGCAATAATGATTTGTCGCACTAACAGTAAAATGAAAGGTTATTTATTGGTTTTAAACGTTAGTAATTACTATGAAGTAGTATAATTTATATGGAGCACATCCAGTTTTTATTGATGCCTGACTTTAGTAATCACTCCATATTTTGATCTATCTTTTTTATAAGTTTGAGTTCATGTGACTTATTTTAGAAACTTGAACTCACAAACTTTCTCTTATTTGGTTTCTGTATGGTAGAATTATGTCATTTTATAATCTCTGTTCGTTCAGTCAGTTGTTGTGAACTCTCTTCTAATCGCTCACTTCATTGGCTGTATTGTACCAAGACATATTGGATGGAGTAAACAATAACATCAGTTAGCCAAATCAAAAAATATTATACGGAGAGCGAAGATAATCAATAAAAAATCTTAATTTTTTTATGAATAGTTTACATGGGTATTATTGTAAACCGTCGCAACGCACGGGCAACCGACTAGTCATATATAAAGCAAGTAGTAAATGATGTTTGCTCAAACTACCATGCATACCCCACGCCACAGGGAAGCTTTTCAAGTTTTCTTCTTCTTTTCGCGCCTAAAGCAAAAAGTTGACCGGATTTTTCCCGCGAAGCTCGATCGGAAGGGCTCCGGCCGGTGGCATTTTTCTTTTTCTTTTTTTTTCTTTTTCCGCTCATGGTTGACGAGGCATGGAGGCCAGACCCCGCTAGGCGCATGCATGCACGGCACGCTGGAGAAGAACACGGTAGCGGTTGTGCAGCTGTCAATGTTCGCTCGCCTGCGAATCTAGGGGTGAAAACGGGCGGATACGGACGGATAGTAGCATATAAATAATAGTTATGTTGAATATAAATCATCAAAATATAATTAAAATTCATAAATAAACTAGTTTTGACCCAAAATTGTAAAAAACTTACCAAAATAAATAAACATTCTATTCAAATAAAACCTCAAGTCGCCACATGAAAATGATAAGTGAAATATTAGTTATGTTGAAACGTTGATACATAAAATGATTTCACGTGTAACTCACGTAATAAGTGGGAGTGGAATGGAAGAAACACCAACATCTTGTGAATTTTATAATCCAAATGTTTTTGAGAACTATATGTGGATATATGTTGTGTCCCCGTAAAAATTCATGAATTTTTAGGCTATTTGGTATATTATTAATTTCTTGTTGTAGAAAATCATCAAAATACAATTAAATTCATAAAAATATTGTAGTGTCGATCGAAAATTGCGAATAAGTTACCAATATTAATAAATAGTTTATAAAAAGATAATTCTAAGTTCCCACATGGAGATAATCTTAAGTCCCCACATGAAAATGTTAAATTCTACTATTTTGATATAAATTTAGACATTATTTCAATAATTTTGGCCTAAATATATGGTTAAACAAAAATATGTTGTACTACAAAGTTATAGATCTCTTCGAGCTCTACAATTTTCATATAAACTTTATCTTCATCCGATTTCATATATAAAAGTTATGATTTTATAACTATATTATTACGCAGAAAAAGAAAAAAACGGGTACCTGAATTCCGGGTACCCGTATCCGACCCGAATATCCGGGTATTTACTGGGTAGTACTCGTTCCGTATCCGACCCGAATCCGAAGATATACTATCCGGGTATTATCCATATCCGTCCCGAATATAAAAATACCCGTATCCGTATCCGAAAAATGGTCCCGAATCAGTATCCGTATCCGGTACCCGTTTCGGGTACCCTACCCGTTTTCACCCCTATGCGAATCAGAGATCGACGTATCGTCGGTGGAAGCGATTCGCTAGAATATTGTCGGCCAGCCCACGCCCGGCCGCTGGAGAACGCCTTTGACCTTTGGACATCCCTGTGTGCAGTCGTTCTAGCAGTCAGTCAGTACTCAGTAATCAACCAAGCCATGTCCATGAGAGTGTCAAGATTTGATTGTCAGTGCTTCTCTACAGAATTCCCATCGTTCCATTGTTGTTTGTGTGTGTGTGTGTCTCGATCTCTCTCTCTCTCTCTCTGTGTGTGTGTGTAACGCATGTTTATCTTCAGTTTTGGGCGACTTTTTTGGGTGGTCGAGGTTGGTTGACCTTGTTTAGACCAGCTGGTATCTAGCTTGACCTTCTAGGCCGAGGGTCACGTCTGACCAACTACTATTCTCCCAGTCCCAGCTAGGGCTAGGGCAGAGCTAGCAACCCAACCACTCTTGTCCTTTGGCTGTTCCTCATGCATCTTCGTTCCCACCTGCTGCATGATTGATTTGCTCGGTTCGCGTGATCGCGCCTTGCGAGGCCCGAGCAGCTAGCAAGAAAGAGACAGCTCCAGAGAGCACGGAAGATATACAAGTGTAGAGAACTTGTAGTACTGTAGGAGTACTTATTTGATGAGTACGCTGCTGGTACATACACATGTGCTTATATTATTTGATGAGTGACACATGTAGCAGTGCAGCGAGCGAGGTGTCGAGATGATGGCTCCGACTCTCCGAGCAGAGAGCAATTGCTTGAGCAGTGCAGTGAGGTGAACGGGTAGTCGCGGTCGCGGGCAGGGTGATGCGAGAATCCACTGCCGGCTGCCGCAGGGAGGTGGAAGCGTGCACCTCACGTCGGGGGGCCGCAGGATTAGACAACACCTGGGCCCTTCCTCGGCTTTCCGTCGCCGGATCCATTCCACCCCGCCCGCACGTCGACGAGGTTTCTTCCATTCCTGTCCTTGGGGCGTTTGGACGGTGGTTTCTCTCCTTTTCCTTTGTGGAAAGGAATGAATCAGGGATGGTGGCGAGCGAGCACAGCATGCAGCTTGCTTACCTAGCTGGTCCTGTGGTGGTCCATTCTCCTCTCCTCTCCCGACCTAACGAAGCGCACAGCTAGCCAACCTCTCACGCGCTGTCCCCATCACACGAGAAAACGCCAGGTTGACTTGAGCATGCACTAGGGCACTAGGCTACAAGCCGCAAGAGTTTCAAGTCAGAAGCAGCACACTCTCCAACTCCTACCTGGGATGTATGGGTGGCTACACACGGCGCAAAACCACCACATGCATGCATGCATTTAATTCCTGTTGGCTGCCAAAAAAAAAAGTGGTGGATTTTTTTCTTCCTCCAGTGATCATTGATCGAACTAAAAGCCATTAGAGGAGAGAGAAATCTTGGTCTTAATTAGAACTGCCTGGTTTCATCCTCAATTCCTCATCCCTACTAAACTTAATTTTATACTTGATAGCCGGCCTCACTTTTACTTTGTTAGTGAAATCTAAACCGTATATATTATGGCTTGGTCCCACTTATATATCAGTGTTGACGCCTTTTCGGAGCGCCAAACACTCAACAAGAACCGTGGCGGTGCCCTCTGCACAGGGGCGGACGGTCCGCGCGTAGGGGCCGGACGGTCCGCGGCCTGGTGCGAGGCGCGGTGGTGCTTCTCTGCGCAAGGGCGGACTGTCCGTGGCCTGGGGCCGGACGGTCCGCGGCCTGGTGCGCGGCTAGGGCTCCTGCCTGACGGCCGGACGGTCCGCGCCCTGGGGCCGGACGGTCCGCGCGTACGCAGGGACGGCGGAAGATCGCCGACGGCGCCTGGATCTCGCTCCCGGGAGGGACCCCGTCGGGGAGTAGAGATCCTAGGTTGTGTCTAGGCTCGGGCTGGCCGACCTAGACTCCTCTAATCGACGTAGAGCCGAAGAGAGACGAAGAATTTGGGGATTGGATATCTAAACCTAAACTAGACTAGAACTACTCCTAGGATAAAATGCGAAATAGAAGTTGTATTGATTCGATTGATGTCAGCGTTCCGAGACCGGGGGGTCCCCGAGCCGACGAGTGAGTGTGCCGCGTGCCCCAGCCCAGATGGGTCGAGCGCGTGGGCGAGCGCGAAGGGGGGAGAGAGAGAGCGAGAGCGAGGTGGCCGGAGCCGGGTCGTGAGGGAGTCGGAGAATCCCGCGGCCTTCGTGTTCGTCCCGCGCCCAGGTCGGGTGCGCTTGCAGTAGGGGGTTACAAGCGTCCGCGCGGGTGAGGGGAGCGAGCGGCCCCGAGAGAGCGCCTGCCCCTGCCCTCGTTCCCGCGAGGCCAACCTTCTCTAAGAAGGCCCTGGTCCTTCCTTTTATAGGCATAAGGAGAGGATCCAGGTGTACAAATGGGGGTGTAGCAAGGTGCTACGTGTCTAGCGGGGGAGAGCTAGTACCCTAAGTACATGCCAAGGTGGCAGCCGGAGAGATCTTGGCACCCAGCTAGTGTGGCGTCGTGGCTGTTGGAGAAGCGATGGAGCCGGACGGAGGGACAGCTGTCGGAGTGGTTGGGCCCTTGCTGACGTCCCCCTGCTTTCGTAAGGGAGCTGGGAGCCGCCGTCGTCATGGTCCAGCGGGGCGCCATCATTGCCTATCTGGCGGAGCTAGCCAGATGGGACGTCGGTCCTGTTCTCTGCGGTCCGAGTCGGCTTGGGGTAGGGTGATGATGACGCTTCCTGTTGACGTGGCGGGCTTGTGTCCTAGGTCGGACGACGTGGAGGCTCCTCCGAGGCCGAGGTCGAGTCTGTCCTGCATGGCCGAGGCCGAACCTGAGCTCCTGGGTCGGGCGAGGCGGAGGTCGTTCGGCAGAGGTCGGGGTAGAGTCCGAGCCCTGGGTCGGGCGAAGCGGAGTTCGTCGTCTTCCGGGGCCTTAGCCCGAGTCTGAGCCCTGGGTCGGGCGGAGCGGAGTTCGTCGTCTTCCGGGGCCTTAGCCCGAGTCCGAGCCCTGGGTCGGGCGGAGCGGAGTTCGCCGTCTTCCGGGGCCTTAGCCCGAGTCCGAGCCCTGGGTCGGGCGGTGCTTCCTCTGGCGCTTTTGGCCAAGCCTGGCTGCCCGTCAGTCTTACCTTTTGCGTTAAAGACCCCAGTGACTTGGTCGGTCGGCGCGGTGATTTGGTCAGGGTTACTTCTTATCGAAGGCGTGGCCTCGGGCGAGCCGGAGATGCGTCTGCCGTGAAAGAGGAGGCCTCGGGCGAGACGGAAACATCTTAGGGTCGGCTGCCCTCGCCCGAGGCTAGGCTCGGGCGTGGCGTGATCGAGTCGCTCGTATGGACTGATCCCTGACTTAATCAAACCCATCAGGCCTCTGCAGCTTTATGCTGATGGGGGTTACCAGCTGAGAATTAGGCGTCTTGACGGTACCCCTAATTATGGTCCCCGACAGTAGCCCCCGAGCCTCGAAGGGAGTGTTAACACTCGCTTGGAGGCTTTCGTCGCACTTTTTTGCAAGGGGACCAGCCTTTCTCGGTTGTACTTTGTTCTGGGGGGTGCGCGCGAGCGCACCCGCCGGGTGTAGCCCCCGAGGCCTCGGAGGAGTGGTTTCACTCCTTCGAGGTCTTAATGCCTTGCGTAATGCTTCGGCTGGTCTGGCGGTTCCCTCATGCGAACAGGCCGTAGCCCAGGTGCACTGTCGGGGCCCAAGTTCTCGGGCTGGTATGTTGACGCTGTCAACGGTTCGGCCGGAGCCGGGTTTACGAGAGCAGCCCCCGAGCCTCTGCACAGAGCGAGAGGACGATCAGGGACAGACTCGGCTTTTTACATACGCCCCTACGTCGCCTTTCCGCAAGGAGGAGGGGGGGAGTGCGCCATGTTACCCTCGATGGGCACCGAACATGGTGTCTCCGGTGAGCTGCAATCGGGTAATCCGAGTGGACGTCCGTGCCCCGTTCGTTGGGGGTCGGCTAGGGGCCCGGAGGCACGCCCAAAAGTACCTGCGGGTGATCTGGCGGACCCGGTCCCCTGGCGACGGGGTCCGAGGGCTCGTTGCCTCCCTCCGATGGGATTCCGTTACAGAGTCGTTCCCGCTGGTCTCGGAAATGTCCTAGGGTACCTCGGGAGCGCAGCCCGAGCCTTGGTTATGTATCGAACGTACCCCTGGTCATCCCTCGCTCGGTGTCTGAGGCGACTGTGAACCCTTCGGGGGGCCAGCCTTCGAACCCCTGATCAGTAATGGGCGCGGAGCCCGAGTAGCCTGAGGCGGTCGTGGAACCTTTCGGGGGCCGACCTTCGAACCCCTGACCAGTAGTGGGTGTCGGGCCCACGCGATCTGAGGCGGCTGTTGAACCCTTCGGGGGCCAGCCTTCGAACCCCTGATCAGTAAGGAGGCTCGGAGCCTAGTTCCTTCACGGGGAAGGATCCCTTTGGGGGTATCCCCCTTCCCGGTCCCTGTTGCAAGAGATAGAGAAAGAGGAAAAAGGGAAAAAGGATACGAAATTGAACGTCGTGGCGTACCTTTTTTGGTGCGGTCGTTTTGGCGAAGGCGAAACGTCGCCAGCCGCTCCCGCCAGTAGCGTTGCCCGTCGAGCCGCGGAGTTAATGCGCCGGGGCGAGTAGTTGGCGAGGCTGCCGTTGCGCGTGCGCGAGCCGTTCGAGGAACGGGTCACGGGCGTGTCGTCTTCACACCGTGAGAGAGGGGGTTCTCTTGCTGCCTCCGGATGGGACGTGAGCCTGGCTGATGGCGTGATCGCTGCCCTTGCGCGCCTGCCACTGTCATTACTGCCGGCCCACTTTTGACCGTGTTTGACCGCTGTGTCAGGCTGGCGCAGCTGGGCCGCGCGTTGGGCCGCCTCGGGTCGTGGTATTGGTTCCGCAACCGAGGAGGTGCGGTGGTGGCGCAAGTGGCATAGTGGCTTACATGCAGCATCCGGCGCGCCGGTTGCGCGACGCGTGGGCTTGAGCCTCCGCGCTGGCCTGTCAGGAGTCGGAGAGGCGCGTCCACTTGGCGCGGCTGCATGCCGCCCGCATGGCTGCCCACCCCCTTCGCCCGTTGGTCTGGGCAAAAGTGGAGGGTCGCTTGTAACCGCTGGGTGGTTGCGCGCGCGCCGCGCGCGGCGGTTCGGCTTCTTCTGCTCGGAGCCGGTCTGCATGACAGGTGGGCCCCAGCCCCCGCGCCGCAGGGGAGGACTTTGGAGGCGTGTTGGAGAAGACTCAGCCCGTGACGGTTGGGGGCGCAAGCACGGAGAGTTGCCTTTAAAAGGAGGGCGACCCCTTTCGCAAGGCGACCGTGTTTTCTTCCTCCCTTATGCATCGCGTCTTTCCACCTTTCAAGCCCCCGGATGGGGGA
Source organism: Zea luxurians (assembly GCA_029449295.1). Taxonomy (NCBI): domain Eukaryota; kingdom Viridiplantae; phylum Streptophyta; class Magnoliopsida; order Poales; family Poaceae; genus Zea; species Zea luxurians. Next base: position 64,086,233 of record JAOPSE010000013.1, on the reverse strand, counting down.
AACCGCCGTCTCCGTGCCTCATCGTCGGGGGACACCACTCCGTGGGAGTGGGTACCTTTCAGCCATCGTTCGGCTTCAAGGATTTTCATCACACAGCCCAGCGACTCCCCTCCGCTGGTGACCACCCAAGATGGTGGCCTCCAGCTCCCGAATGGGGAGGGGCAAACCGGGCTGTGGTCCCGGCCCCGCCCTCAGTGTTGAGGGTGTTCGTCATCCTCGCCGGGGCGGGGAGCGAGGCGAGCCGGGGCCCCACCTCCTACGCGGGTCGGCGGGCCACCTCATTTTCCAGCTTCTGGTGGTGGCAATCGCCTTTTAGCCCCACGGCGGAGACATCCTCCAGCCATGCCGGGGAAGGAGAACTGTTGCTGCCCAGCTAGGATGCCACATTCCGCCTTCCTCCTCGCATTCGCGGCGAGGACGGCTGCGAGGATCTGCCGGGGTGCTTAGGGGCGTCCCGCGTTTGCTGGTGATTCACCCAGAGCTTGTCGCTCCTCGGGCTTCCCTGGCGGGGAGGTTGTCCGTACCCGCGGGGGTGGAACCGGAGTTCCGTTTGTAATGGCACTTCGAGTGCCGGGTTTTTTGTTCATTTTGGCTTTCGGGGCCTGAACATGTATGTAATTACGGCACGGAGCCGTGTTTTTTTTCCTCATTTCCGAGCACTAAGACTCGTCTGCTGATTGTCTGGACCGCTTCACTAAGCATGAGTCGCCCCGTGTCAAGGTGACGAGTGAGGTATCCGTATCCCGGAGGCGTAGGAGTCCCTCGGCTCGGTCGGCCCTGTTGTCCGAGGCTCCTCTAGCTTAGTTAAAGAGACCCCTCGGCCGCTCTTCGACGAGCCGAGGCCGGGGGTAGCGATATCAGCATGAGCAGAGGCAGAGTTGGCTCGGAAACGAAACCTGGTTGGCCGGAGCCTGGCCGGGTTGTCCGTTGGCAGGATCGACACCGGAGTCGGTCAGCCGAGGCTTCGGACCGGGCTCGTGCCCTCGGAAGGTGGTTGGCCGAGGCCCCGGAGGTGGCTGGCCGAGCCGCCTGCTCGGGCCGGATTCCCAGAGAAGTCCCTGACAACGATCGCCCGGGCGTGGTGATGACGCCGTCCTTTGGAGCGGAGGCCCTCGGACCACGTCGCCGTCCGAGGCTAGTTCGGGCCTTGCCGAAGGTGCTGTCGATGCCGAGGGTGTCGCCGCCCCCTTCCAGCGCCGAGACCTGAGCCTGCAGGATCAACCTGTCTTGTAGCGTGTGCTTTGTGCGGCCGCCGAGGCCAGAACACACACCCTTGCTGTGTTGTAAAGCTGCGTCCCTTTTCCTCTTGTTCCAAGCATCTGGACTTTTTGTCGGTAACAGGGACGTTTGTGCGAGCGAAAGTTGCTTCTCGCGGAAGGTGAGGAGTGAGGTATCCGTATCCCGGAGGCGTGGGAGTCCCTCGGCTCGGTCGGCCTTGCCGCTTACGCGCACTTTTACTCGTCCATGAGGCCCTATCACCGACTTAGTCGAGAAAACTCGAAGAATCGCTTCGACAGAAGAGCTTCCGAACATAGAGACTTGTTCGATCCGCGGAGTCACGTTATCCGAACGCGAGTTACTTATCGCAGAAGGTGATGAGTGAGGTATCCGTATCCCGGAGGCGTAGGAGTCCCTCGGCTCGGTCAGCCTTGACTGCTTACGTGTACCCTGTCGTTTCCATGACCCACTTTTCGAAGTAGTCAAAAAGCACGAAAGATATTCTGATAAAAGAGATTTTTTGTTCGAGGAAAATTTTGACGCAGAGGGGGTTTCCCCCCTTTTAGCCCCCGAGGGAGGGTCGGGCTTTGCCGAGGCGAGGCCGACCCTTCCTTGTTGACTAAACTTTGCGTGGGTGCGAGGTATATGAACAATTTGGAAACATCTCAAGGGTAGAAGCGACGTAGCTGTTGGATGTTCCAAGCGTTGCCGTAGACCTCGCCTTGACTGTTGGCCAGCTTGTACGTTCCGGGCTTCAGAACTTTGGCGATGACGAACGGCCCCTCCCAGGGGGGCGTGAGCTTGTGCCTCCCTCGGGTGTCTTGCCGCAGCCGAAGCACCAGATCGCCCACCTGGAGGTCTCGGGGTCGGACCCCTCGGGCGTGGTTGCGTCGCAGGGACTGCTGATACCGCGCCGAGTGTAGTAAGGCCCTGTCCTGAGCCTCATCCAGCTGGTCCAGCGAGTCTTCTCGGCTAGCTTGGTTGCTTTCTTCGCTGTAGGCCTTCGTCCTCGGGGAGCCGTATTCCAGGTCAGTGGGCAGGACGGCCTCTGCCCCGTAGACCAGGAAGAACGGCGTGAAACCTGTGGCTCGGCTTGGCGTCGTCCTCAGGCTCCAGACCACCGAGGGGAGTTCCTTCATCCATCGCTTGCCGAACTTGTTGAGATCATTGTAAATCCGGGGCTTGAGCCCTTGTAGAATCATGCCGTTGGCACGTTCCACTTGCCCATTTGACATGGGATGAGCTACGGCGGCCCAGTCTACCCGGATGTTGTGATCCTCGCAAAAATCCAAGAATTTTTTGCCGGTGAACTAGGTGCCGTTGTCGGTGATGATGGAGTTCGGGACCCCGAAGCGATGGATGATGTTGGTGAAGAACGCCACCGCCTGCTCGGATCTGATGCTGTTCAGGGGTCGGACCTCGATCCACTTGGAGAATTTGTCGACGGCGACCAGCAGGTGCGTGTAGCCCCCGGGCGCCTTCTGCAGAGGGCCGACGAGGTCCAGACCCCACACAGCGAAGGGCCAGGTGATGGGTATCGTCTGCAGAGCCTGAGCGGGCAGATGGGTCTGCTTCGCATAGAATTGGCACCCTTCGCAGGCGCGGACAATTCTAGTGGCGTCAGCCACCGCCGTCGGCCAGTAGAAGCCTTGGCGGAAAGCGTTCCCGACGAGGGTTCGAGGTGCTGCATAATGGCCGCAAGCCCCCGAGTGTATTTCCTGCAGGAGTTCCTGACCCTCGGTGATGGAGATGCATCGCTGGAGGATGCCCGAGGGGCTACGGTGGTAGAGCTCCTTCTCATCGCCCAGCAAGACGAACGACTTGGCGCGTCGCGCTACCCGCCGAGCCTCGGCTCGGTCGAGGGGCAGTTCTCCTTGGCGGAGATATTGCAGGTACGGGGCCTGCCAATCTTGATCTGGCATGACCCCGCTCTGCTCCTCTTCGATGCGCAGTACTTCGCCCTCGGGGGCCAAGGGTTCCTCGGGTTGAGCCGAGGTCGCCTCGGACAGGGCCGAGGGCACCTCGGGCTCGGGCGTGTCGCCTATCTTGACGGAGGGCTGGAGCAGATCCCGGGAGAAGACGTCCGGGGGAACCGTTGTTCGCCCCGAAGCTATCTTCGCCAGCTCATCTGCAGTCTCGTTGTAGCGCCGGGCGATGTGGTTAAGCTCGAGCCCGTAGAACTTGTCTTCCAGGCGTCGAACCTCATCACAGTAGGCCTCCATCTTCGGGTCGCGGCAGTGGGAGTTCTTCATGACTTGGTCGATGACGAGCTGCGAGTCGCCGCGTGCATCGAGGCGTCGGACCCCTAGCTCGATGGCGATTCGCAATCCGTTGATCAGAGCCTCGTATTCAGCCACATTGTTGGACGCCGGGAAATGGAGGCGGAGCACGTAGCGCAGGTGTTTCCCGAGGGGCGAGACGAAGAGCAGGCCCACGCCGGCTCCCGTCTTCATCAGCGACCCGTCGAAAAACATGGTCCAGAGCTCCGGTTGGATCGGAGCCGTCGGCAACTGGGTGTCGACCCATTCGGCTACGAAGTCCGCCAGTACCTGGGACTTGATGGCTTTTCGAGGGGCGAACGAGATTGCCTTGCCCATGATTTCCACCGCCCACTTCGCGATCCGTCCTGAGGCTTCCCGGCACTGGATGATCTCCCCCAGGGGGAAGGATGACACCACAGTCACCGGATGAGACTCGAAGTAATGTCGCAGCTTTCGCCTCGTCAGGATCACTGCATACAGCAGCTTCTGGACTTGTGGGTAGCGGATCTTGGTCTCGGACAGCACCTCGCTGACGAAGTAAACTGGCCTCTGAATGGGCAAAGCATGCCCCTCTTCCTGCCTTTCGACCACGATCGCGGCGCTGACCACCTGAGTGGTTGCGGCGACGTAGACCAAGAGGGTTTCTCCATCAGCTGGGGGTACCAAGACGGGCGCCTGGGTGAGGAGCGCCTTCAGGTTCCCGAGGGCTTCCTCGGCCTCGGGAGTCCAGGTGAAGCACTCGGCCTTCCTTAAGAGACGGTACAGGGGCAGGCCTCTTTCGCCGAGGCGCGAGATGAAACGGCTCAAGGCCGCGAGGCATCCCATGACCCTCTGTACGCCTTTTAAGTCCTTGATGGGCCCCATGTTTGTGATGGCTGCGATCTTCTCCGGGTTGGCTTCGATGCCCCGCTCGGAGACGATGAATCCCAAAAGCATGCCTCGGGGCACCCCGAAGACGCACTTCTCGGGATTGAGTTTGACGCCCTTCGCCTTGAGACACCGGAATGTCAGTTCGAGGTCGGAGAGAAGGTCGGAGGCTTTCCTCATCTTGACTACGATGTCATCGACGTAGGCCTCGACCGTGCGACCGATGTGTTCGCCGAACACATGGTTCATGCACCGCTGGTACGTTGCACCCGCGTTCCTCAGACCGAACGGCATGGTGACATAACAGTACATACCGAAGGGCGTGATGAAAGAAGTCGCGAGCTGGTCGGACTCTTTCATCTTGATTTGATGATACCCTGAGTAGGCATCGAGGAAAGACAGGGTTTCGCACCCTCTTTGATGAACCCTGCTGCCATCAGCTTGTGGATCTCCTCGCCTATCACCCTGCGCCTTTCCTCGTCGAATCGGCGCAGAGGCTGTCTGACCGGTCGGGCTCCGGCCCGAATATCCAGCGAGTGCTCGGCGACATCCCTCGGTATGCCGGGCATGTCCGAGGGACTCCACGCAAAGACGTCGGCGTTTGCGCGGAGAAAGTCGACGAGCACTGCTTCCTATTTGGGGTCGAGCCCGGATCCGATCCGAATCTGCTTGGAGGTGTCGCCACTGGGGTCGAGAGGGACGGCCTTCACCGTCTCTGCTGGCTCGAAGTTGCCGGCATGTCGCTTCACGTCCGGCACCTCTCGGGAGAGGCTTTCCAGGTCGGCAATGAGGGCCTCGGACTCGGCGAGGGCCTCGGCGTACTCCACGCACTCCACATCGCATTCGAACGCGTGTTTGTACGTGGGGCCGACGGTGATGACCCCGTTGGGGCCCGGCATCTTGAGATTCAGGTAGGTATAGTTGGGGATGGCCATGAACTTCGCGTAGCATGGCCTTCCCAACACCGCGTGGTAGGTTCCTCGGAACCCGACCACCTCGAACGTCAAAGTCTCCCTTCGGAAGTTGGAGGGTGTTCCGAAGCAGACAGGAAGGTCGAGCTGTCCGAGGGGCTGGACGCGCTTCCCGGGAACGATCCCGTGGAAGGGCGCAGCGCCTGCTCGGACGGATGACAGATCGACGCGCAGGAGCCTGAGGGTCTCAGCGTAGATGATGTTGAGGTAGCTGCCCGCATCCATCAGGACCTTGGTGAGCCTGACGTCGCCGATGACGGGATCGACGACGAGTGGGTACTTCCCTGGGCTCGGCACGTGGTCGGGGTGGTCAGCCTGGTCGAAGGTGATGGGCTTGTCGGACCAGTCTAGGTAGACTGGCGCCGCCACCTTCACCGAGCAGACCTCCCGACGCTCCTGCTTACGATGCCGAGCCGAGGCATTCGCCGCATGCCCTCCGTAGATCATGAAGCAGTCGCGGACCTCGGGGAATTCTCCCGCTTGGTGATCTTCCTTCTTGCCGTCGTCGCGGGCCCTGTCGCCCTCTGCGGGCGGCCCGGCCCGGTGGAAGTGGCGCCGAAGCATGACGCACTCCTCGAGGGTGTGCTTGACGGGCCCCTGATGGTAGGGGCACGTCTCCTTGAGTGCCTTGTCGAAGAGGTTGGCGCCTCCGGGGGGCTTCCGAGGGTTCTTGTACTCGGCGGCGGCGACAAGGTCCGTGCTGGCGGCGTCGCGTTTCGCTTGCGACTTCCTCCTGCCTTTCTTCTTGGCGCCGAGCGGAGTAGACGCCTCGGGAGCATCTTCCGATGGGCGGCCCTGGGGCTGCTTGTCCTTTCGGAAGATGGCTTCGACCGCCTCCTGACCAGAGGCGAACTTGGTGGCGATGTTCATCAGCTCGCTCGCCCTGGTGGGGGTCTTGCGACCCAACTTGCTCACCAGGTCACGGCAGGTGGTGCCGGCAAGGAACGTGCCGATGACATCGGAGTCGGTGATGTTGGGCAGCTCGGTGCGCTGCTTCGAGAATCGCCGGATGTAGTCCCGAAGGGACTCTCCCGGCTGTTGCCGGCAGCTTCGGAGGTCCCAGGAATTCCCGGGGCGCACGTATGTGCCCTGGAAGTTGCCGGCGAAAGCCTGGACCAGATCCTCCCAGTTGGAAATCTGCCCCAGAGGCAGGTGCTCCAACCAAGCGCGAGCGGTGTCGGAGAGGAACATGGGGAGGTTGCGGATGATGAGGTTGTCGTCGTCCGTCCCACCCAGTTGACAGGCCAGGCGGTAATCCGCAAGCCACAATTCCGGTCTCGTTTCCCCCGAGTACTTTGTGATAGTAGTCGGGGGTCGGAATCGGGGCGGAAACGGCGCCCGCCGAATGGCCCGGCTGAAGACCTGCGGACCGGGTGGTTCGGGCAAGGGACTCCGATCCTCCCCGCTGTCGTAGCATCCCCCACGCCTGGGGTGATAACCTCGGCGCACCCTTTCGTCGAGGCGGGCTCGACGGTCGCGATGAGGGTGCTCGTCGCCGAGGTGGCCCGGGGCCGCAGGCGCGGTGTTGCGCGTGCGCCCGGTGTAGACCGAGGCTTCCCGCATGAGTCGGGAAGTCGCGGCACGAGGTTCCGAGGGGTACCCCTGCCTTCGGGAGGCAGAGCTCTCGGCCCGCCGGGCCGCAGCGCCTTCCAGGAGATGCTTGAGCTCCCCCTGGATTCGCCGACCCTCGGTGGTTGATGACTCCGGCATCGCGCGGAGGAGCATCGCTGCGGCGGCCAGGTCCTGACCGGTTCCGCCGGATGCGGGTGGCGGTCTGTCCCTGGCATCGTTGGCGATGCGGTGCTGGAGACCTTGGGGCAGGTGACGTATTCCTCCGGCTGGGGGCTGGCTTGCCCATACCTGCCCGATGTTCTGGCGGATTGCCTCGAGCGCTCCTGCTCCCTCATCGAGCCCGGCCTGCGCCCCGCGGACTTGCTCGAGCTGTGGGTCGTGACCCCCCGCTGGAACGGGGACCACAGCTAGCTCCCGCGGGATGTCGGCGCGAGGCGCTGGCCTAGGGGGATCACCATCCTCCGGCATGCCGAGACAGCCGCCTCCGGAGGGATCCCCTAGCTCGACGTGGAAACATTCGCGGCTCGGGCCGCAGTCCTTGTCGTCAAGGCTGCGGCTGCCGTCGGAACAGTCGGAGAGGCAGTAGTCGCATGCGGTCATGAAGTCCCGCATGGCACTGGGGTTGCCAGATCCAGAGAAATCCCAGCAGATGCTGGGGTCGTCATCTTCCTCGGACCCAGAGGGTCCGTAGGTCGAGACACCCGTCAATCGGTCCCAAGGCGACCGCACACGAAACCCCAGAGAGGTTGCACTCGCCTCAACGTGAGCGCCCGCCAAAGCGAGGTTGCTAGGCGGGTTGAGGCCGAGTCGAAATGACAAAGAATGGGAATCAGCCCGTACCTTTTGGTCGATGAGGATCGACGAAGTCGCATCGGGGGCTGATCGTGCTGTCGTCCTGGGTGCGAGGGCGACGTCCTGCAGGCCCTCCGTGAGCGCGCTGGCGTCGTCCACTTGCTTGGGATCGGCGTGTCGCGGGGGGACGGCGCTCGCCTTCGCCTTAAACGCGTGGGTGATGCCCGACGCGTCCTCCGTTGGGGCGCTGGGGATGTCGATTTGCTCGACAGTCGACTGAGCGCAGCCTCCCGCTCAGCCTTGGTTGCCCCGCCTCCTCCTCCGATGGCGAGGGAGAGGATGAGGTGAGCTCGAAAGTTGTCCTTCCCCCACGCGGGAAAGACGTCGTCGATTCCGCCGCCGGCGGGCGGGCTGTCCGCCACCGTTGTCGCTGTCGCGCGGCGGTGGAAGGAGTATCATGCCGTAGCTGCCGTCGAAAGACATGAACTCGAGACTCCCGAAACGGAGCACCGTCCCGGGTTGAAGAGGTCGTTGGAGACTGCCCATCTGGAGCTTGACGGGAAACTACTCGCCAACACGCAGCAGGCCCCTACCTGGCGCGCCAACTGTCGGCGTTCCGAGACCGGGGGGTCCCCGAGCCGACGAGTGAGTGTGCCGCGTGCCCCAGCCCAGATGGGTCGAGCGCGTGGGCGAGCGCGAAGGGGGGAGAGAGAGAGCGAGAGCGAGGTGGCCGGAGCCGGGTCATGAGGGAGTCGGAGAATCCCGCGGCCTTTGTGTTCGTCCCGCGCCCAGGTCGGGTGCGCTTGCAGTAGGGGGTTACAAGCGTCCGCGCGGGTGAGGGGAGCGAGTGGCCCCGAGAGAGCGCCTGCCCCTGCCCTCGTTCCCGCGAGGCCAACCTTCTCTAAGAAGGCCCTGGTCCTTCCTTTTATAGGCGTAAGGAGAGGATCCAGGTGTACAAATGGGGGTGTAGCAAGGTGCTACGTGTCTAGCGGGGGAGAGCTAGTACCCTAAGTACATGCCAAGGTGGCAGCCGGAGAGATCTTGGCACCCAGCTAGTGTGGCGTCGTGGCTGTTGGAGAAGCGATGGAGCCGGACGGAGGGACAGCTGTCGGAGTGGTTGGGCCCTTGCTGACGTCCCCTGCTTTCGTAAGGGAGCTGGGAGCCGCCGTCGTCATGGTCCAGCGGGGCGCCATCATTGCCTATCTGGCGGAGCTAGCCAGATGGGACGTCGGTCCTGTTCTCTGTGGTCCGAGTCGGCTTGGGGTAGGGTGATGATGACGCTTCCTGTTGATGTGGCGGGCTTGTGTCCTAGGTCGGACGACGTGGAGGCTCCTCCGAGGCCGAGGTCGAGTCTGTCCTGCATGGCCGAGGCCGAACCTGAGCTCCTGGGTCGGGCGAGGCGGAGGTCGTTCGGCAGAGGTCGGGGTAGAGTCCGAGCCCTGGGTCGGGCGAAGCGGAGTTCGTCGTCTTCCGGGGCCTTAGCCCGAGTCCGAGCCCTGGGTCGGGCGGAGTGGAGTTCGCCGTCTTCCGGGGCCTTAGCCCGAGTCCGAGCCCTGGGTCGGGCGGAGCGGAGTTCGCCGTCTTCCGGGGCCTTAGCCCGAGTCCGAGCCCTGGGTCGGGCGGTGCTTCCTCTGGCGCTTTTGGCCAAGCCTGGCTGCCCGTCAGTCTTACCTTTTGCGTTAAAGACCCCAGTGACTTGGTCGGTCGGCGCGGTGATTTGGTCAGGGTTACTTCTTATCGAAGGCGTGGCCTCGGGCGAGCCGGAGATGCGTCTGCCGTGAAAGAGGAGGCCTCGGGCGAGACGGAAACATCTTAGGGTCGGCTGCCCTCGCCCGAGGCTAGGCTCGGGCGTGGCGTGATCGAGTCGCTCGTATGGACTGATCCCTGACTTAATCAAACCCATCAGGCCTCTGCAGCTTTATGCTGATGGGGGTTACCAGCTGAGAATTAGGCGTCTTGAGGGTACCCCTAATTATGGTCCCCGACAATTGATGATATACAAATCGGCCGTATACCTCTCTATTTATAGAGGAGGGGGGCTGGACCCTTTACAAACTAATTTCCGAGCTTTTCCCGTGATTTTAGCTAACAACCGTAACACAAAACTCGGAACCCTAATCTGTTCTGCGCACGCGCGGACCGTCCGGCCCCCAGGCGCGGACTGTCCGGACCGCGGACCGTCCGGCCTCAGGGCCGGACCGTCCGCAGGCTCAATTATGGTTCGAACATATGCCCCCTGCCTTTTGGTGGAGCTGAGCGAACCAAAAGCAACTAACTCGATGTGCTCACATCGGTTCTCTTAGGCATCTTGCCACATACTAGGATGGTACCGTTTGAGGAAACGCCCATTCAAAGCCTTAGGCAAATCCTTGCCTTGTAATGTTTGTAGCAAATAGGCGTTGCCAGACATCACCTGTTTTACTTTATAAGGACCCTCCCAGCTTGGCGACCATTTTCCAAACTTCCGGTCTTTATTCCTTAGAGGTAAGATGGTCTTCCACACCAGATCTCCTACTTGAAATGACTTTGCTTTGACCTTCTTGTTGTAGGCCCTGGCTACCATAATCTTGTCCTTTTCTATTGCTCCCAAAGCTATCACCCTCTTGTCGGTCACCTCATCAATATTATCCATCATTGAATTATAATAATCAGCGACAGTTAAATCATTTTGTCTGGCGAACCTGACAGCATTCAAACTTATTTCCACAGGCAATACTGCTTCCTGCCCATAGACAAGCTCAAAAGGAGATACTTTAGTAGCACTATGTTTAGATATTCTATGAGCCCATAAAGCTTCGGACAAAATCTTATGCCAATGTTTAGGATTATCAGATATCTTCTTTTTTATCAAATTAATCAATGTCCTATTACTAGACTCGGCCTGTCCATTGGCCTGAGCATAATATGGAGATGAATTAAGCAGCTTAATTCTGTATAATTCAGCAAATTCACGTACCTCCTTTGACATAAAAGAAGTACCTTGATCTGTAGTCAAGGTCTGGGGAATGCCGAATCTATGAATAATATGCTCAGTTATGAACTCAATTACCTCCTTGTGCGTCATGTTTTTCAGAGCAACGGCTTCAGTCCATTTGGTGAAATAGTCAGTGGCAACTAACACAAACCGATGCCCCTTTGATGATGAAGGATGAATTTCTCCAATAAAGTCTAATCCCCATCCTCTGAACGGCCAAGGCTTGATGATAGGATGCAATTCGGCTGCAGGGACCAACTGTAGGTCGCCGAATTTTTGACACACTTGGCATCCCTTGTAGTACTTGAAACAATCAGCTATCATACTAGGCCAATAAAAACCAGACCTTCGCAACAACCACTTCATCTTTGGAGCCGATTGATGAGTACCACAAATTCCTTCATGTACTTCGACCATGGCTAATATAGCATCATCTGGGCCCAAGCACTTCAGCAGGACGTCACTGACTGTTCGGCGGTAAAGTTCATCACTCATCAAAACATACTTGAAAGCTGTTCGCCAAATGTTCTTATCTGTCCTAATATTGGGATTTCGTAAATAATTAAGTATAGGTGTCCTCCAATCACTTACATCGGCTTCATTGTCAGCCGAATCGATTAAGAGAACATTTCTGGAAACCCCGGACGGTCCGGCGTCGTCACGCGGACGGTCCGCGACCTGGGAATTTGGCTCTGCACTGGTTATCGGAATTTCAGTTTTGTGAAATTTCCCTCTCTTTATCCGATAACCTGATGCATCTTGTGCCAAATCGTTAGCTCTATGATTCTCAACTCTAGAGATATGTCGAATACTGAATTCGTCAAAAGAATGGATTATGCTCCAACATTTCTCAAGGTAACTATTTAGAGTACTATCAAAACATTGATATTCTCCTAACACTTGTTGGACAACCAGCTGAGAATCACCAAATACCTTCACATGTTTTACTCCCATACCATTTAAAAGTTCTAAGCCGAATAGGAGGGCCTCATATTCGGCTTGATTATTAGTGCAATAAGTTTTCAATCGGCTAGAGAAGTCAAAGGAGACATTACTTGGTGAAACAAGCACAATGCCAATTCCTTGCCCTTCATTGCAAACCGATCCATCAAAATATAAAGTCCAAGGAGTAATAGTGAGGTATGACATGTCTAGTTCATGAATATCATTAACCCGATGTTCTACAATAAAATCCGCTACGACTTGGCCTTTCATAGATTTCAATGGTTCATAGGCCAAGTCATATTCTATGAGTGCATAAGCCCACTTACCAATTCTACCACTCATAATTGGGTTATGCAACATGTATTTGATTACATCGGCTTGACCAGAAACAATGCAATGACTAGACAGCAAATAACATCTACATTTGGTGCATGCATAAAACAAGCATAAACATAACTTTTCAATAAAAGTGTACCTTGTTTCAGCATCCACCAACCTTCGGCTTAGATATGTCACCACATGCTCCTTCCCCTCAGTTTCTTGTGTCAGAACAGCCCCAATAACCTTGTCTTCAGCTGCAATGTATAATCTGAATGGCGCTCCTACTTGTGGTGCTTTTAACACGGGAGCCGAAGACAAGTATTTTTTAATGAGATCAAATGCTTCCTGCTGCTCTGCCCCCCAAGTGAATTCAGCATCATTCTTAAGCCGAAGGATAGGGGTGAAGGCATCAATCTTTCCGGCTAGGTTAGAAATAAACCTTCGTAAATAATTCACCTTGCCGAGAAACCTCTGCACTTCGACCTTACAAGTCGGAGGCCCCACATTCCGAATAGACTTGATTCGGTCAGGATCTATTTCTATACCATGTTCATGGATGACAAATCCTAAAAACTTACCAGCCGACACTCCAAAAGAACACTTACGTGGGTTCATTTTCAAACCGTACCGACGCATTTTATCAAAGGCTTTGCGCAAATCAGCTATATGAGAACTAAACTCAACCGATTTGACTACAATATCATCAATGTAGACTTCCACAGTGTTTCCTAACAACTCATGGAAGATCAGATTCATAGCCCTCTGATAAGTAGCACCAGCATTTTTAAGACCGAATGTCATGACAACCCATTCAAATAAACCAATGAAGCCTGGACATATAAAGGCCGTTTTAGACGCATCTTCTTCGGCCATGAAAATCTGATTATATCCGGCATTACCATCAAGGAAGCTAATAATTCTATTTCCTGATGCATTATTGATTAATGTGTCGGCTATGGGCATGGGATATTCATCTTTAGGAGTTGCTTTATTTAAATTACGAAAATCAATGCATACTCTAAGCTTACCTGACTCCTTCTTCTCCACCGGCACAATATTGGAGACCCACTCTGCGTATCTGCAAGGTCTAATAAAATTAGCTTCTAGCAGCCGGTGGATTTCGTCCTTGATTCGTGGGAGAAGATCTGGACGAAACGTTCTAGCCTTCTGCTTGAAAGGTCTGAAACCAGACTTAATGGGCAGCCGATGTTCGACAATCTCTCGGCTTAGTCCAGGCATTTCAGTGTAATTCCAAGCAAAACAATCTGAATATTCCTTCAATAGACCGATCATCTCATTTCTAGAATCGGTCTCCAGGGTCTTGTTTACGAACGTCGGCCTTGGAGTTTTACCATTTCCTATGTCAATCTCCTCCAAAGGATCAACCGATGTAAACCCCTGTCCTAGTTTATCAAGATCTCTGAATTCCTCTATCATGTCCCCCATAGAGGAATCAGATGATCTTTGTGTGATGGCGGACTTTCCGGTCTCGGGGACCGGATCATCCGTAATACTATCTTTTCGCTGTGGTAGATGTTCGGTCTTAAAGTCCGAACTGTTCTGTGATAGACCAGACCATCCGGCTTTGAGGGCCGAATTGTCCGTGATCAAAGACTCATGAACTTTGTGTGTATTCATCGTTTAAACTCTATTTAGGATTCAGCCGATTCTCCATCGGCTCTAGCATTACAGGAATGAAACCTTTCTTATCTATACTTATGAACTGATAATCAGAAAAATCTACCCCTGTGAGACATGTAGCAGTCTCATAAGTCCAGAGTACAGGGGCATCGGCCACAGCGATGCAGGCCGATACATCAGCATGTACTTGTTCTACCTCATCGCCTACCCATTGTATTAGCATTTGATGTAATGTAGAAGGTATACATTGATTGGCATGAATCCAATCTCTGCCTAGAATTAAACTGTAATTCCCTTCTACATCAGCGACGAAGAATGCAGCAGCAAGGGTCTTAGTCCCGATGGTTAATTCAACGGACGTGACTCCCCTGGCTTTAATCAAACTATCCCCAACACCGCTGAGGGTCATGTTGGTTTTGACAAGTTCGTCATCTTGTTTACCTAATTTTCTGTATAATGAATAAGGCATTAGATTTACAGCCGCCCCTCCATCCACCAACATCTTAGCAATCGGTATTCCATCAATGTGACCGCGCACGAAGAGCGGCTTTAAATGATTTACCGATTCCTTTGGTTTAGTAAAGGCGGCTTCTTTAGGACCAAAATCAAACTGGGCAGCAACAGGTTCATCGTCGCCAATGATAGTACAATCGGAAGAAAATGTAATAATATTTACATCCATACCTGGGCGTTCTGGAGAAGCCTCGTAGTCGACCAGGTCTTCTCCTAGCAGGTCGTCCTCTTCCATTGATGTCGTCGTGTTGTTGGAGGCTTCCTGATGAACGGCGGACTGTCCGCACGCGGGGGCCGGATGGTCCGCGCCTGGTGCAGGTTGTCCAGAACCTTCCTGGTGAACGGCGGACGGTCCGTGTGCGGGGGCCGGACGGTCCGCACCTGGTGCAGGTTGACTTTCTATTTCTGTGGCCGTTTGTTTTTTCTCAACGGCCTTCGGTCTCCATTTCTTTTGCGGTGGCGGGTATAGCGGATGTGTGTCATTAAATGTCTTTTCCGCCTCCTTCTCCTGGCTCTCCTTTGCTCTTAGGCGCTGTAATTTTCTCTTTTGAGATCGTGTCAATCCCGCTGGGCACCATCGAGGCATGGAGTATTTTGGATCGGCTATTTTGATGGTAGCCGTATCCTTTTCGGTTGTGTTGGCCGATTCGCCGAAAATCATCGGCCCTTTATTGTCTCCCTGTATGACAACATCTGCGGTGCCTATTTTGATGGTGTCCCTTTTTGTTGTTTTTTGAGTTGCTGCAGGCATATGCCCCCCTGCCGGATTGGTCGGCCTAGGAGGCCGAGTAGTCCGGCAACCTTGTGGGGCCTGTGCCTGGTGACCGGATTCAGCAGTGCTCAATCGGTCTTGTACTGGCGGTGCCAACCTATCAAAAACGGATGTTTGGGGTGCCCCCCAGGCGGGGTACTGTGGCATCCCAAATGGATATGGTGGCATGCCCCACATTTGATTTGGGACATATGGTGGAGGTAAGTATGTGTATGGATATGGCATAGATGGATAAGGAGGTGGAGGGGTCCATGTCGGCATGTTAGGTCTCAATTGTACAATAGGACCTTTCATTTCTTCCGATTGGTGAGGTGGTCCAATCGGCCTGACCTGACGTTGCTCATAAATGGGTGAGCGGGGTCGCTTCGGTGGCCGGTCACTGGGGCCGGCCTTCTTTTTCACATATTTAGACAACAATTGATCGAAAGTCGGGCCAGGCTTGATCAGCCGACCAGCTGCTTTAAATGTATTTGTTTTCCACGTACCTATCTCTGGTCGTCGTGGTTTGAAAGTACGTGGTCGCTGCGAGTCCTGAGCATGGCCGGACCGTCCGCCAGAGCTCTCCGGACCGTCCGGTGGGGTCCCGGACCGTCCGCGCCTACGTGCCGGACCGTCCGGGATACGCAGCACGGGTTCCTGTATCTGTCTCCCTGTCTGTGTTTGCCCCCCAGTACTGGAGGCTGTGATGGTCACCTTTAGGGTCTCCCCTCCATCGGGAGTCTTCTCGGCTACCACTTTTCTGCAAGAAACTTTATGATCCTCATCGGCCTTTTTTGCATTGCCGATGACTATTTCTTTGCCTTTGCCTTCATCGGCTGTGTTTGGCCGAGTCAGGACTTTCTTGCCCTCAAAGTCGATCATGTTCATTGGAAAGGGCTCCGTGTCCACCTGCATTTCCTGAAATTTCAATCGTCCTTCGTTAATGGCCGATTGAATCTGTCGACGGAATACATTACAATCATTAGTGGCATGAGAAAATGAGTTATGCCACTTGCAATATGCACGACGTTTTAGCTCGTCGGCGGATGGAACAGTGTGATTTATTTTAATGTTGCCATTTTTGAGTAATTCATCAAATATTCTATCACACTTACCAACATTAAATGTAAACTTAACCTCCTCTTACCGTTTCTTTTGAAC
Source organism: Zea luxurians (assembly GCA_029449295.1). Taxonomy (NCBI): domain Eukaryota; kingdom Viridiplantae; phylum Streptophyta; class Magnoliopsida; order Poales; family Poaceae; genus Zea; species Zea luxurians. Next base: position 64,070,246 of record JAOPSE010000013.1, on the reverse strand, counting down.
TGGCTGTAAGGAGGCATAAGCCGAAGATTTGGCCTGCTTTGGCCAAACCATTTCAGCAGCATACACTTCTGCTGATTCGTCTTCTGAGCTACTTTGGTCGCATTCTACTACACGTATGTTGTGACGAATTGTTTTAGTAGTTTCTTTGCTTCGGCTTTCACAAGCCGAAGCTCTCTGGTGTAATTGTGCTAGTGTAAAGAATTGGATGCCTTCTAATCTTTCTTTTAAATAATATCGCAGACCATTAAAAGCTAATCCTACTAGCTGTTTCTCTGCTAAATGAATTTGAAAGCATCGGTTTCTTGTATCTCGGAATCTCCGGATGTAATCATTAACCGATTCATCTTTTGTCTGTCGCAACGACGCTAAATCTACCAAATCCAATTCATAGTCACCGGAGAAAAAATGATCATGAAATTTTTGTTCTAAATCCCCCCATGATGAAATGGAATTAGGAGGTAAAGTGGCGTACCATGCAAACGCAGTTCCTGTTAAAGATAATGAAAACAAACGTACGCGAAATGCCTCTGTGTCGGCCAACTCTCCTAATTGTGCTAAAAATTGGCCTATGTGTTCACGTGTGTTCTTTCCTTGATCACCCGAAAATTTTGTGAATTCGGGTATCCTGGTTCCCTGTGGGTACGGGTGGTGATCAAATCGGCTGTCATAAGGTTTCCGATATGATTGCCCCCCAGGGACCATGCTTACTCCGAGCTTATCTCGGAACGCCCCGGCTATTTCTTCCCTTACTATATCAATGGCAGCCGGTGCGAGACCACCGGCTCTCTGGTCAAACATAGGTGGGGTTGGCTGGATATTAGCATGTTGTCTTTCCCCCCATTGGTTTGAGTTACGTGGTGCATTTCCATTTGCTCTATATGGCTCATACGTTTGATCGTTTCTTTCCGGCCTTCCAGGTGGGGCCGGAAAGCTTTCCTGGGCTTTGGATCCTGAATTAGTGGGCTGGTGCATTGCATAGTGTGATGGGAAGTGTTGCTGGGACGGGCGAGGATTCATGTAATAATCCTCCTCAAAAGACTTATGCGCGGACTGTCCGGATATGTACCCGGCCCGTCCGTGGTCATATGCGGACCGTCCGTCATTGTATGCGGACCGTCCGGCTGGGTAGTTTGGGTTCTGTGTCATATGTGGTGGCTCGGGCGCATATCTAGGTAACTCATTAAAAATAGGCCCGACTACTGTTGGCCCGGACGGTCCGCGCTCATTAAAAATAGGTTTGCTGCCGATTTGCGGTTGCTTAGGGTATGTGTCCATCGGCATCCCATAAAGGGGTTGTGACTGGTCGTGACAACCTGTAGCCGATGTGTTATGCGCGTTATCTCCTAACTCAACCTCGTGCGAAGGAAAATTTGCGGTACTAGATTTATCGAATGCACGTACTAGTCTCTTAAGATCGCTTTGCATACCCCCTATGATGTTCTGCATTTGCTCACGCTGATCTTCTACATAATTTCTAAGAGATTGAAGATCGTTGGTATTACTTACATTGGGGATATCTGGCGTGGGTTGGAGCGAAGCCGGATCCGTCGCCCGATGTCGGACGACCTTGTTGTTCCTGTCCACTTTGAAGTTGGCCAAGAACTTTGCTTTCGCCTCCTGAATCATCCGCTCCTTGTGCTCCTCAAACTGGAGCTGCTCGTCAGCCGGCAAGGTTTCCCAAGTCGGCTCTATGATGTTGCTTAGAGAAATATCAGAGCTATCCTTTGAACCGGCCATTGAGGGCCGATCTGATGAGCTTAGATGTGTTGTCCCCAGCGGAGTCGCCAAAAAGTATGTTGACGCCTTTTCGGAGCGCCAAACACTCAACAAGAACCGTGGCGGTGCCCTCTGCACAGGGGCGGACGGTCCGCGCGTAGGGGCCGGACGGTCCGCGGCCTGGTGCGAGGCGCGGTGGTGCTTCTCTGCGCAAGGGAGGACTGTCCGTGGCCTGGGGCCGGACGGTCCGCGGCCTGGTGCGCGGCTAGGGCTCCTGCCTGACGGTCGGACGGTCCGCGCCCTGGGCCCGGACGGTCCGCGCGTACGCAGGGACGGCGGAAGATCGCCGACGGCGCCTGGATCTCGCTCCCGGGAGGGACCCCGTCGGGGAGTAGAGATCCTAGGTTGTGTCTAGGCTCGGGCTGGCCGACCTAGACTCCTCTAATCGACGTAGAGCCGAAGAGAGACGAAGAATTTGGGGATTGGATATCTAAACCTAAACTAGACTAGAACTACTCCTAGGATAAAATGCGAAATAGAAGTTGTATTGATTCGATTGATGATATACAAATCGGCCGTATACCTCTCTATTTATAGAGGAGGGGGGCTGGACCCTTTACAAACTAATTTCCGAGCTTTTCCCGTGATTTTAGCTAACAACCGTAACACAAAACTCGGAACCCTAATCTGTTCTGCGCACGCGCGGACCGTCCGGCCCCTAGGCGCGGACTGTCCGGACCGCGGACCGTCCGGCCTCAGGGCCGGACCGTCCGCAGGCTCAATTATGGTTCGAACAATCAGCCACTTATATATCAGCTGTAAACCCTCTCTCCCTTACACTGTAAAAGGGAGAGACGGTGGCCCACCTCGACGGGGGACAGCCAGCATCGAAACATACACTCAGACATACATTTAACCCATTTCAGGCAACCCACTTCATTCAAATTATTTGTGGATCAAATAGAACAAAGGGTACGCATTACACTCTAGCAGCAAGAACCCCTCTAAGTCCCTTGCTCCCGCCATGAGTTTGTGGACGCGGTCTCCACGCTCATCTACCTAATAACCACGCCGGACCCCAGCAAGTATGGTGGGCAGGAATTCAGCACACCAAAGTCCTTTAATTAAAAGAATGGTCCATTTGTTTAAAAACGTTGAATTCGGTCTAGCGAAGAAATAACTATCCAACTATTAACTAATTTATCAAAAATAGCTAATAGCTGAATTATTAGATAAGGTGTTTGGATGTCTCAACTAGTTTTAGCCACTAACTATTACCTCTAGTGATTCAAACACCCCCTTAGTTGTAGATGTGCAAACAATCCATCTAATACACTACCGGAATCGCCGGCTTTTCCAAAGCACTCGGCAAAGCTATAAAAACACTCGGCAAAGAGGGCTCGGCACACAGTACATCGGCAAAACCTTCTTTGCCGAGTATTTTTTTCTCGGGCACTCGGCAAAGAAAAGCAGTCGTTATGGCGTCGGGTGACGGAGACGGCGTCTTTGCCGAGTGCCCCAGGTGACACTCGGCAAAAGAGTTACCTTTTGCCGAGTGTCTGCCTGACAGCACTCGGCAAAGAATCCGCCACAGGGGTCCCCATGCCAGGTACTTTGTCGAGTGCTTGGTATGACACTCGGCAAAGCGTGCTTCTTTGCCGAGTGCCAAAGCCATTACACTCGGCAAAGAACCTATACCGGTGCCCAGGTCTTGGTTCTTTGTCGAGTGCTATGGTCCTGACACTCGGCAAAGCACCTCTTTGCCGAGTGTTACACTCGGCAAAGTGACCAGTACACACCTTTTGTCGGTGTTTCGAAACCCGGGGGGTCCCTGGACCGACGAGTGAATTGTCGTCGCGTGCCCCAGCCCAGATGGGTCGGCGTGAGGCGGAACACGAAGGGGGGAAGAAAGCAGCCGGAGGAAGACAGGCGTTGGAGGTGGAACCCGCGGCCTTCGTGTTAGCCCCGCGCCCAGGTCGGGTGCGCTTGCAGTAGGGGGTTACAAGCGTCCACGCGGGAGGGAGCGAGCGGCCTTGCGCGAGAGCCGTCCCGTCCTTCCCCGTGCGGCCAACCCTCTGTAAGAGGGCCCTGGTCCTCCCTTTTATAGGCGTAAGGAGAGGATCCAGGTGCACAATGGGGAGTGTAGCAATGTGCTAACGTGTCTAGCGGTGGAGAGCTAGCGCCCTAAGTACATGCCATCGTGGCAGCCGGAGAGGTCTTGGCACCCAGTTCGCGTGGTGTCGTGGCCGCCGGAGGAGCGCTGAGGCCTGGCGGAAGGACAGCTGTCGGGGCTATCGAGTCCTTGCTAACGTCCTCTTGCTTCCGTAAGGGGGCTGAGAGCCGCCGTTGTCACAGGGCATGCGGGGCGCCATCATTACTCGTATGGTGGAGCGAGCCAGATGGGACGCCGGTCTTGTTCCCCATAGCCTGAGTCAGCTCGGGGTAGGGTAATGATGGCGCTTCCTGTTGACGTGGTCGGTCCGTGCCCTAGGTTGGGTGAGGTGGAGGCTCCTCCGAGGTCGAGGTCGAGTCTGTCTTCCGAGGTCGAGGTCGAGTCCGAGCCCCCGGGTCGGACGAGGCGGAGACCGTCGGCTTAGGCCAGGGTTGAGTCCGAGCCCTGGGGTCGGGCGAAGCGGAGTTCGTCGTCCTTCGGGGCTGAGCCTGAGTCCGAGCCCTAGGGTCGGGCGAGGCGGAGTTCGTCGTCTTCCGGGGCCGAGCCCGAGTCCGAGCCCTGGGGTCGGGCGAGGCAGAGTTCGCCGTCTTCCGGGGCTGAGCCCAAGTCCGAGCCCTGGGGTCGGGCGGAGCGGAGTTCGCCGTCTTCCGGGGCTGAGCCCGAGTCCGAGCCCTAGGGTCAGGCGGAGCGGAGTTCGCCGTCTTCCGGGGCTGAGCCCGAGTTCGAGCCCTGGGGTCGGGCGGAGCGGAGTTCGCCGTCTTCCGGGGCTGAGCCCAAGTCCGAGCCCTGGGGTCGGGCGAAGCGGAGTTTCCTATGACACCTGAGACCGGACTTGGCTGCTGTCAGCCTCACTCTATCGAGTGGCTCAGCAGTCGGAGCGGCGCAGGCGGCGCTGTCCTCTTGTTAGACCGGTCAGCGGAGCGGCGAAGTGACTGCGGTCACTTCGGCTCTGTCGACTGGAGGGCGTGCGTCAGGATAAAGGTGTCAGGCCACCTTTGCATTAAATGCCCCTGCGATTTGGTCGGTCGGTGTGGCGATTTGGCCAAGGTTGCTTCTTGGTGAAGACTGGGCCTCGGGCGAGCCGAAGGTGTGTCCATTGCTGGAGGGGGGCCTCGGGCGAGACGTAGGTCCTCCGGGGTCGGCTGCCCTTGCCCGAGGCTGGGCTCGGGCGAGGCGTGATCGCGTCCCTCGAATGGACCGATCCTTGACTTAATCGCACCCATCAGGCCTTTGCAGCTTTGTGCTGATGGGGGTTACCAGCTGAGATTTAGGAGCCTTGAGGGTACCCCTAATTATGGTCCACGACAGTAGCCCCCGAGCCTCGAAGGGAGTGTTAATACTCGCTTGGAGGCTTTTGCCGCACTTTTTTGCAAGGGGACCAGCCTTTTCTTGGTTGCATTTTGTTCCGGTGGGTGTGCGCGAGCGCACCCGCCGGGTGTAGCCCCCGAGGCCTCAGAGGAGTAGTTTTACTCCTTCGAGGTCTTAGTGTGTTTCGCAATACTTTGGCTGGTCTAGTTGTTCCCTCATGCGAGGTGGCCGTAGCCCGGGTGCACGGTCGGGTCCCAAGTTCTCGGGCTGGTATGTTGACGCTGTCAACGGGTCGGCCGGAGCCGGGTTTGTGAGAGCAGCCCCCGAGCCTCTGCACAGGGCGAGAGGACGGTCAAGGACAGACTCGACTTTTTTACATACGCCCCTGCGTCGCCTCTCCGCAAGGAGGAGGGGGGGGGGGAAGCGCCATGTTGCCCTCGGAGGGCGCCGAACATGGTGTTTCCGGTGAGCTGCTGGCGGGTAATCTGAGCGGACGCCCGTGCCCCATTTGCTAGGGGTCGGCTAGAGGCCCAGAGGCGCGCTCCAAAAGTACCTGTGGGTGATCTGCCGGACCCGGTCCCCTTTGACGGGGTCCGAGGGCTCGATGCCTCCCTCTGATGGGATTCCATTACAAGATCGTTCCTGCTGGTCTCGGAAATGTCCTAGGGTACCTCGGGAGCGTAGCCCGAGCCTTGGTTATGTATCGAACGTACCCAGGGTCATCCCTCGCTCTGTGTCTGAGGTGACTGTGAACCCTTCGAGGGCCAGCCTACGAACCCCTGATCAGTAGTGGGCGCGGAGCCCGAGTGGCCTGAGGCGGCCGTGGAACCCTTCCGAGGGGCCGGCCGTCGAACCTCTGACCAGTAGTGGGCGCAGAACCCAAGCGCTCTGAGGCGGCCGTTGAACCCCTCCGAGGGGCCAGCCTTTGAACCTCTGATCAGTAGGGAGGCTCGGGGCCTGTTTCCTTCACGGAGAAGGATCCTTTTCGGGGTATCCCCCTTTCCCGGTCCCTGTTGTAAGAGAGAGAAAGAGGAAAAGGATACGAAATCGAACGACGTGGCGTACCTTTTTCGACGCGGTCATTATGGCGAAGGCGAAGCGTCGCTTGCTTCTCCCGCCTGAGGCGCCGCCTGTCCCGCCGCGAAGTTAACGCGACGGGGTGAGTGGTTCGCGAGGCGACTGTTGCGCGTGCGCGGGCCGTTCGAGGAACGGATCACGGGCGCGCCGCGCCGTCTTCACGCCGTGAGAGAGGGTTCTCTCGCTGCCCCTGGATGGGACGTAAGCTTGGCTGACGACGTGACCGCTGCTCCTGCCTGCCTGCCACCGCCATTACTGCCGGTCCATTTTTGACCGTATTTGACCGTCGCGCCTGGCTGGCATTGCTGGGTCACACGCAGGGTTGCCTCGAGTCGCGGTATTGGCTCCATAGTCGAGGAGGCGCGGTAGTGGCACGAGTGGCGGTGCAGTTGCTCGCACGTAGCAACCGGCGCGCCGGTTGCATGACGTGTGGGCCTGAACATGTATGTATCTTTGGCATGGAGCCGTGTTTTTTCTTCATTTCGAGCACTAAGACTCGCCTGTTGGTTATCTGAACCGCTTCACCAAGCGTGAGTCGCCTCGTGCAAAGGCGACGAGTGAGGTATCCATATCCCGGAGGCGTAGGAGTCCCTCGGCTCGGTCGGCCTTGCTGTCCGAGGCTTCTCTTGCTTAGTTAAAGGAACCCCTCGGCCGCCCTTCGATGAGCCGAAGCCGGAGGTAGCGGTGTCAGCACGGGCAGAGGCAGAGTTGGCTTCAAAAAATAAGATGTGGTCGGCCGGAGCCTGGCCGGGTCGTCCGCTGGCGGAACCGACGCCGGAGTTGAGCTGCCGAGGCCTCAAGCCGGGCTGATGTCTTCGGGGGACAGCTGGCCGAGGCCTCGGGGTGGCCGACCGAGCCGTCTGCTCAAGCCGGATTCCTGGAGAAGACCCTGGCGGCGATGGCCCGGGTGTGGTGCTGATGTCGTCCTTCAGAGTGGAGATCCTCCAACCGCGTCGCCGTCCGAGGCTAGGTCGGACCCCGCCGAAGGTGTAGTTGACGCCGAGGGTGCTGCTGTCCCCTTCAACTGTCGACGTCCGAGCCTGCAGGATCGGGTTGTCTTGTAGTGTGTGTATGCTTTCTGCGGCAGCCGAGGCCCAAACATACCGTCGTCGTGTTGTAAAGCTGTGTCCCTTTTCCTCTTGTTTCGAGTATCCGGACTTATTTGTCGGTAACAGAATTGTTTGTGCGGGCGAGAGTTGCTTTTCACGGAAGGTGATGAGTGAGGTATCCGTATCCCGAAGGCGTAGGAATCCCTCGGCTCGGTCGGCCTTGCCGCTTACGCACACTCTTACTCATCCATAGGATTCTGTCACCGACGCAGTCAAGAAGGCCCGAAAAATCGTTCCGGCAGATGAGCTTTCGAGCGTGAAGACTTGTTCGGTCCGCAGAATCACTTATCCGAGCGCGAGTTACTTATCGCAAAAGGTGATGAGTGAGGTATCCGTATCCCGGAGGCGTAGGAGTCCCTCGGCTCGGTCAGCCTTGACTGCTTACGTGTACTCCGTCGTTTTCAGGATCCACTTTCGAAGTAGTCAAAAAGCACGAAAGGCATTCTGGCAGAACAGATTTTTTTTCTTTTTTCGAGGAAAATTTCGACGCAGAGGGGGTTCCCCCCTTCTAGCCCCCGAGGGAGGGTCGGGCTTTGCCGAGGCAAGGCTGACCCTTCCTTGACGACCAGACTTTGTGTGTGAACGAGGTATACGAACAACTTGAAAGCATCTTAAGGGTAGAAGCGACGTAGCTGTTGGATGTTCCGAGCGTTGCTGTAGACCTCGCCTTGGCTGTTGGCCAGCTTGTATGTTCCGGGCTTCAGAATTTTGGCGATGACGAACGACCCCTCCCAGGGAGGTGTGAGCTTATGCCGCCCTCGGGCGTCTTGTCGCAGCCGAAGCACCAGGTCGCCCACCTGGAGGTCTCGGGACCAAACCCCTCGGGCGTGGTAGCGTCGCAGGGACTGCTGGTACCGCGCTGAGTGTAGTAAGGCCATGTCCCGAGCCTCCTCCAGCTGGTCCAGTGAGTCTTCTCGATTAGCTCGATTGCTTTGGTCGGCGTAGGCCTTCGTCCTCGGGGAACCGTATTCTAAGTCTGTGGGCAAGATGGCCTCAGCCCCATAGACTAGAAAGAACAGCGTGAAGCCCGTGGCTCGGCTCGGCGTTGTCCTCAGACTCTAGACTACCGAGGGGAGTTCCTTCATCCACCGCTTGCCGAACTTGTTGAGGTCATTGTAGATCCGAGGCTTGAGTGCTTGCAGAATCATGCCGTTGGCACGTTCTACCTGCCCATTCGTCATGGGGTGAGCCACGGCGGCCCAGTCCACCCGGATGTGGTGATCCTCGCAGAAGTCCAGGAACTTTCTGCTGGTGAACTGGGTGCCATTTTCGGTGATGATGGAGTTCGGGACCCCAAAGCGATGGATGATGTTGGTGAAGAACGCCACCGCCTGTTCGGACCTGATGTTGTTTAGGGGTCGGACCTCGATCCACTTGGAGAGTTTGTCGATGGCGACCAGTAGGTGCGTGTAGCCCCCGGGTGCCTTCTGCAAGGGGCCGACTAGGTCCAGACCCCACACAGCAAACGGCCAGGTGATGGGTATGGTCTGCAGAGCCTGAGCGGGCAGGTGGGTCTGCCTTGCGTAGAACTGACACCCTTCGCAGGTGCGGACAATTCTAGTGGCATCGGCCACCACCGTCGGCCAGTAGAAACCTTGTCGGAAGGCGTTTCCAACAAGGGTTCGAGGTGCTGCGTGATGGCCGCAAGCCCCCGAGTGTATCTCTTGTAAGAGCTCCTGACCTTCGGCGATGGAAATGCATCGCTGGAGGATGCCCGAGGGGCTGCGGTGGTATAGCTCCTTCCCATCTCCCAGCAAGACGAAAGACTTGGCGCGCCGCGCCAACCGCCGAGCTTCGGCTTGGTCGAGGGGCAGCTCTCCTCGGTGGAGATATTGCAGGTACGGGGTCTGCCAGTTTTGATTAGGTGTGACCTCGCTCTGCTCCCCCTCGACGCGCAGTGCCTCACCTTCGGGGGCCGAGGGTACCTCGGGCCGAGCCGAGGGTACCTCGGACCATGCCGAGGGTACCTCGGACGGAGCCGAGGATGCCTCGGGCTGGGCCGAGGGTGCCTCGGGCTCGGGCGTGTCGTCGGTCTTGACGGAGGGTTGATGCAGGTCTCGGGAGAATACGTCCGGGGGAACCGTTGTTCGCCCCGAGGCTATTTTAGCCAGCGCGTCCGCGGTCTCGTTGTAGCGTCGGGCGATGTGGTTGAGCTCGAGCCCGTAGAACTTGTCTTCCAGGCGCCGAACCTCATCGCACTAGGCTTCCATCTTCGGGTCGCGGTAGTGGGAGTTCTTCATGACTTGGTCAATGACGAGCTGCGAGTCACCACGAGCGTCGAGGCGTCGGACCCCTAGCTCGATGGCGATTCGCAACCCGTTTACCAGAGCCTCGTACTCAGCCACGTTGTTGGACGCCGGGAAGTGGAGGCGTAGCACGTAGCGTAGGTGCTTTCCGAGGGGCGAGATGAAGAGCAGGCCCGTGCCGCACCCCGTCTTCATCACCGACCCGTCGAAAAACATGGTCCAGAGCTCCGGTTGGATCGGAGCTGTCGGGAGCTGGGTGTCGACCCATTCAGCCACGAAGTCCGCCAAGACCTGGGACTTGATGGCCTTCCGAGGGGCGAACGAGATTGTCTCGCCCATGATCTCCACCGCCCACATTGCAATTCTACCCGAGGCCTCTCGGGAAGGATGACACCACAGTCACCGGATGAGACTCGAAGTAGTGTTGCAACTTCCGCCGCGTCAGGATCACTGCGTACAACAGCTTCTGAATTTGTGGGTAGCGGGTCTTGGTTTTGGACAGTACCTCACTGATGAAGTAGACTGGCCTCTGGACGGGCAATGCATGCCCCTCTTCTCGTCTCTCGACCATAATCGCGGCGCTAACCACCTGAGTGGTCGCGGCGACGTAGATCAAGAGGGCTTCTCCGGCAGCGGGGGGCACCATGATGGGCGTGTTCGTGAGGAGCGCCTTCAGGTTCCCGAGGGCTTCCTCGGCCTCAGGAGTCAAAGCGAAGCACTCGGCCTTCCTTAAGAGGCGGTACAGAGGCAGGCCTCTTTCGCCGAGGCGCGAGATGAAGCGGCTCAGAGCCGCGAGGCATCCCATGACCCTCTATACGCCTTTCAAGTCCTTGATGGGCCCCATGCTGGTGATGGCAGCGATCTTCTGGGTTGGCCTCGATGCCCCGCTCGGAGACGATGAACCCCAAGAGCATGCCTCGGGGGACCCCGAAGACACACTTTTCGGGATTGAGCTTCACGCCTTTCGCCTTGAGACATCAGAATGTCACTTCAAGGTCGGAAAGGAGGTCGGAGGCTTTCCTCATCTTGACTACGATGTCATCGACGTAGGCCTCGACCGTTTGGCCGATGTGTTCACCGAACACATGGTTCATGCATCGCTGGTACGTTGCACCCGCATTCCTCAAACCAAACGGCATGGTAACATAGCAGTACATGCCAAAGGGTGTGATGAAAGAAGTCGCGAGCTGGTCGGACTCTTTCATCCTGATCTGGTGATACCCTGAGTAGGCATCGAGGAAAGACAGGGTTTCGCACCCAGCGGTGGAATCCACGATTTGATCGATGCGAGGCAGAGGGTAGGGAACTTTTGGACATGCTTTTTTTAGACCAGTGTAGTCTACACACATCCGCCATTTCCCCCCTTTCTTTCTCACAAGCACAGGGTTAGCAAGCCATTCGGGATGGAATACCTCTTTGATGAACCCTGCCGCCATTAGCTTGTGGATCTCCTCGCCTATGGCTCTGCGCTTTTCTTCGTCGAATCGGCGTAGAGGCTGCTTCACGGGTCGGGCTCCAGCTCAGATATCCAGCGAGTGCTCGGCGACTTCCCTCGGTATGCCGGGCATGTCCGAGGGACTCCACGCGAAAACGTCAGCGTTTGCGCGGAGTAAGTCGACGAGCACTGCTTCCTATTTGGGGTCGAGCTCGGAGCCGATCCGGATCTGCTTGGGGGCATCATTGCAGGGGTCGAGAAGGACGGACTTAACCGTCTCCGCTGGCTCGAAGTTGCCGGCGTGGCGCTTCATGTCTGGCGCCTCGCTAGAGAGGCTCTCCAGGTCGGCAATGAGGGCCTCGGACTCAGCGAGGGCCTCGGCGTACTCCACGCACTCCACGTCGCATTCGTACGCGTGTCGGTACGTGGGCCCGACGGTGATGACCCCGTTGGGGCCCGACATCTTGAGCTTGAGATAGGTGTAGTTGGGGACAGCCATGAACTTGGCGTAGCATGGCCTTCCCAACACTGCGTGGTAGGTTCCTCGAAACCCGACCACTTCGAACGTGAGGGTCTCCCTTCGAAAGTTGGAGGGCGTCCCGAAGCAGACGGGTAGATCGAGTTGTCCGAGGGGTTGGACGTGCTTCCCGGGGATGATCCCATGGAAAGGCGCAGCGCCCGTCCGGACCGAGGACAGATCGATCCGCAGGAGCCCGAGGGTCTCGGCGTAGATGATGTTGAGGCTGCTGCCTCTGTCCATGAGGACCTTGGTGAGCCTGACATTGCCGACGATGGGGTCGACAACGAGCGGGTCCTTCCCCGGGCTCGGCACATGGTCGAAATGGTTGGCCTGGTCGAAGGTGATGGGCTTGTCGGACCAGTCTAGGTAGACTGGCGCCGCCACCTTTACCGAGTAGACCTCCTGACGCTCTTGCTTGCAGTGCCGAGCCGAGGCGTTCGCCACTTGCCCGTCGTAGATCATGAAGCAGTCGCGGACCTCGGGGAACTCTCCTGCCTTGTGATCTTCCTTCTTAGCGTCGTCGAGAGCCTTGCCACCCTCCGCGGGTGGCCTGGCCTTGTGAAAGTGGCATCGAAGCATGGACACTCCTCAAGGGTGTGCTTGACGGGCCCCTGATGATAAGGGCACGGCTCCTTGAGCATCTTGTCGAAGAGGTTGTCACCTCCGGGAGGTTTCCGAGGGTTCTTGTACTCGGCAACGGTGACAAGGTCCGCGTCGGCGGCGTCGCGTTTCGCTTGCGACTTCTTCTTGCCTTTCTTCTTGGTGCTGCGCTGAGTTGACGCCTCGGGAGCATCTTCCGGTGGGCGGCCTTGGGGCTGCTTGTCCTTCCGGAAGATGGCCTCAACCGCCTCCTGGCCAGAGGCGAACTTGGTGGCGATGTCCATCAGCTCGCTCGCCCTGGTGGGGGTCTTGCGACCCAGCTTGCTCACCAGGTCGCGGCAGGTGGTGCCGGCAAGGAACGCGCCGATGACATCCGAATCGGTGACGTTGGGCAGCTCGGTGCGCTGCTTCGAGAATCGCCGGATGTAGTCCCAGAGAGACTCTCCCGGCTGCTGGCGGTAGCTTCGGAGATCCCAGGAGTTCCCAGGGCGCACGTATGTGCCTTGGAAATTGCCGGCGAAGGCTTGGACCACGTCGTCCCAGTTGGAGATCTGCCCCGGGGGCAGGTGCTCCAGCCAGGCTCGAGCGGTGTCGGAGAGGAACAGGGGGAGGTTGCGGATGATGAGATTGTCATCGTCCGTTCCACCCAGTTGGCAAGCTAGCCGATAGTCCGTGAGCCACAGTTCCGGTCTTGTCTCCCCTGAGTACTTCGTGATAGTAGTCGGAGTTCGGAACCGAGTCGGGAACGGCGCCCGTCGTATGGCACGGCTGAAAGCCTGCGGACCGGGTGGTTCGGGCGAAGGACTCCGATTCTCCCCGCTGTCGTAGCGTCCCCCACGCCTAGGGTGGTAGCCTCGACGTACCCTCTCATCGAGGTGGGCCCGACGGCTGTGGTGACGGTGCTTGTTGCCGAGGCGACCCGGGGCCGCAGGCGCTGTGTTGCGCATGCGCCCGATGTGGACCGAGGCTTCCCGCATGAATCGAGAAGTCGCGGCGCGATGTTCCGAGGGGTACCCCTGCCTTTAGGAGGCGGAGCTTTCGGCCCGTCGGACCGCGGCGTCCTCCAGGAGATTCTTGAGCTCTCCCTGGATACGCTGCCCCTCGGTGGTTGATGGCTCCGGCATCGCGCGGAGAAGTATTGCCGCTGTAGCCAGGTTCTGGCCGACTCCACTGGAATCCGATGGTGGCCTTACCCTGACGTCGTCGGCGATGCGGTGCTGGATGCCCTAGGGGAGATGACGTGCTTCTCCGGCCAGAGGTTGGCCCGCCCATTCCTGCCCGATGTCCCGGCGGATCGGCACAAGCGTTCCTGCTCCCTCGTCGAGCCTGACCTGTCTCTCGCGGATTTGCTCGAGCTGTGGGTCAGGACCCCCCGCCGGGACGGGGACCACAGCTAGCTCCTGAAGGATGTCAACGCGAGGCACGGGCCTAGGGGGATCACCGTTCTCCGGCATACCAAGATGGTTGCCTTCGCCGGGACCCCCTAGATCAACGTGGAAACATTCACGACTTGGGCCGTAGTGTAATACTCAAAGTTGTATACCAAGAGTAATAGAGAGAGCTCCTCATTTTGTGTGTCTTATTTGCATCATAAAAGAGCACCTATGTAATTGAGAGTGACTAAATAAAACAATTATTCTAAAATAAAGAAAAAAGGTGCATTTGTTGGAGTTTTATGTGTTTGTGCATTAAATAAAACCATGAGGATAAAAATAATAAGGTAATAATTATTTAAAGCTTGATTAAATCCTAAATTGAAATTAGGGTTTGAATTAAGAGAAGGGAAGAACTAAGAAAAATACTACATAAAATAAAATAAAAATCAGAATAAACATCCTTCACACTTATATTATTAAATTATACAATTCAAACTGAGGACAAGTTATTCACAAAGTTTGAATTTAAACTTGAACTCAAATTGGATTTGAAAATGGAGAAAAGAAAATAGAAAATAAAAAGAAAAAGAATAAAAGCCACATGGGCCGACCTCTACTCATTTTGGCCCAGCAGAATAACACACCGCCCCAGCCCATCGGGGGTGTGCTCGCCCGCGCCGACAGGTGGGGATCCTCTGTCAGCCTCGCCCGCCTCCTCCACACGCGCGCGACTGACTTCCCTCTCACTGACTCTGCGGGCCCCGCAACCCAGAAACGCTGCTCGCGCTCGCTACTCCTCACTATCTCTGGCGCGTGGACCACTGGTGTCAGCATCTTCTTCGTAACAACCGCGCCCACCCCGCGACTTCCTCGCCGGTGACCTCGGCGTCCGTGCAACGACCGTGGGGCGTTACTGGAGTATAAGTACGAGGCCTCAGACTCTCTCCTTCCCTACCTCCCTACTATCGCGACCACTGCCGTAACACCGAGAGAGAGAAAGGAGAGGAGCGCCGCCGCCGAGGATAGCCGTCGTTGGGGGGTCTCGGCTCTCGAATTCGGGTCGTGGAGTGTCGTCTTCACCTGGGGAAGCCGTCTGTGCCCTCGATTTGAGTCGAACACCGCCAAGACTCGAGCAATTGCTCGTCGTACTTCGGAGTTTGCCGTGCACCGTGGAGAGCTGGGTTCGCCTCTTCGATTCACGGTGAGTAGGGTCCTACCCAATACCCTATTGTTACTGCTCCTCGCTGCCGCGGCCGGATTAGAGCTTGGGCGCAGGGATCGGGATTCGGGAATCCCGGCGATGGCGCCGCCGTGGACCGCTGGTCGGTGTCGCCGGCGTGATCCCATGTGGAAGAATAGGTCTGGGCCGCCCGTCTGTTGATCGACGGTGATGATTAGACGCTTGCGTACCGATTCGAACGGGTGATCATGGTCCGTCCGATCTCGATCCTGCGCGCTCGGATTTGTTCTGGTTGTTTAAAATCTAGGCCGTAGATCTCTCATCCAACGCTTGCTGAGCGTACCGCTTCGGCGCACTCCAGATCTGATCTGAGCCCTCGGCTGTTGATCCAACGGCCGAGATCGCACCGTACCCTTTCGGCTCGGCGATTTTTCTAAAGAGACCCCGGTTTCTCGCGGAATCAACCCGCCATCCTGAGTCACTATTCTCTATGTCTCGGGAATTTTGCGCCGAGAACCCTGTGCTTCCCAGTAAATGAGGCCCAGTCCAGAGGATTAGAAAATCAGAGAAATTAATTAAGAAATAGATTTTTATGTGTAGAAATAATCCTAGAATTTGTATAATTCATAGAAAATGCATAGGAACTCCAAATTGGTCCGTTCCAGTTCCTAAATTTTTGTAATAATATTGTCTACCCATTAGTGCCTCTGTTCTGACATGACAAACACATTAAAATTATTCTTTCACTTAATCTTGTATTAAACACATAAAACCTTAGGAAAATTCATAACTTGAATACTATAACTCCAAATTTAGTGATTCCAGTTCCTATGATTTCATTTTAATGTGTAGATTTTTACTGTATATTTTATTTACATGTTTGGTGTGATGTTGATTTTGGCTATACAATGTATGTATTGTGTTGATGCGAGTAGACGAGCAAGCCACTGTGGAAACTGAGGTTCAGCAAGTAGAAGTAGCTGAGCAGGAGCTCATTGAAGGCAAGTTGTGCCCTTGATCACTTACTTTTCCCAGCCATGTTCTTATTAATTTTAATGATCTGCATAGGTTAATTTTGATGGGAGCCTTTATGTTACCCCAGTTTTGATTACCTCTATACCTTGTTCACCCCTGAAATATTTTTGGGTAGTACTTGCTATTGCTTTATGTGGATTGGGTATGGAGATACACTATTCATGATTATTCTGTTATTATCTTGTTATTATTGCTGTTCATGTTAAGATCATTAAATTAATGGGAACATGGAGCGACCACCCGGGAAAACAGTGCTACCACAAGGGTTTAATGGGACGCCCTTGGCTGACTAATTAGGAAAGCTAGTGGAAGACTACCTTACCCGAAAGGGGCAAGGGCAGTAGGGGAGTGGTCAGTGTAGGGAGGTCCCTGGTTGATTTTGCTGCGATGGCGGTCAGCCAGGAACCCTGCATTGGAACTTCCTATAAACTGTAGCGGGTTTTCGGAAGCTAGTGGAACTTTGTAAAGGCCTCGTAGTGGATCCCTAGCCATTCACCTCGGTAGTGTCTAAGGGCCTTGCAAACCCAGGCGACATGGGATACACGACTTGTGGGTAAAGATGCGCATCCTCTGCAGAGTGTAAAACTAGTATACTAGCCGTGCTCACGGTCAAGAGCGGCTCGGACCCTCACATGATTAATTATGGAACTTAAATTCAATTTGACATTTGCATCGCATTTGGGATTATTTTACTATTACTGTTCTTTATTATTATTAAGGTTTGGTATTTACTTACACTTAGTAATTGCTAATAAAATTTTGACCAACTTATAAAAGCAATGCTCAGCCTTAGCCTTTATTTCATTGATCAGCCTTACACTACATGAACTCCCACCTTTGGTGAGTTCATGCCACATTATTCCCCACGACTTGTTGAGCTATGAACGTATGTGAGCTCACTCTTGCTGTCTCACACCCCCCCACAGGAGAAGAACATGTGGTCGAAGAGGAGCCGCCTAATACTGAGGAGTTCGATCTGATCTAGGTGGCGTTTCTCAGTCGACATTGGCGCCGACGATCCTTAGTTCGTTTTATATTTATCTTTATTTTGTAATAAGACTTCCGCTATGTAATAATTACTCTGATGTTTTATGACATTTATCTCTATACACTCTGTTATTATATATGTTGTCTTCTTGGCGCATGTATGAGATGCACCTGGCTTTGTTCCTTAAAGCCGGGTGTTACAGAAGTGGTATCAGAGGAAATGTTGACTATAGGACGAAACCTAGATAGAAATGGAAAAAACCCTTATCTACTTATCTTACTCTGATTCATTCCATACTTACCTTATC
Source organism: Zea luxurians (assembly GCA_029449295.1). Taxonomy (NCBI): domain Eukaryota; kingdom Viridiplantae; phylum Streptophyta; class Magnoliopsida; order Poales; family Poaceae; genus Zea; species Zea luxurians. The sequence continues at coordinate 64,053,176 of JAOPSE010000013.1, read as the reverse complement.
TTGATCCTGTCTCACCTTCTACTGTTCTACTCTGATCATTCTTACCTTTTCTACTCTGAGACAAGATGGATTTCAAACCTTGGAATCCCTACCCCTATGACATTCTTAAGAGTTAGGGAACCCAAAACAAAAGTTAAAACTATTTTCTTAAAAAAAATGTTGGTTGATTGTGCTGATGCTAAATGTCTGATTTGCTTCTTTGATTGATTGAATTATTATAGATGGACATCTTAGCATGTACCAACATAAGGTATTGAATTAGCTATAGTAGGTGAAATATTAATCTGCTTAGCTAATAAATCCCCCAAAGTAACATGATTGTAATTACTGCCTTGTCTACTGCTCTTTCTTACCATATGTATCTAACTCAGATGGTCAATACCAGGAGGGGTGGTGGAATTGATTTGCCTCCTAACCGACACACTCGAAGAATTTATAGACAACCTCAGCCACAGCCTGCAGAGATGAATCCTCCTAATCCTCCACAAGGCGGAGTTGACCCACTGGTTGCTGCTCAGATGGCGGTGATGCAGCAAATGGCGGACACTATGGCTGATATGCGTGCCCAGATGCAGCAAGAACGCCAAGAGATGCGTCAGGAAAGAGAAGACATACGCCAGGAGTTGCGCCAGGAGCGAGATGAGATACGCCAAGAAAGGAGGGCACAACAACAACAGCTACAACAACAGCTTCAACAACAGCAGCAACAACAACAAGTACCACTGCCTCCACCACCACCACTAGTTCCACCTCGTGATAAGCACCGGGAGTTTATGAGTCATAAGCCACCGACCTTCGCCAGTTCGCCAGATCCACTTGATGCAGATGATTGGCTGAAAGCAATTGAGAAGATGCTCAACATTGCACAATGCACTGACTGGGAGAAGGTTTTATATGCTTCTGGACGTCTGACGGGTCCTGCTGCTGACTGGTGGGATTCTTATACTGCTGCCCATGATGCTGCTGATACTATTACCTAGGCAGAGTTCAGTACGCAGTTCAGGAACTACCATATTCCAGCTGGGATGATAAAGATCAAGAAGAAGGAGTTTCTGGCATTGAAGCAAGGCAACATGTCAGTCAGCGAGTATAGAGACAAATTTATTCAGCTGTCGAGATATGCTCCGGAGGAAGTTGCTGAGGATGAAAGGAAGCAGGAGCACTTTATTGAAGGACTTAATGGACCCTTGCAATATGCACTGGTTGCACACACCTTTCCATCATTTTAGAGGCTACTTGATAAGGCTCTTGCTATTGAACACAAGCGTGTTCAACTGGGTGATTTGAAGAAGAAGGCTATCTCACAGGGACAGGGTAGTAGCAGTGTTCGTCCTCGCTACAGTTCACCACAGGGTACACCGACTCGACCGGGAGGACCACGCCCAGTTCAGCAATCACCACTGAGGACACCTCCTCGACAGGCTACTCCCACTGGCACCCCGACGAAGATTGCAGGACAGAGTCCAGGCACTACGTGTTTCAAGTGTGGGAAGACTGGTCATTATGCAAATGTCTGCCCACATAGGATTGCTACTACTCCAGTTCAGAACAAGCAACAGACCCCTGGTAAGGGATATTCTATAGCCAGGGTGAATCAAGTCAGCGTTGATGATACTCCTGATGGTGGGGACCTCGTAATTGGTATGTTTTATGTTAATGCAATTCCTGCAACCATATTATTTGATTCTGGTGCTACACATTCATTCATGTCTGCTAGATATGCCAACACAAATGAAATACCACTGCTAAATATGAGAAAACCCATGATAGTAATTACACCTAAAGGGCCTGTTGAGGCGAATCAAATGACCCGTAGATTGACCTTGACCATTATGGGTAGAGAATTTGGAGCTACTGCTATAATATTAGAGTCAAGCAGTATAGATCTGATCCTTGGAATGTCATGGCTAAGAAAGGCAAAGGCCGTTATAGCATGTGGTAGAGGTACCATAGAACTCACTACCACTAAAGGAGAAAGATTTCAAGTTAATATTGCAGTAACCTCCTCATCCATGCGTGCAATGTTCTTTATGCCTGAGGAGTTTGTTGGCGACAACATCCGGGTGGTTAGGGATTTTCCGGATGTCTTTCCAGAGGAGTTACCAGGGATGCCACCTGATAGAGAAGTTGAGTTTGTTATTGATCTCTTACCTGGAATCGCCCCTATTTCTAAACGGCCATATAGAATGTCCGTAGAAGAGTTGAAGGAACTTAAGAAGCAGTTGACGGAGTTACAAGAGGCTGGTTACATTCGTCCAAGTTCCTCACCTTGGGGAGCACCGGTGTTATTTGTGCAGAAGAAGGATGGATCGCAACGGATGTGTGTGGATTATAGATCTCTTAATGATGTCACGGTGAAGAACAAGTATCCGTTGCCCCGTATTGAGGATTTATTTGATCAGATGCGAGGTGCTAGAGTATTCTCGAAGATTGATCTCCGATCCGGTTACCATCAGATGAGGATTAGACCATCGGATATTCCCAAGACGGCTTTCTCGACTCGATATGGATTATATGAGTTTACTGTTATGTCATTTGGATTAACCAATGCACCAGCTTACTTCATGAATTTGATGAATAAGGTGTTTATGGAGTATTTGGACAGGTTCGTTGTGGTGTTTATCGACGATATTCTTATCTATTCTAAGAATGAAAGTGATCATGAACAACATCTAAGGTTGGTGCTACAGAAGTTACGAGATAATCAACTCTACGCTAAGTTCAGCAAGTGCGAGTTTTGGATTGACAAGGTGCCATTCCTTGGTCATATTATTTCTAATGGAGGAATAGCAGTGGATCCTGCTAAGGTCAAGGAGATAATGGAGTGGAGAGTGCCCACTACAGTTACTGAGATTCAGAGTTTCTTGGGACTCGCAGGATATTATCGGAGATTTATTGAAGGGTTCTCTAAGATTGCCAAGCCTATGACCTCGCTTTTGGAGAAAGGAAGAGAATTCAAGTGGGATGAGAAATGCCAAGAGAGATTTGATCAATTGAAGGAGAGATTGATGTCACCACCAGTATTGATTATGCCAGATCTGCAGAAGGGATTTGACATTTACTGTGATGCATGTGGCCAAGGACTTGGATGTGTGCTTATGCAAGATGGTCATGTGATTGCCTATGCATCTCGTCAGTTGAGGAAGCATGAATTGAACTACCCCACCCATGACTTAGAGTTGGCTGCCGTTGTGCATGCACTTAAGATTTGGAGACACTATATTATGGGAACTAAGTGCCAAGTATACACGGATCATAAGAGTTTGAAGTATATATTCACTCAGAAGGATCTCAATCTTAGGCAACGCCGTTGGTTGGAGCTCATTAAGGATTATGACTTGGAGATTCACTACCACCCAGGCAAGGCGAATTTGGTTGCAGATGCCTTGAGTCGGAAGGAGCATGTTCACTCCGCTTCCGTTGTCCAGCTACCTGATGAATTAGCAAAAGATTTTGAGAGACTCAACCTGGGGATTGTTACACATACGGAAGGAGTGACTATTGAATTGGAACCTACCTTGGAGCAAGAAATTCGTAAAGGTCAGATTGGTGATGCTAAGATTCAGGAGATCAAGGATCTGATAACAGAGGGCAGAGGCCCAGAGTTCACGGAGGATGAGCAAGGCACGATATGGTTCAAGAATCGGATCTGTGTTCCCGATATTGATAGTCTTCGGGAAACCATATTGAAGGAGGCACATGATTCAGTTTATTCTATCCACCCTGGGAGCACTAAGATGTATCAGGATTTGAAGCAAAAGTATTGGTGGTATGGTTTAAAGAGAGATGTGGCTGCACATGTGGCTATGTGCGATGTGTGTCAAAGAGTTAAGGCTGAACACCAGAGGCCAGCCGGACTACTGCATCCACTGAAGATACCTGAGTGGAAATGGGAAGAGATTGGCATGGACTTCATTGTTGGATTACCCCGCACGTCTGCTGGATATGATTCTATATGGGTGATTGTGGACAGGCTAACCAAGGTAGCCCACTTTATTCCAGTAAAGACCACTTATTCAGGAGCTAAGTTGGCAGAGTTGTACATGGCACGGATTGTATGCCTGCATGGTGTGCCAAAGAAGATTGTGTCAGACCGGGGATCACAGTTTACCTCTCGGTATTGGAAGAAGTTACACGAATCCTTGGATACAAGATTGAATTTTAGTTCGGCTTACCATCCCCAGACTGATGGGCAGACTGAGAGGACCAACCAAGTACTTGAAGATATGTTAAGAGCTTGTGCTCTTAAGCATGGTGGTAGTTGGGATAAGAGTCTACCGTATGCGGAGTTCTCTTATAATAATAGCTATCAGGCCAGTTTGAAGATGTCACCGTTTGAGGCTTTGTATGGCAAGAAGTGCAGAACTCCCTTGTATTGGAATCAAACTGGTGAAAGACAGTTGTTTGGACCTGAGATTATACAAGAAGCAGAGGAACAAGTTCAGCAAATAAGGGAGAATTTGAGAACTGCACAATCCAGGCAGAAAAGCTATGCTGACACCCGGAGAAGACTACTTGAGTTTAAGGAGGGTGATTATGTCTATTTGAAGGTGTCACCACTCCGGGGTATGAGGAGATTCAAAGTCAAAGGAAAGTTGTCCCCTCGCTTTATTGGACCCTTCTTAATCTTAAAGCGAGTGGGAGAAGTTGCATACCAATTGGAGTTACCGGATCATCTTGCGGATGTTCATGATGTCTTTCATGTATCTCAGCTGAAGAAATGCCTCAGGGTACCTGAGGAACAGTTACCAATGGAGGACCTTAGTGTTCAAGAGGATCTAACTTATGCTGAGTACCCCATTAAGATTCTGGATACATTGACTCGAGTTACGAGGAATAAGGTTATAAAGATGTGCAAAGTTCAATGGAGTCACCACGGTGAAGATGAAGCAACTTGGGAAAGAGAAGAAGAGCTTCGCATAGACTTCCCCCATCTTTTCCCTAGATCTTCTTAAATCTCGAGGACGAGATTATTTTTAAGGGGGGTAGGATTTGTAATACTCAAAGTTGTATACCAAGAGTAATAGAGAGAGCTCCTCATTTTGTGTGTCTTATTTGCATCATAAAAGAGCACCTATGTAATTGAGAGTGACTAAATAAAACAATTATTCTAAAATAAAGAAAAAAGGTGCATTTGTTGGAGTTTTATGTGTTTGTGCATTAAATAAAACCATGAGGATAAAAATAATAAGGTAATAATTATTTAAAGCTTGATTAAATCCTAAATTGAAATTAGGGTTTGAATTAAGAGAAGGGAAGAACTAAGAAAAATACTACATAAAATAAAATAAAAATCAGAATAAACATCCTTCACACTTATATTATTAAATTATACAATTCAAACTGAGGACAAGTTATTCACAAAGTTTGAATTTAAACTTGAACTCAAATTGGATTTGAAAATGGAGAAAAGAAAATAGAAAATAAAAAGAAAAAGAATAAAAGCCACATGGGCCGACCTCTACACATTTTGGCCCAGCAGAATAACACACCGCCCCAGCCCATCGGGGGTGTGCTCGCCCGCGCCGACAGGTGGGGATCCTCTGTCAGCCTCGCCCGCCTCCTCCACACGCGCGCGACTGACTTCCCTCTCACTGACTCTGTGGGCCCCGCAACCCAGAAACGCTGCTCGCGCTCGCTACTCCTCACTATCTCTGGCGCGTGGACCACTGGTGTCAGCATCTTCTTCGTAACAACCGCGCCCACCCCGCGACTTCCTCGCCGGTGACCTCGGCGTCCGTGCAACGACCGTGGGGCGTTACTGGAGTATAAGTACGAGGCCTCAGACTCTCTCCTTCCCTACCTCCCTACTATCGCGACCACTGCCGTAACACCGAGAGAGAGAAAGGAGAGGAGCGCCGCCGCCGAGGATAGCCGTCGTTGGGGGGTCTCGGCTCTCGAAATCGGGTCGTGGAGTGTCGTCTTCACCTGGGGAAGCCGTCTGTGCCCTCGATTTGAGTCGAACACCACCAAGACTCGAGCAATTGCTCGTCGTACTTCGGAGTTTGCCATGCGCCGTGGGGAGCTGGGTTCGCCTCTTCGATTCACGGTGAGTAGGGTCCTACCCAATACCCTATTGTTACTGCTCCTCGCTGCCGCGGCCAGATTAGAGCTTGGGCGCAGGGATCGGGATTCAGGAATCCCGGCGATGGCGCCGCCGTGGACCGCTGGTCGGTGTCGCCGGCGTGATCCCATGTGGAAGAATAGGTCTGGGCCGCCCGTCTGTTGATCGACGGTGACGATTAGACGCTTGCGTACCGATTCGAACGGGTGATCATGGTCCGTCCGATCTCGATCCTGCGCGCTCGGATTTGTTCTGGTTGTTTAAAATCTAGGCCGTAGATCTCTCATCCAACGCTTGCCGAGCGTACCGCTTTGGCGCACTCCAGGTCTGATTTGAGCCCTCGGCTGTTGATCCAACGGCCGAGATCGCACCGTACCCTTTCGGCTCGGCGATTTTTCTAAAGAGACCCCGGTTTCTCGCGGAATCAACCCGCCATCCTGAGTCACTATTCTCTGTGTCTCGGGAATTTTGCGCTGAGAACCCTGTGCTTCCCAGTAAATGAGGCCCAGTCCAGAGGATTAGAAAATCAGAGAAATTAATTAAGAAATAGATTTTTATGTGTAGAAATAATCCTAGAATTTGTATAATTCATAGAAAATGCATAGGAACTCCAAATTGGTCCGTTCCAGTTCCTAAATTTTTGTAATAATATTGTCTACCCATTAGTGCCTCTGTTCTGACATGACAAACACATTAAAATTATTCTTTCACTTAATCTTGTATTAAACACATAAAACCTTAGGAAAATTCATAACTTGAATACTATAACTCCAAATTTAGTGATTCCAGTTCCTATGATTTCATTTTAATGTGTAGATTTTTACTGTATATTTTATTTACATGTTTGGTGTGATGTTGATTTTGGCTATACAATGTATGTATTGTGTTGATGCGAGTAGACGAGCAAGCCACTGTGGAAACTGAGGTTCAGCAAGTAGAAGTAGCTGAGCAGGAGCTCATTGAAGGCAAGTTGTGCCCTTGATCACTTACTTTTCCCAGCCATGTTCTTATTAATTTTAATGATCTGCATAGGTTAATTTTGATGGGAGCCTTTATGTTACCCCAGTTTTGATTACCTCTATACCTTGTTCACCCCTGAAATATTTTTGGGTAGTACTTGCTATTGCTTTATGTGGATTGGGTATGGAGATACACTATTCATGATTATTCTGTTATTATCTTGTTATTATTGCTGTTCATGTTAAGATCATTAAATTAATGGGAACATGGAGCGACCACCCGGGAAAACAGTGCTACCACAAGGGTTTAATGGGACGCCCTTGGCTGACTAATTAGGAAAGCTAGTGGAAGACTACCTTACCCGAAAGGGGCAAGGGCAGTAGGGGAGTGGTCAGTGTAGGGAGGTCCCTGGTTGATTTTGCTGCGATGGCGGTCAGCCAGGAACCCTGCATTGGAACTTCCTATAAACTGTAGCGGGTTTTCGGAAGCTAGTGGAACTTTGTAAAGGCCTCGTAGTGGATCCCTAGCCATTCACCTCGGTAGTGTCTAAGGGCCTTGCAAACCCAGGCGACATGGGATACACGACTTGTGGGTAAAGATGCGCATCCTCTGCAGAGTGTAAAACTAGTATACTAGCCGTGCTCACGGTCAAGAGCGGCTCGGACCCTCACATGATTAATTATGGAACTTAAATTCAATTTGACATTTGCATCGCATTTGGGATTATTTTACTATTACTGTTCTTTATTATTATTAAGGTTTGGTATTTACTTACACTTAGTAATTGCTAATAAAATTTTGACCAACTTATAAAAGCAATGCTCAGCCTTAGCCTTTATTTCATTGATCAGCCTTACACTACATGAACTCCCACCTTTAGTGAGTTCATGCCACATTATTCCCCATGACTTGTTGAGCTATGAACGTATGTGAGCTCACTCTTGCTGTCTCACACCCCCCCCACAGGAGAAGAACAGGTGGTCGAAGAGGAGCCGCCTAATACTGAGGAGTTCGATCTGATCTAGGTGGCGTTTCTCAGTCGACAATGGCGCCGACGATCCTTAGTTCGTTTTATATTTATCTTTATTTTGTAATAAGACTTCCGCTATGTAATAATTACTCTGATGTTTTATGACATTTATCTCTATACACTCTGTTATTATATATGTTGTCTTCTTGGCGCATGTATGAGATGCACCTGGCTTTGTTCCTTAAAGCCGGGTGTTACACGTAGTCCTCGTCGTCGAGGCTATGGCTACCGTCGGAACAGTTGGAAAGGCAGTAGTCGCATACGGTCATGAAGTCCCGCATGACACTGGGGTTACCAAGTCCGGAGAAATCCCAACAGAGGTCGGGCTCGCCATCTTCCTCGGACCCCGAGGGCCCATAGGACGAGACGACCGTCAGCCGGTCCTAGGGTGACCGCACATGATACCCCGGAGGGTTTGGACTCGCCTCTATGAGAGTGTCCACCGAAGCGGAGTCGCTTGGCGGGTCGAGGCCGAATCCAAAAGACACGAGATGGGAATCGGTCGGTACCTTTTGGTCGATGGGCGGTGACGAAGTCACGTCAGGGACTGACTGCACCGTCGTCTCAGGTACTAGGGTGACGCCCAGCAAGTCCTTCGCGAGCGTGCTGGCGTTGTCCGTTTGCTTGAGGTTGGCGTGTTGCGGGGAGATGGCGCTCGTCTTCGTCTCAGACGCGAGGTCGATGCCCGACGTGCTCCCTGTTGGGGTGCCGGTGCCGTCGACTCGCTCGACAGCCAACGAGGTGCCGCCTCCTGCTTGGCCTTGGTTGCCCCGCCTTCTCCTCCGTCGGCGGGGGAGGGGACGGGACAAGCCCGAATGTCGTCCTTCCACCACGTGGGGAAGGCGTCGTCGATTTCCCCGCCAGCGGGCGGGTTGTCGACCGCCATTGTCGCTTTCGCGCGGCGGGGGAAGGAGTATCATGTCGTAGCTGCCGTCGAGGGACATGAACTCAAGACTCCCGAAATGGAGCACCGTCCCGGGCTCAAGAGGTTGCTGGAGACTGCCCATCTGGAGCTTGACGGGAAGCTGTTCGTCAACACGCAGCAGGCCCCTACCTGGCGCGCCAACTGTCGGTGTTTCGAAACCCGGGGGGTCCTTGGACCGACGAGTGAATTGTCGCCGCGTGCCCCAGCTCAGAAGGGGGGAAGAAAGCAGCCGGAGGAAGACAGGCGTTGGAGGTGGAACCCGCGGCCTTCGTGTTAGCCCCGCGCCCAGGTCGGGTGCGCTTGCAGTAGGGGGTTACAAGCGTCCACGTGGGAGGGAGCGAGCGGCCTTGCGCGAGCGCCGTCCCGTCCTTCCCCGCGCGGCCAACCCTCTGTAAGAGGGCCCTGGTCCTCCCTTTTATAGGCGTAAGGAGAGGATCCAGGTGTACAATGGGGAGTGTAGCAATGTGCTAACGTGTCTAGCGGTGGAGAGCTAGCGCCCTAAGTACATGCCATCGTGGCAGCCAGAGAGGTCTTGGCACCCAGTTCGCGTGGTGTCGTGGCCGTCGGAGGAGCGCTGGGGGCTGGCAGAAGGACAGATGTCGGGGCTGTCGAGTCCTTGCTGATGTCCTCTTGCTTCCGTAAGGGGGCTGAGAGCCACCGTCGTCACAGGGCATGCGGGGCGCCATCATTACTCGTATGGTGGAGCGAGCCAGATGGGACGCCGGTCTTGTTCCCCGTAGCCTGAGTCAGCTTGGGGTAGGGTAATGATGGCGCTTCCTGTTGACGTGGTCGGTCCGTGCCCTAGGTTGGGCGAGGTGGAGGCTCCTCCGAGGTCGAGGTCGAGTCTGTATTCCGAGGTCGTGGTCGAGTCCGAGCCCCGGGTCGGACGAGGCGGAGACCGTCGGCTTAGGCCAGTGTTGAGTCCGAGCCCTAGGGTCGGGCGAAGCGGAGTTCGTTGTCCTTCGGGGCTGAGCCTGAGTCCGAGCTCTGGGGTCGGGCGAGGCGGAGTTCGTCGTCTTCCGGGGCCGAGCCCGAGTCCGAGCCCTGGGGTCGGGCGAGGCGGAGTTCGCCATCTTCCGGGGCTGAGCCCAAGTCCGAGCCCTGGGGTCGGGCGGAGCGGAGTTCGCCGTCTTCCAGGGCTGAGCCCGAGTCCGAGCCCTAGGGTCGGGCGGAGCGGAGTTCGCCGTCTTCCGGGGCTGAGCCCGAGTCCGAGCCCTGGGGTCGGGCGGAGCGGAGTTCGCCGTCTTCCGGGGCTGAGCCCAAGTCCGAGCCCTGGGGTCGGGCGAAGCGGAGTTTCCTATGACGCCTGAGACCGGACTTGGCTGCGGTCAGCCTCACTCTGTCGAGTGGCTCAGCAGTCGGAGCGGCGCAGGCGGCGCTGTCCTCTTGTCAGACCGGTTAGTGGAGCGGCGAAGTGACTGCGGTCACTTTGGCTCTATCGACTGGAGGGCGTGCGTCAGGATAAAGGTGTCAGGCCACCTTTGCATTAAATGCCCCTGCGATTTGGTCGGTCGGTGTGGCGATTTGGCCAAGGTTGCTTCTTGGTAAAGACTGGGCCTCGGGCGAGCCGAAGGTGTGTCCGTTGCTGGAGGGGGCCCTCGGGCGAGACGTAGGTCCTCCGGGGTCGGCTGCCCTTGCCCGAGGCTGGGCTCGGGCGAGGCGTGATCGCGTCCCTCGAATGGACCGATCCTTGACTTAATCGCACCCATCAGGCCTTTGCAGCTTTGTGCTGATGGGGGTTACCAGCTGAGATTTAGGAGCCTTGAGGGTACCCCTAATTATGGTCCCCGACACCTTTTTTATTTGTTTTCCCTATTCCATCCAAACAAACAAAAGATATTTCACAGATATCACATATATACATCACAGATCATCACAGACATATATAGCCAACACAAACAGTATTAACACAAATTTTGACATAAGTATTCAACATAAGTTGAGAGGTTCTCAACACAAATAATATTAACAGAAGTTCAGAAGTATCAACACAAGTTCACAAGCTCTAACAAGTATTCAACATAAGTTTTGTGTTTGAAACACTAAAAACATAACTCTCATGGAGGTGGGCGGTTGGACTAGTGCTGCGTTGGGTTGTACCCTTCATGAGGGTTGTTGGATGCCGCCCCAGATTGGCCCTGCACAGAGAAGATATTGCATGTGTTATATCATATGCATTACCAACATGTAACTACAATTTTGATACTCACAGGAGTATGGAACAGAGCAGGGTCAACTGCCGGGAACAATGAAGGTGGCGGAGCGAAACCCTGTGCGGCGCCAAGGCTCTGCATGTACTGGAACATCTCCGCCATCCTCTGATCAGCCGTCGCCCGCTCCGCCATTATCCTTGCCTCCATCTCTTGACGTTCCCTCCTCTCTTCTTCTAGTTGGGTCTGTAATATTACAAGCCAATGTTATAGTAACTCAAAGAGAAGGTATATAACTCAAGGAAGGATGGGTTACAGAAGCACTAACCTCGATTTGCTCTATGCGATGCTGTGAGCTGTCGTGCTGAGGTCGTAGGGCTGGACTCGAGCCCGTGCTCCTTGCTCGCACCTGAGACAGAGTGGGAGTGGAGGACGAGTCGATTGCCCTGTCAGCAATCCAGTACCACCAATGTCTCTTGCCTCCTCCGAACCTCATGAGCACATCGGGGTCGATCGGCTCGGTGCTTGGATCATAATCTAGGCCATGGACCTCCTGCGCCATGGCGGTGTAGTCATGAAGGCGGCTGTAGACGGCAGGGTTGGTGTAGGCCTCGGGCCCGTCATCCGGGTTGTAGGTGACGTCGAACGTCGCCTTGCCCTTATGGGCCATAGCATAGGCCGAGAAGGTGGAGCAAGGCCGGCCACCATGTGACGCCGACTGCAAGAAAACTAACGAGATAGTTAGAAATAATATCTAATCCAGTGCTATATACCTAATTAAAAAAGAGAGCGTACCCATGCTTCAGCATATTGGCCTAGGCTCTGGCTGCCTTGGTGGTGGGAGGGACCTTGCATCATCATACGCCGTTCCTGGCTAGCGTTGTGCGCCTCGTCCCACTTAGCCGAACACCACCTATCCACCATCTTCTCCCAGCACAGAGGATGTGCGGCGCACCAATGTGAAATCATCTACAAAGTAAACACATAAAGTGCATATCAGAAGATAAAATAAAATTCATGCAAGGAGTACTGGTACCAAACATGCATGACTTTACCTGCAGGTACTGGTCCCTGGTCAACGACATGGTTCGGGCTTGCTGCTTGGTCACCTTCTCCCCAAGGACGGAGCCGTGGTAAGTGACGATGGCCTAGATTCGGGCCTCATAGTGCATGTCCACGACGAGCTTCTTACAGCTCGTGGTGGCCACCACATCCGCCCTAGCCTCGTATCTAGCCTCGCATCTGAAGAAATCCTGCATACAAAAACGATGTATCCATACATTATTTCAAGAATTTGCAACGAATGCGACATATTTTACATTATACTAAGACTTACCCATAGCTCTTGCTTCACCCGCTCCGCCTTGTTATTGAATTCCCGGCTGTCCCGGTCTACTGCATCGGGGGGCGACGGTGTAGTGGTTGAAGGTGTAGGCTGGGCCCGTCACTCCGGTGTACTCAACCAGTCCAGGGAAGTGTTCCCTGCACAGCAGGCCGAGGATGCCATTGGGGAGGCGATGATGACCCCCAGCATAATCCACAACCATCCAAGACCTGTCCAAGTGATAAATAAAAAGTATTAGTTTATATTATGATTTTGAACAAGAATGAAGAACATAAAGTTACATGCCTCTCCCCATCCGTCCGAATCAGAGGCCGCCTGTCCTGAAGTATGTGACGCTGAGGCAGACTCATGGGACCTCGCAGGTAGATGCTCCTCGAACCTGAGGCGCTAGAACCTAAGGCGGTCTGCTAAGCGTCATCGTCGTCCTGCTGCTGGTCGTCGTCGTCCTACTGCGTCGCCTGCTACTGAACAAGGTCGTCCTGCTGCGCCGCCTGATGTGCCTTGTCCTGCTCTGCCTCGTCCACCATCCTGCTCCTCCTCCCCCTCCTCCTCCTTAGCCAACTGCCTACCATATTTGTCTAAAAACCTGCAATTAAGAGTAAACAAATAAGCACATATAAAAAGATATATTTAAAAATAGGTGCGAAATAAAAAGTCATATAGCATTACATCGATTAAAAATAATCTTCATATGTGTCGGGGTTAGCCGGATCATAACTCTCATCATCACTATCAACCATTTCATAGTCAGCACCATCGGAAGACGCAAGTTCATCATTAATGTCATTGCCATCAAGGATTACTAAGTCATTATCATTTTGCACCTCATCCTCCTCCTCATCAACAACCATTTCAATATCTATGTCCATTCCGATAGCTTCGGTTAAGTCTATCTCAAATCGCCCTTCTAGCCCATCTTCTTGGAAGAACTCTCCATCATATGTGTCTGGGTCTAAGTTATAATCTTCATCGTTAGGAACAGGTAACCTCCCGTGCGGCGATACCTTATACACAACATCCCAACCCTTAAGATGTTCTTTCGTTTGGCACGCATATGGGAGATAATACACTTGTGTGGTCTGTTGGGCCACGATATAGACATCGTCTCCTGGTAAGGTGGAATCTTGTTGAATTTCGACTATCCCAAGGTTAGAATATGTCCATCTCGTCACTTGAGGGTCAAACCAATGACATTTGAATATCACTGGAGTAAGAGGTTTGGAGCCATAAAAATTGAGCTCATATATTTCTTCGATTCGTCCAAAATAATCGACATCGTCAAGGCCGGGCGTAAAGACTTCAGAACACGTTGTTTTCTGATTGGGCCGACTTTTGTCATAGTTTGTTGTGCAAAAACGGTATCCATTAACGTCATACCCAGAATATTTCTTGACCCTGTAAGCAAAGTCATTGGCTACTTGCCTCAACTCGGCACTCATAGACGGATCTCTTTGGCCGTACAAGTATTCGCAAGTTAAAAGACGCTAAATTGAGTTCAAAGACATATCTCTTTGACAAACTAAGCACGTACCTTACGTTTGAACCAGGAAATGAAATCGAGCAACCCATTTCTCGCACCCTTTCTAAGAAGAGTGTCATATTCCTGTGGAGTGGGGTCCCTTGATCGACGCCAGAATTCATGAAGAAATTGTTCCATGTATGGCGTCACCTCTTCAAGGTTGGTAAATACATATAGCATGATATGCCGCCACTCATCATGTGTCAGGGTCTTGGTGGTCGAGCCACTTGCGCTTCCGAGTTGGCCTCAAAATATGCTAAGGTTCGATTCATTGTCTCTATCATTGTAACGAGGGGGTGGATTATGCTCGCTCGGCAGTTTGTCACCATAATAAGTTGTTGTGAAGTTTGACACCTCCTCTAGAATGTATGCCTCTACAAAGGAAGCCTCGATTTTGCATTTATTTCTATATTACTTTCGAATAGTCTTTATACATCTCTCGAATGGATAGCACCAATGTCCCTGCACGGGCCCCCCCATTTGTGCCACATAGGGGAGATGGAGAATCAAATGCTGCATTGGATTGAAGAAGCCGGGTGGAAATATCTTCTCAAGCTTACACAGTAACACGGGTGCCAATCTTTCCAAGTCTGCAACCACGGTCCGAGATAACTCTTTTGCACAAAGCTGACGGAAGAAATAGGTCAACTCTGAAAGTGTCGGTGTTTCGAAACCTGGGGGGTCCCTGGACCGACGAGTGAATTGTCGCCGCATGCCCCAGCCCAGATGGGTCGGCGCGAGGCGGAACGCGAAGGGGGGAAGAAAGCAGCCGGAGGGAGACAGGCGTGGGAGGTAGAACCCGCGGCCTTCGTGTTAGCCCCGCGCCCAGGTCGGGTGCGCTTGCAGTAGGGGGTTACAAGTGTCCACGCGGGAGGGAGCGAGCGGCCTTGCGCGAGCGCCGTCCCATCCTTCCCCGCGCGGCCAACCCTCCATAAGAGGGCCCTGGTCCTCCCTTTTATAGGCGTAAGGAGAGGATTCAGGTGTACAATGGGGAGTGTAGCAATGTGCTAACGTGTCTAGCGGTGGAGAGCTAGCGCCCTAAGTACATGCCATCGTGGCAGCCGGAGAGGTCTTGGCACCCAGTTCGCGTGGTGTCGTGGCCGTCGGAGGAGCGCTGGAGCCTGGTGGAAGGACAGCTGTCGGGGCTGTCGAGTCCTTGCTGACGTCCTCTTACTTCCGTAAGGGGGCTGAGAGCCGCCGTCGTCACAGGGCATGCGGGGCGCCATCATTACTCGTATCGTGGAGCGAGCCAGATGGGACGCCGGTCTTGTTCCCCGTAGCCTGAGTCAGCTCGGGGTAGGGTAATGATGGCGCTTCCTGTTGACGTGGTCGGTCCGTGCCCTAGGTTGGGTGAGGTGGAGGCTCCTCCGAGGTCGAGGTTGAGTCTGTCTTCCGAGGTCGAGGTTGAGTCCGAGCCCCCGGGTCGGACGAGGCGGAGACCGTCGGCTTAGGCCAGGGTTGAGTCCGAGCCCTGGGGTCGGGCGAAGCGGAGTTCGTCGTCCTTCGGGGCTGAGCCTGAGTCCGAGCCCTGGGGTCGGGCGAGGCGGAGTTCATCGTCTTCCGGGGTCGAGCCCGAGTCCGAGCCCTGGGGTCGGGCGAGGCGGAGTTTGCCGTCTTCCGGGGCTGAGCCCAAGTCCGAGCCCTGGGGTCGGGCGGAGCGGAGTTCGCCGTCTTCCGGGGCTGAGCCCGAGTCCGAGCCCTGGGGTCGGGCATAGCGGAGTTCGCCGTCTTCTGGGGCTGAGCCCGAGTCCGAGCCCTAGGGTCGGGCGGAGCGGAGTTCGCCGTCTTCCAGGGCTGAGCCCAAGTCCGAGCCCTGGGGTCGGGCGAAGCGGAGTTTCCTATGACGCCTGAGACCGGACTTGGCTGCTGTCAGCCTCACTCTGTCGAGTGGCTCAGCAGTCGGAGCGGCGCAGGCGGCGCTGTCCTCTTGTCAGACCGGCCAGTGGAGCGGCGAAGTGACTGCGGTCACTTCGGCTCTGTCGACTGGAGGGCGTGCGTCAGGATAAAGGTGTCAGGCCACCTTTGCATTAAATGCCCTTGCGATTTGGTCGGTCGGTGTGGCGATTTGGCCAAGGTTGCTTCTTGGTGAAGACTGGGCCTCGGGCGAGCCGAAGGTGTGTCCGTTGCTGGAGGGGGGCCTCGGGCGAGACGTAGGTCCTCTGGGGTCGGCTGCCCTTGCCCGAGGCTGGGGTCGGGCGAGGCGTGATCGCGTCCCTCGAATGGACCGATCCTTGACTTAATCGCACCCATCAGGCCTTTGCAGCTTTGTGCTGATGGGGGTTACCAGCTGAGATTTAGGAGCCTTGAGGGTACTCCTAATTATGGTCCCCGACGGTAGCCCCCGAGACTCGAAGGGAGTGTTAATACTCGCTTGGAGGCTTTTGCCGCACTTTTTTGCAAGGGGACCAGCCTTTTCTTGGTTGCATTTTGTTCCGGTGGGTGCGCGCGAGCGCACCCGCCGGGTGTAGCCCCCGAGGCCTCGGAGGAGTAGTTTTACTCCTTCGAGGTCTTAGTGCGTTTCGCAATACTTCGGCTGGTCTAGTTGTTCCCTCATGCGAGCTGGCCGTAGCCCGGGTGCACGGTCGGGTTCCAAGTTCTCGGGCTGGTATGTTGACGCTATCGACGGGTCGGCCGGAGCCGGGTTTGCGAGAGCAGCCCCCGAGCCTCTGCACAGGGCGAGAGGACGGTCAAGGACAGACTCGACTTTTTTACATACACCCCTGCGTCGCCTTTCCGCAAGGAGGAGGGTGGGAAGCGCCATGTTGGCCTCGCAGGGCGCCGAACATGGTGTTTCCGGTGAGCTGCTGGCAGGTAATCCGAGCGGACGCCCGTGCCCCATTTGCTAGGGGTCGGCTAGAGGCCCGGAGGCGCGCTCCAAAAGTACCTGCGGGTGATCTGCCGGATCCGGTCCCCTTTGACGCGGTCCGAGGGCTTGATGCCTCCCTCTGATGGGATTCCGTTACAAGATCGTTCCCACTGGTCTCGGAAATGTCCTAGGGTACCTCGGGAACGTTGGTTATGTATCGAACGCACCCAGGGTCATCCCTCGCTCTGTGTCTGAGGCGACTGTGAACCCTTCGAGGGCCAGCCTACGAACCCCTGATCAGTAGTGGGCGCGGAGCCCGAGTGGCCTGAGGCGGCCGTGGAACACTTCCGAGGGGCCGGCCATCGAACCTCTGACCAGTAGTGGGCGCAGAACCCAAGCGCTCTGAGGCGGTCGTTGAACCCCTCCAAGGGGCAGCCTTTGAACCTCTGATCAGTAGGGAGGCTCGGGGCCTGTTTCCTTCACGGAGAAGGATCCTTTTCGGGGTATCCCCCTTTCTCGGTCCCTGTTGTAAGAGAGAGAAAGAGGAAAAGGAAAAGGATACGAAATCGAACGACGTGGCGTACCTTTTTCGACGCGGTCATTATGGCGAAGCGTCGCTTGCTTCTCCCGCCTGAGGCGCCGCCTGTCCCGCCGCGAAGTTAACGCGACGGGGCGAGTGGTTCGCGAGGCGACTGTTGTGCGTGCGTGGGCCGTTCGAGGAACGGATCACGGGCGCGCCGTCTTCACGCCGTGAGAGAGGGTTCTCTCGCTGCCCCTGGATGGGACGTAAGCTTGGCTGACGACGTGACCGCTGCTCCTGCCCGCCTGCCACCGCCATTACTGCCGGCCCATTTTTGACCGTATTTGACCGTCGCGCCTGGCTGGCACTGCTGGGTCACACGCAAGGTTGCCTCATGTCGCGGTATTGGCTCCGCAGTCGAGGAGGCACGGTAGTGGCGCGAGTGGCGGTGCAGTTGCTCGCACGTAGCAACCGGCGCGTCGGTTGCATGACGTGTGGGCCTGGGCCTCCATGCTGGGCGCGTTGGAGTCGAAGGGGCGCGCCCACTTGGCGCGGTTGCATGCCGACTGCATGGCTGTCCACCCTTTCACCCGTTGGTCTGAGCGAAAGTGGAGGAATGCTTGTAACCACTGGGCAGTTGCATGCCCTGCGCGCGGCGGTTTGGCTCCTTCGGCCCTGGACCGGCTTGCATGACGCGTGGGGCCTAGCCCCCGCGCCGTAGGGGGAGGACCTTGGAGTGTGTTGGAGAAGACTCAGCCCACAACGGCTGAGGACGCAAGTGGGGAGAGTTGCCTTTAAAAGGAGGGCGACCCCCTTGGAGGGCAACCATGTCTTCGCGCTCCCCTCATGCATCGTGTCTTTCCATCTTCCGAGCCCCCAGATGGGGGGACGCCCGCAATCCTTCCGTCTTATCGTCGGAGGAATGCAACTTCGTGGAAGTTGGTACCTTTCAGCCATCGTTCGGCTTCAAGGATTTTCATCATGCAGCCTAGCTGCGTCCCCTCGCCGGTGGTCACCCAAGACGGCGACCACCAGCCTCTGGGTGGGGAGGAGCAAACCGGGCTGCGGCCTCTTCCCCTCCCTCATCTTCAAGGATCTTCATCATCAGTGCTGGGGAGGGGAGTGTGCCGAGTTGGGGTCGGTCCCTGCGCGGGCGGCGGCCTGCTCCTTCCCTCAGTGATCGAGAGGAAGGGCATTCACCGTTCGTGGCGTTGGCAGCTGCCGCGTGCCTGGCTCTCTGAGCCGGGTGGCTTCAGAGCCACTCCCGGTGCCGCCTTCCGCCACGGCAGCCGGAAGAGGTTTCTCCGTCGACGAGCTAGCCGGTGCCACCCACGGACTGACCTCCAACTCTACGGCCTTCTGCCCGTCCTTGCCTCTCGAGTTGGGGGCATGGGCGAGGGCCTCATGGCAGCAGCATCTGCCATGAGGTCATCGCTGCTGCTGTTCGGCCCTCCGGAGCAGAAGTCGTCGTCGTCGTCGCTGCTGGGGCGGGCGACGACGAGCCGTTCGTCGGTCTTCTGTTGCTCCGCAGGCCCCCCAATTGTGCAGGGTTGTTCGTACCTGCAGAGGTGGAACCAGAGTTCCGTTTGTAATGGCACTTTGAGTGCCGGTGTCTTGTTCATTGTGGCTGTCAGGGCCTGAACATGTATGTATCTTCGGCATGGAGCCGTGTTTTTTCTTCATTTCGAGCACTAAGACTCGCCTGTTGGTTATCTGAACCGCTTCACCAAGCGTGAGTCGCCTCGTGCGAAGGCGACGAGTGAGGTATCCGTATCCCAGAGGCGTAGGAGTCCCTCGGCTCGGTTGGCCTTCCTGTCCGAGGCTTCTCTTGCTTAGTTAAAGGAACCCCTCGGCCGCCCTTCGATGAGCCGAAGCCGGATGTAGCGGTGTCAGCATGGGCAGAGGCGGAGTTGGCTTCGAAAAAGAAGATGTGGTCGGCCGGAGCCTGGCCGGGTCGTCCGCTGGCGGAACCGACGCCGGAGTTGAGCTGCCGAGGCCTCAAGCCGGGCTGATGTCTTCGGGGGACAGCTGGCCGAGGCCTCGGGGTGGCCGGCCGAGCCGTCTGCTCGAGCCGGATTCCTGGAGAAGACCCTGGCGGCGATGGCCCGGGTGTGGTGCTGATGTCGTCCTTCAGAGTGGAGATCTTCCAACTGCGTCGCCGTCTGAGGCTAGGTCGGACCCCGCCGAAGGTGTAGTTGACGCCGAGGGTGCTGTTGTCCCCTTCAACTGTCGACGTCCGAGCCTGCAGGATCGGGTTGTCTTGTAGCGTGTGTATGTTTTCTGCGGCCGCTGAGGCCCAAACACACTGTCGTCGTGTTGTAAAGCTGTGTCCCTTTTCCTCTTGTTTCGAGTATCCGGACTTGTTTGTCGGTAACAGAATTGTTTGTGCGGGCGAGAGTTGCTTTTCACGGAAGGTGATGAGTGAGGTATCCGTATCCCGGAGGCGTAGGAATCCCTCGGCTCGGTCGGCCTTGCCGCTTACGCGCACTCTTACTCGTCCATGGGGTCCTGTCACCGACGCAGTCGAGAAGGCCCGAAAAACCGTTCTGGCAGAGGAGCTTTCGAGCGTGAAGACTTGTTCGGTCCACGGAATCACTTATCCGAGCGTGAGTTACTTATCGCAGAAGGTGATGAGTGAGGTATCCGTATC
Source organism: Zea luxurians (assembly GCA_029449295.1). Classification (NCBI taxonomy): domain Eukaryota; kingdom Viridiplantae; phylum Streptophyta; class Magnoliopsida; order Poales; family Poaceae; genus Zea; species Zea luxurians. Next base: position 64,033,207 of record JAOPSE010000013.1, on the reverse strand, counting down.
CCGGAGGCATAGGAGTCCCTCGGCTCGGTCAGCCTTGGCTGCTTAAGTGTACTCCGTCGTTTTCAGGATCCACTTTCAAAGTAGTCGAAAAGCACGAAAGGCATTCTGCCAGAAAAGTTTTTTTTTCTTTTTTCGAGGAAAATTTCGACGCAGAGGGGGTTTCCCCCTTCTAGCCCCCGAGGGAGGGTCGGGCTTTGCCGAGGCAAGGCTGACCCTTCCTTGACGACCAGACTTTGCGTGTGAACGAGGTATACGAACAACTTGAAAGCATCTTAAGGGTAGAAGCGACGTAGCTGTTGGATGTTCCAAGCGTTGCTGTAGACCTCGCCTTGGCTGTTGGCCAGCTTGTATGTTCCGGGCTTCAGAGTTTTGGCGATGACGAACGGCCCTTCCCAGGGAGGCATAAGTTTGTGCCGCCCTCGGGCGTCTTGTCACAGCCGAAGTACCAGGTCGCCCACCTGGAGGTCTCGGGACCGAACCCCTCGGGCGTGGTAGCATCGTAGGGACTGCTGGTACCGTGCCGAGTGTAGTAAGGCCATATCCCGAGCCTCTTCTAGCTGGTCTAGTGAGTCTTCTCGATTAGCTCGATTGCTTTGGTTGGCGTAGGCCCTCGTCCTCGGGGAACCGTATTCTAAGTCTGTGGGCAAGATGGCCTCGGCCCCATAGACTAGAAAGAACGGTGTGAAGCCCGTGGCTCGGCTCGGCGTTGTCCTCAGACTCCAGACCACCGAGGGGAGCTCCTTCATCCATCGCTTGCCGAACTTGTTGAGGTCATTGTAGATCCGAGGCTTGAGTCCTTGCAGAATCATGCCGTTGGCACGTTCTACCTGCCCATTCATCATGGGGTGAGCCACGGCGGCCCAGTCCACCCGGATGTGGTGATCCTCGTAGAAGTCCAGGAATTTTCTGCCGGTGAACTGGGTGCCGTTGTCGGTGATGATGGAGTTCGGGACCCCAAAGCGATGGATGATGTTGGTGAAGAACGCCACCGCCTGTTCGGACCTGATGCTGTTTAGGGGTCGGACCTCGATCCACTTGGAGAATTTGTCGATGGCGACCAGCAGGTGCGTGTAGCCCCTGGTGCCTTCTGCAAGGTGCCGACTAGGTCCAGACCCCACATAGCAAATGGCCAAGTGATGGGGTGGTCTGCAGAGCCTGAGCGGGCAGGTGGGTCTGCCTCGCGTAGAACTGACACCCTTCGCAGGTGCGGACAATTCTAGTGGCGTCGGCCACCGCCGTTGGCCAGTAGAAACCTTGTCGGAAGGCGTTTCCAACAAGGGTTCGGGGTGCTGCGTGATGGCCGCAAGCCCCCGAGTGTATCTCTTGTAAGAGCTCCTAACCTTCGGCGATGGAAATGCATCGCTGGAGGATGCCAGAGGGGCTGCGGTGGTAGAGCTCCTTCTCATCTCCCAGCAAGACGAACGACTTGGCGCGCCGCGCCACTCGCCGAGCTTCGGCTTGGTCGAGGGGTATCTCTCCTCGGTGAAGATATTGCAGGTACGGGGTCTGCTAGTTCCGATCAGGCGTGACCTCACCCTGCTCCCCCTCAACGCGCAGTGCCTCACCCTCGGGGGCCGAGGGTACCTCGGGCCGAGCCGAGGGTACCTCGGACCGTGCCGAGGGTACCTCGGACCGAGCCGAGGGTGCCTCGGGCTGGGCCGAGGCCTTCTCGGGCTCGGGTGTGTCGTCGGTCTTGACGGAGGGTTGATGCAGGTCTTGGGAGAATACGTCCGGGGGAACCGTTGTTCGCCCTGAGGCTATTTTAGCCAGCTCGTCCGCAGTCTTGTTGTAGCGTCGGGCGATGTGGTTGAGCTCGAGCCCGTAGAACTTGTCTTCCAGGTGCCGAACCTCATCGCAGTAGGCTTCCATCTTCGGGTCGCGACAGTGGGAGTTCTTCATGACTTGGTCGATGACGAGCTGCGAGTCACCACGAGCGTCGAGGCATCGGACCCCTAGCTCGATGGCAATTCACAACCCGTTTACCAGAGCCTCGTACTCAGCCACGTTGTTGGACGCTGGGAAGTGGAGGCGTAGCACGTAGCGTAGGTGCTTCCCGAGGGGCGAGACGAAGAGCAGGCCCACGCCGGCCCCCGTCTTCATCAGCGACCCGTCGAAAAACATGGTCCAGAGCTCCGGTTGGATCGGAGCTGTCGAGAGCTGGGTGTCGACCCATTCAGCCACAAAGTCCGCCAAGACCTGGGACTTGATGGCCTTCCGAGGGGCGAACGAGATTGTCTCGCCCATGATCTCCACCGCCCACTTTGCAATTCTACCCGAGGCCTCCCGGGACTGGATGATCTCCCCCAGGGGGAAGGATGACACCACAGTCACCAGATGAGACTCGAAGTAGTGTCGCAACTTCCGCCGCGTCAGGATCACTACGTACAGCAGCTTCTGAATTTGTGGGTAGCGGATCTTGGTTTCGGACAGTACCTCACTGATGAAGTAGACTGGCCTCTGGACGGGCAATGCATGCCCCTCTTCTTGTCTCTCGACCACAATCGCGGCGCTAACCACCTGAGTGGTCGCGGCGACGTAGATCAAGAGGGCTTCTCTGGCAGCGGGGGGCACCAAGATGGGCGCGTTCGTGAGGAGCGCCTTTAGGTTCCCGAGGGCTCCCTCGGCCTTAGGAGTCCAAGCGAAGCACTCGGCCTTCCTTAAGAGGCGGTACAGAGGCAGGCCTCTTTCGCCGAGGCGTGAGATGAAACGACTCAGAGCCGCGAGGCATCCCATGACCCTCTGTACGCCTTTCAAGTCCTTGATGGGCCCCATGCTGGTGATGGCTGCGATCTTCTCCGAGTTGGCCTCGATGCCCCGCTCGGAGATGATGAACCCCAAGAGCATGCCTCGGGGGACCCCGAAGACACACTTTTCGGGATTGAGCTTCACGCCTTTCGCCTTGAGACATCGGAATGTCACTTCAAGGTCGGAAAGGAGGTCGGAGGCTTTCCTCGTCTTGACTACGATGTCATCGACGTAGGCCTCGACCGTTCGGCCGATGTGTTCACCGAACACATGGTTCATGCATCGCTGGTATGTCGCACACGCATTCCTCAAACCAAACGGCATGGTAACATAGCAGTACATGCCGAAGGGTGTGATGAAAGAAGTCGTGAGCTGGTCGGACTCTTTCATCCTGATCTGGTGATACCCTGAGTAGGCATCGAGGAAAGACAGGGTTTCGCACCCAGCGGTGGAATCCACGATTTGATCGATGCGAGGCAGAGGGTAGGGAACTTTCGGACATGCTTTGTTTAGACCAGTGTAGTCTACACACATTCGCCATTTCCCCCCTTTCTTTCTCACAAGCACAGGGTTGGCAAGCCATTCGGGATGGAATACCTCTTTGATGAACCCTGCCGCCATTAGCTTGTGGATCTCCTCGCTTATGGCTCTATGCTTTTCTTCGTCGAATCGGCGCAGAGGCTGCTTCACGGGTCGGGTTCCAGCTCGGATATCCAGCGAGTGCTCGACGACTTCCCACGGTATGCCGGGCATGTCCGAGGGACTCCACGTGAAAACGTCGATGTTTGCACGAAGAAAGTCGACGAGCACTGCTTCCTATTTGGGGTCGAGCTCGGAGCAGATCCGGTTTTGCTTGGAGGCGTCGTTGCAGGGGTCGAGAGGAATGGACTTAACCGTCTTCGCTGGCTCGAAGTTGCCGGCGTGGCACTTCACGTCGGGCGCCTCCCTAGAGAGGCTCTCCAGGTCGGCGATGAGGGCCTCGTGTAGGATTACGGGGAGACTACGCTAGCGCAAAACAAAATTTTCATCCCCATAATACCAAGAACTACTGCGGTTATAGGTCATGGAATTACCACTAGACGCGTAGAGCAGCGGAAGACGTCTCGATGTAGACGAACGCGTCGAGCAGTGCCGTGCAGTCGCTGGCGTCCTTCACGTTCTCGCACGGTTCGTCCAAGTGCTCCAGATGCAGCACCTCCGAGGTATCCACACGTACAGGGAGGAAGCGTCGCGTACCGAACTGCTAGGTTCGCGACGGCGGCTTGGCGAGGGCGAGAGGCGAGCGGCGGCTGCTGATTTGCAGGTGGCGAATTAGGTTATCTCTTAACCGCGCCCCCGCCCCTCATTATATAGGCGTTATGGTGGGCTTCTGACGCCGAGGCCCATCATTAACCCTAAAGCCCAGTCTAATTTCGGATCTAATCCGAATTAGGCTTCCTTCCCCTTAAGTGTGTGACCCTATAGGTTCACGTACAAATAGACATAGCCCGAGTACTCTTACTTGGCCCAATAACTGACAGCGGCCTCTAGCATGACATGTCAACTCCTATGTGTACGTAAAGATCATATCAGACGAACCATTGCGACATTACGTACATGCTGTTCCCTTTGTCTCACGATATTTGGTCTGGCTCTAAGCTGACCTCTCTTTCTCGATATTGTGAATTGGAATCCTTTCAATGGTTAACTCTTAACCCTAGCACGGCCATGCATTTCTTGATCCAATCACTCGAGGGGCCCAGAGATATCTCTCTCACAAAGAGAGGGACAAATTCCATCTTGACTGACCATGCCTCATAGCATGCTTCCTGACAAACCCAAAACTACCTTTATAACTACCCAGTTACGGGATAGCGTTTGATAGTCCCTAAGTAAGTCAATTCACATCTTGAGAACATGCGACAATCTCAGGTCTAAGGATACAGTATTCATGTTGCAAGAAGAGAACTATATTACAATATCTCACGTTGGGTCGGTCCAGCCTCATGTCATACATGCACCCACATTATTAATTTAACATCTCCATGTTCATGACTTGTGAAATGTAGTCATCAACTAATATATGTGCTAGTCATCGACTCTGACTAGGGACAGCATTTAGAATAACCATATAAGTAAAGAATCTCACAAACAATTCACATAATTGCTAATCAATACAAGGTGCCTTCCATGGATATTCAATTAAGCAATATATATATCATGGATACAAAGAAATATGCTCATCTCTATGATTATCTCTAGGGCATATTTCTAACAGTCTCCCACTTGCACTAGAGTTTATCTAGAAGATATCTAATACCCATAGATCTCACGTGTGCCTCATGCTTAGGTTGTGGAAGAGGTTTTGTCAAAGGATCAGCAACATTCAAATCCGTATGTATTTTGCATATCTTTATCTCACCCCGCCTAATGAATTCCCGTATGAGGTGAAACTTCCGCAGTACGTGTTTGTTTTTCTGGTGGTTCCTTGGCTCCTTAGCTTGCGCAATAGCCCCATTGTTGTCACAGTAGAGGTTCAATGGGCTAGATGCATTAGGAAACACACCAAGCTCGATGAGGAACTTTCTTATCCAAACACCTTCCTTCGCAGATTCAGAAGCTGCAATGTACTCGGCTTCTGTTGTAGAATCAGTCACAGTCTCCTGTTTGGAACTCTTCCAACTAACAGCACCACCATTTATTGTGAACACAAAACATGATTGCGATTTTAACTCGTCTGGGTCAGTTTGGAAGCTAGCATCGGTGTAACCAGTTACAACGAGCTCCTCCTTACCCCCATATACCAGGAACATATCTTTAGTCCTTCTTAAGTACTTAAGAATGCCTTTTACCGCTGTCCAGTGATCCTCACCTGGATCAGCCTGGTATCTACTCGTAGCACTTATAACGTATGAAACATCTGGGCGTGTACTTATCATGGCATACATGATTGAACCAATTGCTGAGGCGTATGGTACCTTACTCATGCGCTCCCGCTCATTAGCCGTTGCAGGACATTGCATCTGGCTAAGGTGTTTACCATGTGACATAGGTATGAACCCTTTCTTGGACTGTTCCATGTTGAACCGTTTCAAAACCTTGTCAATGTACGTATCTTGACTTAATCCTATAAGCCTCTTCGACCTATCTCTATAGATCCTTATGCCCAAAATATATGCTGCTTCCCCTAAGTCCTTCATAGAAAAACTCTTTTTCAGTGAAGCCTTGACGGACTCCAGCATAGGAATGTCATTCCCAATCAATAATATGTCATCCACATACAAGATCAGAAATACAACAGCGCTCCCACTTTCCTTCTTGTAAACACAAGCTTCTTCTTCATTCTGATGAAAACCAAGCCCTTTGATCACTTCATCAAAACGAATGTTCCAACTCCGAGATGCTTGCTTCAACCCATAAATGGATTTCTGAAGTTTGCATATCTTTCCAGCATTGATCGGATCGACAAAACCCTCGGGCTGTATCATATACACGTCCTCATCTAGGTTTCCATTAAGGAAAGCTGTTTTGACATCCATCTGCCAAATCTCATAATCGAAATATGCGGCAATAGCTAGAATGATCCGAATAGATTTAAGCATCGCTACTGGCGAGAATGTCTCGTCATAGTCAACTCCTTGAACTTGTCGAAAACCCTTTACAACAAGTCGAGCCTTATAGATGTGAACATTTCCATCCATGTCTTTCTTCTTCTTATAGATCCATTTGCATTCTATAGGTCTAACACCATCAGGTGGGTCAACCAAGTTCCAAACTTGATTTTCTCCCATGGAATCTATCTCGGATCTCATGGCGACATGCCATTTCTCGGAATCTGGGTCCATCATCGCTTCTGAATATGTTGCAGGTTCGTCGTTGTCTAACAACAACACTTCCCCATTGCCCAACAATAGCACTTCTCCTCGTGCCTCGCGAAGCCTTGCTGACCTTCGTGGTTGTGGTGGTGATTCTCTTGCCATAGACGTCTCAACTTGTTCTGCTACATTAGCATCACTTGTTGAATCTTGTCCCACTGGCTCATCCTGAACTTCTTCAAGATACACCTTTTGTTTACTTTTCTCTCTTTTGAGAAACTCTTTCTCTAAGAACACACCGTTTCGGGCGACAAACACTTTGCCCTCTGACCGGTGGTAAAAGTAATATCCTAAAGTTTCCTTTGGATATCCCACGAACATGCACTTGTCCGATTTTGGAGTGAGTTTATCCGACTGTAGTCGCTTGACGTAAACCTCACAACCCCAAATCTTCAGAAAAGACAAGCTGGGAGTCTTCCCAGTCCACATCTCATATGGTGTCTTAACTACGGACTTAGACGGTACCCTATTTAGTGTGAAAGCTGCTGTTTCTAGAGCGTATCCCCAAAACGACAAAGGTAGGTCCGACTGGCTCATCATTGATCGAACCATATCCAATAAAGTCCGATTACGTCGCTCAGACACGGCATTCCTCTGAGGCGTTCCAGGCGGCGTAAGCTGTGGAACAATTCCACAACTCTTTAGATGATTGCTAAACTCATGACTCAAATATTCACCACCACGATCTGATCGCAGTGCTTTAATTTTCTTGCCACGCTGATTTTCTACTTCATTCTGAAACTCTTTGAACTTTTCTAAGGATTCAGACTTGTGTTTCGTTAAGTAGACATACCCATATCTACTAAAATCATCAGTGAAGGTTATGAAGTATTGGAATCCTCCCCTAGCTGTCGTACTCATTGGTCCGCACACATCAGTATGTATGAGTTCCAATAAATCTAACGTCCTCTCCGGTAAACCCGTGAAGGGCGCCTTGGTCATCTTACCAAGTAAGCAAGCTTCACATGTCTCGTATGATTCAAAATCAAACGAAGTTAAAAGCCCATCAGAATGAAGCTTCTTCATGCGATTCTCACTTATATGACCCAAACGACAGTGCCACATGTAGGTAGGACTTAAATCATTAGGCCGAGGCCTTTTAGCACTAATATTACAGATAGGTGCATCATCAAGATTTAAAATGAATAACCCATTCATAATGGATGCAAAAGCCACAAACATGCCATTCTTAGAGATCACACAACCATTGTTTTCACTCGCAAATGAATAACCATCCTTCATCAAACATGAAGGAGACATAATGTTTCGACTCATACTAGGAACTAGATAACAATTATTTAACTCCAAAATAAATCCTGATGGGAGGTGGAGTTGCATCGTCCCGACGGTCAACGCAGCAACTCTTGCATTATTGCCTACCCGGAAATCAACTTCTCCTCTTTCCACGCTTCTACTTCTTATCATTCCCTGCATCGAATTGCAAATATGGGCAACCGATCCGGTATCAAATACCCAAGAATTAATATAAGAATCAGCAAGAAAAATTTCTGTAATGTGAATAGCAAGTGTACCTGCTGCGGCTGTACCCTTACCGCCGCGATCCTTAATAGAGGCCAAGTACTGCTTGCAATTCCTTTTCCAGTGACCAAGTTCTTTGCAATAAAAGCACTCTGCATCTGCAGCTGGTCCAGCCTTGGGCTTTTGATTTGGCTTGGATACTGTATCCTTTGCCTTGCCCTTCTTCTTTTGAGATTTACCCTTCTTCTTAAAGTTGGGTTTGTTTTGGACCGCCATCACATGGCCGCTGCTGCCAGCGCTTTTCTTTATGTCCCCCTCTGCTGTTTTCAGCATGCCACATAGTTCATTGAGGCCCCTCTCCGCCCCATGCATATGGTAGTTCGTGATGAAGTTTCCATAGCTGGGCGGAAGAGATGCCAAAATGAAGTCAGTGGCCAACTCTTGGCTTATTGGGAAGCCTAGCTTCTCCAACCTCTGACTGTAACCAACCATTTTGATTACGTGTGGCCCAACTGCTGCGCCTTCTGCTAGCTTGCATTCCAGAAAGGCTTTGGACACATTGAACCTTTCTGTCCTAGCCTGAGTCTGGAACATATCCTTGAGCGCCACGATCATATCGTGCACCTCATGGTTTGTCTCAAACTGCATCTGGAGCTCAGGCTCCATGCAAGCAAGCATTAGGCAACTCACTTCAAGATTAGCATCCATTGCTTTCTTGTAAGCGGTTTTAGCTGCAGCAGTTGCATTTTCACCAGGATCCTCTAGTAGTGGGGTGTCTAGAACATCTTCCTTTTTTTCAGCCCTGAGAACAATTCTCAGGTTACGGATCCAATCCGTATAGTTTGTTCCATTTAACTTATCCTTTTCAAGAATTGATCACAAAGTAAATGTTGGTGTGCTAGGTGCCATTTATCTACAACAAAATAATGCAAAATACTAAGACAAAAATATCCATGACAGAGTAAATCATATTAAACATTTAATAGTCTACTCCCACTAAAATCAATATCCCTCGATTGATACTTAGTGATTCAGAACCCACAACTAACAAGTCTACTAGTGAGCTTTAGCATCACCGCTAGAAGACAAGGTAGATTGGTAAGCAACTCCTTGCTAATCATATCATATATATGACTCCTGTTGTTGGGTGACATCTCTATGTCTCGGCTCCCAACCTTATGCCTCAAAGTCCTTAACCATTAAGCTGACTTTGTTTGAGTTAACCAACCCTTTCTGCAGTTCGTATCCGATACAAACCTATCTAGTCAAGGAAAACTGGTGGCACCCTAATTTCATAGACCCACCACCAATTGTACAAGACTTATGATAGTGCAAGGTTTGGAGAGGCATTAAAGCTTAAACATTTATGAGGGATCGTCCTACTTATAACATCGCACGCAAGGACATATATGCAATATAAACAAGTAGAACAATAAGAATGGCATTCACACAACAGTTGTGATTCGGTATGGCTTGCTGTCACATGGTGATCCCCATCTCCAATAATCTGTCCATCACGATGATCTCCATCTCCATGATATAGGTATGCCATCCTCCAGGTGATGAGTCCTTCAAGACCTATCTAACGTATGCTGGTAAACAAATTACATATACGCTTTGGATCATCACATGTTGACACGCAGGTCATTACATTAAATTTGGACAATACATGTGGCTCCAGCTGTATTGCCCTGGTCACGACACGCAGGTCATGAATAATTTATTAACATGCATCATATACACAATAGCCATACCGATCACAAGATGTCCTACAAAAACAGGTTAGACAAACACGTTTCTATACGTTCGCCACTTCAGCAGATAGCCACGGCATTCACCATTTCCCCCCTTTCTTTCTCACAAGCACAGGGTTGGCAAGCCATTCGGGATGGAATACCTCTTTGATGAACCCTGCCACCATTAGCTTGTGGATCTCCTCGCCTATGGCTCTGCGCTTTTCTTCGTCGAATCGGCACAGAGGCTGCTTCACGGGTCGGGTTCCAGCTCGGATATCCAGCGAGTGCTCGGCGACTTCCCTCGGTATGCCGGGCATGTCCGAGGGACTCCACGCGAAAACGTCGATGTTTGCGCGAAGAAAGTCGACGAGCACTGCTTCCTATTTGGGGTCGAGCTCGGAGCCGATCCGGATTTGCTTGGAGGCGTCGTTGCAGGGGTCGAGAGGAACGGACTTAACCGTCTTCGCTGGCTCGAAGTTGCCGGCGTGGCGCTTCACGTCGGGCGCCTCCCTAGAGAGGCTCTCTAGGTCAGCGATGAGGGCCTCGTGTAGGATTACGGGGATACTACGCTAGCGCAAAACAAAATTTTCATCCCCATAATACCAAGAACTACTGCGGTTATAGGTCATGGAATTACCACTAGACGCGCAGAGCAGCGGAAGACGTCTCGATGTAGACGAACACGTCGAGCAGTGTCGTGCAGTCGCTGGCGTCCTTCACGTCCTCGCACGGTTCATCCAAGTGCTCCAGATGCAGCACCTCCGAGGTATCCACACGTACAGGGAGGAAGCGCCGCGTACCGAACTGCTAGGTTCGCGACGGCGGCTTGGCGAGGGCGAGAGGCGAGCGGCGGCTGCTGATTTGCAGGTGGCGAATTAGGTTATCTCTTAACCGCACCCTCGCCCCTCATTATATAGGCGTTATGGTGGGCTTCTGACGCCGAGGCCCATCATTAACCCTAAAGCCCAGTCTAATTTCGGATCTAATCCGAATTAGGCTTCCTTCCCCTTAAGTGTGTGACCCTATAGGTTCACGTACAAATAGACATAGCCCGAGTACTCTTACTTGGCCCAATAATTGACAGCGGCCTCTAGTAAGACATGTCAACTCCTATGTGTACGTAAAGATCATATCAGACGAACCATTGCGACATTACATACATGCTATTCCCTTTGTCTCACGATATTTGGTCTAGCTCTAAGCTGACCTCTCTTTCTCGATACTGTGAATTGGAATCCTTTCAATGGTTAACTCTTAACCCTAGCACGACCATGCATTTCTTGATCCAATCACTCAAGGGTCCCAGAGATATCTCTCTCACAAAGAGAGGGACAAATTCCATCTTGACTGACCATGCCTCATAGCATGCTTCCTGACAAACCCAAAACTACCTTTATAACTACCCAGTTACGGGATAGCGTTTGATAGTCCCTAAGTAAGTCAATTCACATCTTGAGAACATGCGACAATCTCAGGTCTAAGGATACAGTATTCATGTTGCAAGAAGAGAACTATATTACAATATCTCACGTTGGGTCGGTCCAGCCTCATGTCATACATGCGCCCACATTATTAATTTAACATCTCCATGTTCATGACTTGTGAAATGTAGTCATCAACTAATACATGTGCTAGTCATCGACTCTGACTAGGGACATCATTTAGAATAACCATATAAGTAAAGAATCTCACAAACAATTCACATAATTGCTAATCAATACAAGGTGCCTTCCATGGATATTCAATTAAGCAATATATATATCATGGATACAAAGAAATATGCTCATCTCTATGATTATCTCTAGGGCATATTTCTAACACCTCGGACATGGCGAGGGCCTCAGCGTACTCCACGCACTCCACGTCGCATTCGTACGCGTGTCGGTACGTAGGTCCGACGGTGATGACCACATTGGGGCCCGACATCTTGAGCTTGAGGTAGGTGTAGTTGGGGACGGCCATGAACTTGGCATAGCATGGCCTCCCCAACACTGCGTGGTAGATTCCTCGAAACCCGACCACTTCGAATGTGAGGGTCTCCCTTCGAAAGTTGGAGGGCGTCCCGAAGCAAACGGGTAGATCGAGTTGTCCGAGGGGTTGGACGCGCTTCCTAGGGATGGTCCCGTGGAAAGGCGCAGCACCCGTCCGGACCGAGGACAGATCGATCCGCAGGAGCCCGAGGGTCTCGGCGTAGATGATGTTGAGGCTGCTGCCTCCATCCATGAGGACCTTGGTGAGCCTGACGTTGCCGATGATGGGGTCGACAACGAGCGGGTACTTCCCCTGGCTCGGCACATGGTTGGGATGGTTGGCCTGGTCGAAGGTGATGGGCTTGTCGGACCAGTCTAGGTAGACTGGCGCCGCCACCTTTACCGAGTAGACCTCCCGACGCTCTTGCTTGCGGTGCCGAGCCGAGGCGTTCGCCACTTGCCCGCTGTAGATCATGAAGCAGTCGCGGACCTTGGGGAACTCTCCTGCCTTGTGATCCTCCTTCTTAGCGTCGTCGAGAGCCTTGCCACCCTCCGCGGGTGGCCCAGCCTTGTGAAAGTGGCGTCGAAGCATGGCACACTCCTCAAGGGTGTGCTTGACGGGCCTCTGTTGATAAGGGCACGGCTCCTTGAGCATCTTGTCGAAGAGGTTGGCACCTCCGGGAGGTTTCCGAGGGTTCTTGTACTCGGCGGCAGCGACAAGGTCCGCGTCGGCGGCGTCACGTTTCGCTTGCGACTTCTTCTTGCCTTTCTTCTTGGTGCCGCGCTGAGTTGACGCCTCGGGAGCATCTTCCGGTGGGCGACCCTGGGGCTGCTTGTCCTTCCGGAAGATGGCCTCAACCGCCTCCTGGCCAGAGGCGAACTTGGTGGCGATGTCCATCAGCTCGCTCGCCCTGGTGGGGGTCTTGCGACCCAGCTTGCTCACCAGGTCGCGGCAGGTGGTGCCGGCGAGGAACGCGCCGATGACATCCGAATCGGTGACGTTGGGCAGCTCGGTGCGCTGCTTCGAGAATCGCCGGATGTAGTCCCGGAGAGACTCTCCCGGCTGCTGGCGGCAGCTTCGGAGATCCCAGGAGTTCCCAGGGCACACGTACGTGCCCTGGAAATTGCCGGCGAAGGCTTGGACCAGGTTGTCCCAGTTGGAGATCTGCCCCGGGGGCAGGTGCTCCAGCCAGGCTCGAGCGGTGTCGGAGAGAAACAGGGGGAGGTTGTGGATGATGAGATTATCATCGTCTGTTCCACCCAGTTGGCAGGCCAGCCGATAGTCCGCGAGCCACAGTTCCGGTCTCGTCTCCCCCGAGTACTTTGTGATAGTAGTCGGGGTTCGGAACCGGGTCGGGAACGGCGCTCGTCGTATGGCGCGGCTGAAAGCCTGCGGACCGGGTGGTTCGGGCGAAGGACTCCGATCCTCCCCACTGTCGTAGCGTCCCCCACGCCTGGGGTGGTAGCCTCGGCGCACCCTATCGTCGAGGTGGGCCCGACGGCTGTGGTGATGGTGCTCGTTGCCGAGGCGACCCGGGGCCGCAGGCGCTGTGTTGCGCGTGCGCCCGGTGTGGACCGAGGCTTCCCGCACGAATCGGGAAGTCGCGGCGCGATGTTCCGAGGGGTACCCCTGCCTTTGGGAGGCGGAGCTTTCGGCCCGTCGGACCGCGGCGTCCTCCAGGAGATTCTTGAGCTCTCCCTGGATACGCCGCCCCTCGGTGGTTGATGGCTCCGGCATCGCGTGGAGAAGTATTGCCGCTGCAGCCAGGTTCTGGCCGACTCCACTGGAGTCCGGTGGTGGCCTCACCCTAACGTCGTCGGCGATGCGGTGCTGGATGCCCTGGGGGAGATGACGTGCTTCTCCGGCCGGAGGTTGGCCCGCCCATTCCTGCCCGATGTCCTGGCGGATCGGCACAAGCGTTCCTGCTCCCTCGTCGAGCCTGGCCTGCCTCTCGCGGAGTTGCGCGAGCTGCGGGTCAGGAACCCCCGCCGGGACGGGGACCACAGCTAGCTCCCGAAGGATGTCAACGCGAGGCACGGGCCTAGGGGGATCACCGTTCTCCGGCATACCAAGATGGTTGCCTTCGCTGGGACCCCCTAGATCGACGTGGAAACATTCGCGACTTGGGCCGCAGTCCTTGTCGTCGAGACTGCGGCTACCGTCGGAACAGTCGGAAAGGCAGTAGTCGCATGCGATCAGGAAGTCCCGCACGGCACTGGGGTTACCAAGTCCAGAGAAATCCCAACAAAGGTCAGGCTCGCCATCTTCCTCAGACCCCGAGGGCCCGTAGGTCGAGTCGGCTGTCAGCCGGTCCCAGGGTGACCGCACACGATACCCCAGACGGTTTGGACTCGCCTTTATGAGAGTGTCCGCTGAAGCGGAGTTGCTTGGCGGGTCGAGGCCGAATCCAGAAGACGCGAGATGGGAATCGGTCGGTACCTTTTGGTACGAGGGTGACGCCCAGCAAGTCCTTCGCGAGCGTGCTGGCGTCGTCCGTTTGCTTGAGGTTGGTGTGTTGCGGGGAGATGGCGCTCGTCTTCATCTCAGACGCGAGGCCGATGTCCGACGCGCCCTCCGTGGGGGCGCCGGCGCCATCGACTCGCTCGACAGCCAACGAGGTGCTGCCTCCTGCTTGGCCTTGGTTGCCCCGCCTCCTCCTTCGTTGGAGGGGGAGGGGACGGGACAAGCCCGAATGTCGTCCTTCCACCACGTGGGGAAGGCGTCGTCGATTTCACCGCCGGTGGGCGGGTTGTCGACCGCCATTGTCGCTGTCGCACGGCGAGGGAAGGAGTTTCATGTCGTAGCTGCCGTCGAGGGACATGAACTCAAAACTCCCGAAACGGAGCACTGTCCCGGGTTGGAGAGGTTGCTGGAGACTGCCCATCTGGAGCTTGACAGGAAGCTGTTCGTCAACACGCAGCAGGCCCCTACCTGGCGCGCCAACTGTCGGTGTTTCGAAACCCGGGGGGTCCCTGGACCGACGAGTGAATTGTCGCCGCGTGCCCCAGCCCAGATGGGTCGGCGCGAGGCGGAACGCGAAGGGGGGAAGAAAGCAGCCGGAGGGAGACAGGCGTGGGAGGTAGAACCCACGGCCTTCGTGTTAGCCCCGTGCCTAGGTCGGGTGCGCTTGCAGTAGGGGGTTACAAGCGTCCACGCGGGAGGGAGCGAGCGGCCTTGCGCGAGCGCCGTCCCGTCCTTCCCCGCGCGGCCAACCCTCCGTAAGAGGGCCCTGGTCCTCCCTTTTATAGGCGTAAGGAGAGGATCCAGGTGTACAATGGGGAGTGTAGCAATGTGCTAACGTGTCTAGCGGTGGAGAGCTAGCGCCCTAAGTACATGCCATCGTGGCAGCCGGAGAGGTCTTGGCACCTAGTTCGCGTGGTGTCGTGGCCGTCGGAGGAGCGCTGGAGCCTGGTGGAAGGACAGCTGTCGGGGCTGTCGAGTCCTTGCTGACGTCCTCTTGCTTCCGTAAGGGGGATGAGAGCCACCGTCGTCACAGGGTATGCGGGGCGCCATCATTACTCGTATGGTGGAGCGAGCCAGATGGGACGCCGGTCTTGTTCCCCGTAGCCTGAGTCAGCTCGGGGTAGGGTAATGATGGCGCTTCCTGTTGACGTGGTCGGTCCGTGCCCTAGGTTGGGCGAGGTGGAGGCTCCTCCGAGGTCGAGGTCGAGTCTGTCTTCCGAGGTCGAGGTCGAGTCCGAGCCCCCGGGTCGGACGAGGCGGAGACCATCGGCTTAGGCCAGGGTTGAGTCCGAGCCCTGGGGTCGGGCGAAGCGGAGTTCATCGTCCTTCGGGGCCGAGCCCGAGTCCGAGCCCTGGGGTCGGGCGAGGCGGAGTTCGCCGTCTTCCGGGGCTGAGCCCAAGTCCGAGCCCTGGGGTCGGGCGGAGCGGAGTTCGCCGTCTTCCGGGGCTGAGCCCGAGTCCGAGCCCTGGGGTCGGGCGGAGCGGAGTTCGCCGTCTTCCGGGGCTGAGCCCGAGTCCGAGCCCTGGGGTCAGGCGGAGCGGAGTTCGCCATCTTCCGGGGCTGAGCCTGAGTCCGAGCCCTGGGGTCGGGCGGAGCGGAGTTCGCCGTCTTCCAGGGCTGAGCCCGAGTCCGAGCCCTGGGGTCAGGCGGAGTTCGCCGTCTTCCGGGGCTGAGCCCAAGTCCGAGCCCTAGGGTCGGGCGAAGCGGAGTTTCCTATGACGCCTGAGACCGGACTTGGCTGCTGTCAGCCTCACTCTGTCGAGTGGCTCAGCAGTCGGAGCGGCGCAGGCGGCGCTGTCCTCTTGTCAGACCGGTCAGTGGAGCGGCGAAGTGACTGCGGTCACTTCGGCTCTGTCGGCTAGAGGGCGTGCGTCAGGATAAAGGTGTCAGGCCACCTTTGCATTAAATGCCCCTGCGATTTGGTCGGTCGGTGTGGCGATTTGACCAAGGTTGCTTCTTGGTGAAGACTGGGCCTCGGGCGAGCCGAAGGTGTGTCCGTTGCTGGAGGGGGGCCTCGGGCGAGACGTAGGTCCTCCGGGGTCGGCTGCCCTTGCCCGAGGCTGGGCTCGGGCGAGGCGTGATCGCGTCCCTCGAATGGACCGATCCTTGACTTAATCGCACCCATCGGGCCTTTGCAGCTTTGTGCTGATGGGGGTTACCAGCTGAGATTTAGGAGCCTTGAGGGTACCCCTAATTATGGTCCCCGACAGAAAGCGCTAGCCAGACATGCTCAAGTACATAGCCTGAAACCATCGCAGGAAGAATCCGTTCAATCCATATGTGGAAGTCATGACTCTTCATCCCTAAGACTCGCATAGTAGATAAGTTCACCCCCTACTTAGGTTAGCTGCATACCCATCAGGGAACATCAACATCTTGATCCACTGAAGTACTTCCTTCCTCTGAGCCCTGCTTAGGACGAAATTGGCCTTAGGCCTTCTCCATGTCTTTCCGCAACTTGGCGGCTTCATCTCTAGGTTTGGTCTATCACATAACGCTGCCAGATCCACTCTTGCCTTTACATTATCCTTTAACTTATCAGGAATGTCCATAATTGTTGCCCACAGTGCCTCGGCAACATTCTTTTCAGTGTGCATCACGTCAATGTTGTGTGAAAGGAGCAGGTCGTCATAATAGGGGAGCCGAGTCAAGCTAGACTTATGTGTCCACATATGCTGCTCACCATATCCCACAAAACCACCTTCTGTATTGGCCACGAGCCCATCTATCTGTTGACGAATTTCGGCGCCAGTCATCGTTGTAGGTGGGCAGTCTATCACTACGACACCTTTCATAAAGTTCTTGATGTCTAGGCGGAATGGATGGTCAAGAGGGAGAAATTGTCGATGTTTATCGAAGGACGAATATTTGCCACCCTTTTTCTACCAAATGAACCTGAGAGCTTCCTTGCAAACTGGGCATGGGAACTTACCGTGAACACACCAGGTGCAGAATAGCCCATATGATGGTAAGTCATGCATGGAGTACTGGTACCAAACATGCATTATGAAGTTTGTCTTTGTAACTCGGTCATACATCCATACCCCTTCCTCCCAGGCACGTACCAATTCATCGATCAAAGGCTCCATGTATACGCCCATTTTATTCCCCGGGTGTCCGGTAATTATCAACAACACGAATATATTCTGCCTTTGAAAGCACACACCAGAGGGGAGATTGATTGGGATAACAAACACGGGCCAACATGTGTACGGGGCAGCGCTCATTCTATAGGGATTGAACCCATCTGTGGCCAACGCAACACGTACATTACGAGCCTCTTTGGCTTTCTCATGGTCAATGGCATCAAAGTGTTTCCATGCTTCACCATCGGATGCGTGCACCATCTTGTCAGGATTGTATCATTTTCCATTTTTGTGCCATGTCATCTGTTTCGCGGATTCCTCTGTCATGTACAGACGCTGGATCCTCGGTATGAACGGAAGGTGTCGTAGGATTGTCAAGGGGATGTCGAGCTGCCTCTTCTGTCCATCACCAGAGTCTACCTCCATGAACCTAGATGATTTACACTTGGGACAATACTTTGCCTCCGCGTATTCTTTCCTAAATAGCACGCAGCCCTTCGGACAAGCATGAATCTGCTCATACGTCATCTTGAGTGCACGAAGGAGTTTCTGTGCCTCGTACATGCTCTTTGGCGGAACGTGATCATCCGGAAGTAGACTCCCAATAACCGTCAACAAGCCATCGAATGCGTCTCTACTCATGCTGTACTGCGACTTGAACGCCATTACACGCCCAATGACATCTAGTTGAGAAACTTTTGTCTGGCCGTGAAGGGGCTTCTGTGCCGCGTCAAACATGTCGTAGAACGCCTTTACAGTCTGCTCTAGCTCGTCATCCATACATCCTCCCGTGTACTGTGCCTCCTGATAGTCGTTCAACATATCCGCTACCCCCGCATCCGCGTCATAATCTTCGACACGTTGTCTTAGCACCTCCTCTCTCGTACGATGCGCTTCACCATGAAAGATCCACCGAGTATAGCCGGCGTAAATCCATTCTTCCAAATATGTTCTACCATGGCCTTCTTTGGTTTTCTTTTCTGGTTGGCACATTTGCTGTACAGGCATGGCACTAGACCCGCTCCTTTAGCAGCTTCGCCATATGCTCGTTCCATGAAATCATCGGTCTTTCTAATCCATTCAGTGGTGACATCGTTCCTTCCTCTACGGCCCGTGTACATCCACTCACGGTCCTCCATCCTCTAACAGAAGCCTAGCAATAGAAAATTTCGGCAGCACCTCCCCTACACAGGGAGGTTTCGAAATCCTATAAATAAAACTACCAGCACGATAGCTGACATACATGCATAATTAAACGGTACGATGGCCGGCAATCACATATAACCATAGCCACATACGCATATATTAGAAATGTAATTTCCTATATACCAATCATACGCATATATTAGAAATGTAATTTCCTATAGACCAATCACATGCAAACTACGTTTAACCACATATAATCAATCACATGTAATTTCCTATGTACCAACCATATGCATATATTAGAAATGTATACCTTAGCTGGGGAAGATGGCGAAGATGGCGTGGTGTCTGGAGATGGCCGGAGCGACGGTGATTGACGGAGATGGCGCGGCGTTCGTGAGCGGCGGCGACGGCGTGCACGAGCGAGCGGCGGCGCGCGGGCAGAAGTGGCGCACGGGTGTGGCGGGGCGCGAGGCAGGGCGTCCGCGGGGGTGGCGGGGCGCGTACGGGGAGCGGGGCGTGGGCTGCAGCGGCGGCGCGCGCGGGCTGGCGAGAAGCGGGGCCGGGAGCGCGAGGGCGGCGCAGGGCGGCGTGACGAGCAGTGGGCGGTGGCGCGCGCGAGCGTGGACGGCGGCAGCGGCGCAGGTGGTCGTGGGGCGAGGGGGCGGGGGCGCGCGTGGGCGGCGGCGGCGGTGCGCGGTGGTGGCGGGTTGAGAGAGTGACGTGAGAGAGAAGAAGGAGAACTGGATATCGGTTAACATTCACTTCTTTGCCGAGTGCCCGCGATGTGGCACTCGGCAAAGTTTTTTAAAAAAAATTAAAATAGGCTTTGTTGAGTGCCTGGGATCCGACACTCGGTAAAGGAGTCTTTGCCGAGTGCTGTCGGGGACCATAATTAGGGGTACCCCCAAGACTCCTAATCTCAGCTGGTAAACCCCATCAGCACAAAGCTGCAAAGGCCTGATGGGCGCGATTAAGGTCAAGGCTCAGTCCACTCAAGGGACACGATCTCACCTCGCCCGAGCCCAGCCTCGGGCAAAGGCAGCCGACCCGAAGGATTCACGTCTCCCCCGAGGGCCCCCTCAAGCAACGAACACACCTTCGGCTCGCCCGAGGCCCAGTCTTCGCAGAGAAGCAACCTTGGCCAGGTCACCACGCCAACCAACCGTATCGCAGGAGCATTTAATGCAAGGATCGCCTGACACCTTATCCTAACGCGCGCTCTTCAGTCGACAAAGCCGAAGTGACCGCAGTCACTTCGCCGCTCCACTGACTGACCTAACAAGAAAACAGCGCTGCCTGCCCTACTCCGACTGCCGTGCCACTCGCTAGAGTGAGGTCGACAGCGGCTAAGTCCAGCCTCGGGCGACATAGGAAGCTCCGCCTCGCCCGACCCCAGGGTTCGACCCCCGTCTCGGCCTCGGAAGATGGACTTCGCCTCGCTCGACCCCAGGGCTCGGACTCAACCACGACTTAGAAGACGACAAACTCCGCCTCGCCCGACCCCAGGGCTCGGACTCAGCCTCGGCTCCGGAAGACGACGAACTCCGCCTCGCCCGACCCCAGGGCTCGGACTCAGCCTCGGCTCCGGAAGACGACGAACTCCGCCTCGCCCGACCCCAGGGCTCGGACTCAGTCTCGGCTTCAGAAGACGATGGACTCCGCCTCGCCCGACCCCAGGGCTCGGACTCAACCTCGACCTCGGAGGAATAGCCACCTCGCCCAAACTTGAGCCCGGACCAGCCATGTCGCCAGGGGGGCCATCATTATCCTGCCCCTAGCTAGCTCAGGCTATGGGGAACAAGACCGGCGTCCCATCTGGCTCGCCCCAGTAAACAAGTAATGATGACACCCCGCACGCTCCATGACGATGGCAGCTCCCAGCCCCTTACGTCAGCAAGGAGACGTCAGCAAGGATCCGACAGCCTCGACAGCTGTACTTCCGCAGGGCTCCAGCGCTCCTCCGACGACCACGACATCACATGAACAGGGTGCCAAAACCTCTCCGACTGCCACGACGGCATGTACTTAGGGCTCTAGCTCCTCTCTGCTAGACACGTTAGCACACTGCTACACCCCCCATTGTACACCTGGACCCTCTCCTTACGCCTATAAAAGGAAGGTCCAGGGCTCTCATACGAGAAGGTTGGCCGCGCGGGAGAACGGGCCGACGCATAAGGCTCCCTCTCTCTCTCTCTCCCACGCGAACGATTGTAACCCCCTACTGCAAGCGCATCCATGCGCCCTGGGCGCAGGACAACACGAAGGCCGCGGTTTCCCATTACTGTTCTCCCCCCTTTGTGTCCCGTCTCGCGCCGACCCATCTGGGCTGGGACACGCAGCGACAATTTACTCGTCGGTCCAGGGACCCCCGGGGTCGAAACGCCGACAGTTGGCGCGCCAGGTAGGGGCCTGCTGCGTGTTGACGAACAGCTTCCCGTCAAGCTCCAGATGGGTAGTCTCCAGCAACCTTTCCAACCCAGGACGATGCTTCGTTTCGGGAGTCTTGAGTTCATGTCCCTCGACGGCAGCTACGACATGATACTCCTTCCTCCGCCGCGTGACAGTGACAATGGAGGCCGTCAGCCCGCTCGCCGGCGGCGGAATCAACGACGTCTTCCCCACATGGCGGAAGAACAACATCCGGGTTTGTCCCGTCACCTCCCCCATCGACGGAGAAGGAGGCGGGGAAACCATGGCCAAGCAGGAGGCGGCACCTCGTCGGCTGTCGAGCTAGTCGACGACGCCGGCGCCCCAGCGGGGGACACGTCGGGCTTCGGCCTTGCGTCTGAGACGAAGACGAGCGTCGTTTCCCCGCAACACACCACCCCAAGCAGACGAACGACGCCAGCACGCTCGCGAAGGACTTGCCGGGCGTCGCCCTCGTACCTGAGACAACGGTGCAGTCCGCCCCTGACGTGACTTCATCACCGCCCGTCGACCAAGAGGTACCGACCGATTCCCATCTCGTGCCTTTTGGATTTAGCTTCGACCCACCAAGCGACCTCGCTTCGGTGGAAGCCTTCATAGAGGCATGTACCAACCCTCCGGGGTACCATATGCAGTCGCCCTAGGATACACTGACGGCCGTCTCGACCTACGGACCCTCGGGTTCCGAGGAAGATGATGAGCCCGACTTTTGTTGGGATTTCTCCGAGCTCGGTAACCCCAGTGCCATGCGGGACTTCATGACCGCATGCGACTACTGCCTCTCCGATTGTTCCGATGGTAGCCGCAGCTTCGGCGACGAGGACTTGAAAGGGAAATGTGCCCTTGGGCCATTTCTACGTATTTTGGTGATTGAGTGCCAACACATGTGTTTAATTATGAATTTGTGTACATGGATGAACAAGGTGCAAATCATGAGATAAAGGTATGTTTCTAAGCCTTAGTACATTGGTTTTGTGAACTAACATATTTGTCTAAGTGTTAGAAACAGGAAGAGAGAAGAGGAGAAATGACTTGGCTGTGTGCAGCCAAGTCCCAGCTCGGTCTGGAGCACCGGACTGTCCGGTGTGCACCGGACAGTGTCCGGTGCGCCAGGCCAACTCGACTCGAACTGGCCGCTCTCGGGTTTTTGGCCGGCGGCGTACGGCTAAAATTCACCGGACTGTCCGGTGTGCACCGGACTGTCCGGTGAGCCAACGGTCGGCCAGGGCCAACGGTCGGCCGCGCAATCCGCGCGGGACACGTGGCCGAGCCAACGGTCGGGAAGGAACACCGGACTGTCCGGTGTGCACCGGACATGTCCGGTGCGCCAACTGAGCGCAGATCTGGAGCAGCCAGCAACGGTCAGAAGTGCTGTTTTTGGAAACAAATCGGGCACCGGACAGTGTCCGGTGTGCACCGGACTGTCCGGTGCGCCACGAGACAGAAGGCAAAGATGGCCTTCCAGATTTGTTCCCAACGGCTCCTAGCTGCCTTGGGGCTATAAAAGGGACCCCTTGGCGCATGGAGGAAGTACCCAAGCATTCCTTGAGCACTCTTGATCACTCACACATCAATCTTGCGCACTTGTTTGAAATTCTAGTGATTTGAGCTCTGTTCTAGTGTGTTAGCCTCTTGAGCTCAAGTCTGGGTTTTGTGTGTGCGTATTCGCTGTGATCTTTGTGTTGTGTGTGAGTTGCTAATCCCTCCCTTACTCCGTGATTCTTTGTGAACATCTTTTGTAAGGGCGAGAGGCTCCAAGTTGTGGAGATTCCTCGCAAACGGGATTGAGATAAGAACAACAAAACACCGTGGTATTCAAGTGGGTCTTTGGACCGCTTGAGAGGGGTTGATTGCAACCCTCGTCCGTTGGGACGCCACAACGTGGAAGTAGGCAAGCATTGGCTTGGCCGAACCACGGGATAAACCACCGTGTCCCTCTGTGCTTGATTCTTGTGGTATTGTGTTTTGTTGAAGACTTCACCTTAGCCACTTGGCATTAACTGTGCTAACGCTTAACAAGTTTTTGTGGCTTAAGTTTGAAGTTTTTACAGGATCACCTATTCACCCCCCCCCTCTAGGTGCTCTCAATTGGTATCAGAGCCGTTCTATTCACAAAGGGACTAACCGCCCGAATAGATGGATCCTAAGGGGAAGGGTATAGTGATCAACGACAAAGAGAAGGAGACCTTCGTCAACGAGCCGAAGGACGACAAGCCTACCGACTCCGGCTCGGGTCAAAGACGAAAGGATGGGAAGAAGAAGAAGACCAGGCGCATCAAGGAGATCATCTACTACGACAGCGACGAGTCTACTTCTTCCCAAAAGGATGAGGACCACAACGACTACGAGAGGAGAAAACCGGTTAATTCGAACTTTTCCTTTGATTACTCTCGTATTCCGCAAAGTTCACATTCTCATTTGCTCTCCATTCCACTTGGCAAGCCCCCACACTTTGATGGAGAGGACTACGGATTTTGGAGTCACAAAATGCGTAGTCACCTATTCTCTCTCCATCCTAGTATATGGGAGATTGTAGAGAGTGGAATGCACTTTGATAGTTCGGATAGTCCCATGTTCATTAATGAACAAATTCATAAAAATGCACAAGCTACTACTGTTCTTCTAGCTTCCTTGTGCAGGGATGAATACCATAAGGTGAGCGGCTTGGACAACGCCAAGCAAATCTGGGACACCCTCAAGATTTCTCATGAGGGGAACGACGTCACCTTACTCACCAAGATGGAGTTGGTGGAGGGCGAGCTTGGACGGTTTGCGATGATAAGGGGCGAGGAGCCAACGCAAACGTACAACCGGCTCAAGACCCTTATCAACAAGATAAGAAGCTACGGGAGCACGCGATGGACGGACCACGACGTCGTCCGCCTAATGCTCAGGTCCTTTACCGTACTTGATCCTCATCTCGTGAACAATATTCGTGAGAATCCCAGGTACACGATGATGACGCCCGAGGAAGTGCTTGGAAAATTCGTGAGCGGGCGGATGATGATCAAGGAGGCAAGATACGTCGACGACGCGTTGAACGGACCACTCCACGAGCCTCAACCCATTGCTCTAAAGGCAACGAGGAGCAAGGAGTCGCTACCTAGCAAGGTGGCGCAAGTTGAGGCGGCTGGCCTTAATGATGAAGAGATGGCTCTCATCATTAAGAGATTCAAGACGGTGCTTAAAGGTCACAAGGGACAACCAAGCAAGACCAAAGCCAAGGGGAAGCGCTCATGCTTCAAATGCGGTAAGCTTGGTCATTTCATTGCTAACTGTCCCGATAATGAAAGTGACCAGGAAAAGGGGAACAAAAGAGAGAAGAAGAAGCAATACAAGAAGGCAAAAGGCGAGGCGCATCTAGGAAAGGAGTGGGACTCGGATTGCTCCTCCTCCGACTCCGACAACGAAGGACTCGCCGCCACTGCCTTCAACAAATCGGCTCTCTTCCCCAACGAGCGTCTCACTTGCCTTATGGCAAGGGAGAAGAAGGTGAGTATTCAAGACTCCACTTATGCTTCATCTAGTGATAGTGAGTCTAGTGATGATGACATAGATTATTCCTGCTTGTTCAAGGGCTTAGATAGATCTAAGATAGAGAAAATCAATGAATTAATTAATGCATTGAATAAAAAGGATAGGCTTTTAGAAAAGCAAGAAGATTTATTGTATGATGAACATGATAAATTTGTAGAGGCACAAAAATCATATGCTTTAGAAGTGAAAAGAAATGAAATGCTTTCTAGTGAAATATCTTCCTGTCATGAAACCATTTCTACCTTAAGAAGTGTTAATATTGATTTAAGTGCTAAACTAGAAGTAGCTAGTAAATCAAATTCTTGTGTTGAACATGTTGAAATTTGTACTAGGTGTAAGAATTTTGATGTTAATGCTTGTAGTGAACACCTAGTTCTAATTTCCAAATTAAATGATGAAGTGGCTAGTCTTAATGCCCAACTTAAGACTAGCAAGAATGAAGTTAATAAAATAAAATTTGCAAGGGATGCCTACACGGTTGGTAGACACCCCTCAATTAAGGATGGGCTTGGCTTCAAGAGGGAAGCCAAGAACTTAACAAGCCATAAGGCTCCCGTCTTCGTCAAGGAGAAAGGGAAGGCCCCTATGGCTAATAGTGCTAAAAAGAACCATGCTTTTATGTATTATGATAGGAGACATGCTAGAAGTGCTTATAATCATTTTGATTCACATGTTTATGATTCTCATGCAATGGTTGCTTCTAGTTCTTCTTACAATCATGGTAGAGATATGTGTAGGAGAAATGTTATTCATGCTCCTAGGAAAGTAGTGAATGAACCTTCTACCATTTATTATGCTTATAATGCTCCATTTGCTATTTGTAGAAAGGGTAAGAAGGTAGTTGCTAGGAAATTAGGGGCTAGATGCAAGGGAGATAAATCTTGCATTTGGGTCCCTAAAGATATTTGTGCTAACCTTGCAGGACCCAACATGAGTTGGGTACCTAAGACCCAAGCCTAAATTTGCCTTGCAGGTTTATGCATCCGGGGGTTCAAGCTGGATTATCGACAGCGGATGCACAAACCATATGACGGGGGAGAAGAAGATGTTCACCTCCTACGTCAAGAATAAGGATTCCCAAGATTCAATTATATTCGGTGATGGGAATCAAGGCAAGGTAAAAGGGCTAGGTAAAATTGCAATTTCTAATGAGCATTCTATATCAAATGTATTCTTAGTAGAGAGTCTTGGATATAATTTGCTATCTGTTAGTCAATTATGTCAAATGGGATACAATTGCCTTTTTACAAATGTAGATGTGTCTGTCTTTAGAAGATGTGATGGTTCACTAGCTTTTAAGGGTGTACTAGACGGCAAGCTTTATTTAGTTGATTTTGCAAAAGAAGAGGCCGGTCTAGATGCATGCTTAATGGCTAAGACTTGCATGGGCTGGCTGTGGCATCGCCGCTTAGCACATGTGGGGATGAAGAACCTCCACAAACTTCTAAAGGGAGAACACGTGATAGGTCTAACCAATGTTTATTTCGAAAAAGATAGACCTTGTGCAGCTTGTCAGGCAGGTAAACAAGTTGGAGGAGCACATCACAGCAAGAATGTGATGACCACGTCGAGACCCCTGGAGCTGCTGCATATGGACCTCTTCGGACCCGTCGCCTATCTGAGCATAGAAGGAAGTAAGTATGGTTTAGTTATTGTTGATGACTTTTCCCGCTTCACTTGGGTGTTCTTTTTGCAGGATAAGTCTGAAACCCAAGGGACCCTCAAGCGCTTCCTCAGGAGAGCTCAAAACGAGTTTGAGCTCAAGGTGAAGAAGATAAGGAGCGACAACGGGTCCGAGTTCAAGAACCTTCAAGTGGAGGAGTTTCTTGAGGAGGAAGGGATCAAGCACGAGTTCTCCGCTCCCTACACACCACAGCAAAATGGTGTGGTAGAGAGGAAGAACAGGACGCTAATCGATATGGCGAGGACGATGCTTGGAGAGTTCAAGACCCCCGAGTGCTTTTGGTCGGAAGCCGTGAACACGGCTTGCCACGCCATCAACAGGGTCTACCTTCATCGACTCCTCAAGAAGACTTCGTATGAGCTACTAACCGGTAACAAACCCAATGTATCGTACTTTCGTGTATTTGGGAGCAAGTGCTACATTCTAATGAAGAAGGGTAGAAATTCTAAGTTTGCTCCCAAAGCTGTAGAAGGGTTTTTATTAGGTTATGATTCAAATACAAAGGCGTATAGGGTCTTCAACAAATCATCGGGTTTGGTTGAAGTCTCTAGCGACGTTGTATTTGATGAGACTAATGGCTCTCCAAGAGAGCAAGTTGTTGATTGTGATGATGTAGATGAAGAAGATGTTCCGGCGGCCGCTATACGAACCATGGCGATTGGAGACATTCGGCCACAGGAACAGGATGAACGTGATCAACCTTCTTCCTCAACTACGGTGCATCCCCCACCTCAAGACGATGAACAGGTTCATCAAAAGGAGGCGTGTGATCAAGGGGGAGCACAACACGATCAAGTGATGGAAGAAGAAGCGCAACCGGCACCTCCAACCCAAGTTCGGGCGATGATTCAAAGGGATCATCCCGTCGACCAAATTCTGGGTGACATTAGCAAGGGAGTAACTACTCGGTCTCGATTAGTTAATTTTTGTGAACATTACTCTTTTGTCTCCTCTATTGAGCCTTTCAGGGTAGAGGAGGCCTTGCTAGATCCGGACTGGGTGTTGGCCATGCAGGAGGAACTTAATAACTTCAAGCGCAACGAAGTTTGGACGCTGGTGCCTCGTCCCAAGCAAAATGTTGTGGGAACCAAGTGGGTGTTCCGCAACAAACAAGACGAGCACGGAGTGGTGACAAGGAACAAGGCTCGACTTGTGGCAAAAGGTTATGCCCAAGTCGCAGGTTTGGACTTTGAGGAGACTTTTGCTCCTGTGGCTAGGCTAGAGTCTATTCGTATCTTGCTAGCATATGCCGCTCACCATTCTTTCAGGTTGTACCAAATGGATGTGAAGAGCGCATTCCTCAACGGGCCAATAAAGGAAGAGGTGTACGTGGAGCAACCCCCTGGCTTCGAGGATGAGCGGTACCCCGACCATGTGTGTAAGCTCTCTAAGGCGCTCTATGGACTTAAACAAGCCCCAAGAGCATGGTATGAATGCCTTAGAGATTTCTTACTTGCTAATGCTTTCAAGGTTGGGAAAGCCGATCCAACTCTCTTTACAAAGACATGTGATGGTGATTTGTTTGTATGCCAAATTTATGTCGATGACATAATATTTGGGTCTACTAATCAAAAGTCTTGTGAAGAGTTTAGCAGGGTGATGACGCAGAAATTCGAGATGTCGATGATGGGCGAGTTGAATTACTTCCTTGGGTTCCAAGTGAAGCAACTCAAGGACGGCACCTTCATCTCCCAAACGAAGTACACGCAAGATCTGCTAAAGCGGTTTGGGATGAAGGACGCCAAGCCCGCAAAGACTCCGATGGGAACCGACGGACACACCGACCTCAACAAAGGAGGTAAGTCCGTTGATCAAAAAGCATACCGGTCAATGATAGGGTCTTTACTTTATTTATGTGCTAGTAGACCGGATATTATGCTTAGCGTATGCATGTGTGCTAGATTTCAATCCGATCCTAAGGAATGTCACTTGGTGGCGGTGAAGCGAATTCTTAGATATTTAGTCGCTACGCCTTGCTTCGGGATCTGGTATCCAAAGGGGTCTAACTTTGACTTAATTGGGTACTCAGATTCCGACTATGCTGGATGTAAGGTCGATAGGAAGAGTACATCGGGGACGTGCCAATTCTTAGGAAGGTCCCTGGTGTCATGGAACTCTAAGAAACAAACCTCCGTTGCCCTATCCACCGCTGAGGCCGAGTACGTTGCCGCAGGTCAGTGTTGCGCGCAACTACTTTGGATGAGGCAAACCCTCAGGGACTTTGGCTACAATCTGAGCAAAGTCCCACTCCTATGTGATAATGAGAGTGCTATCCGAATAGCGGAAAATCCTGTTGAGCACAGCCGCACAAAGCACATTGACATCCGGCATCACTTTTTGAGAGACCACCAGCAAAAGGGAGATATCGAAGTGTTTTATGTTAGCACCGAGAACCAGCTAGCCGATATCTTTACCAAGCCTTTAGATGAGAAGACCTTTTGCAGGCTGCGTAGTGAGCTAAATGTCTTAGATTCGCGGAACTTGGATTGAATTGTAGCATACATGTATTTATGCCTTTGATCATGTTCTTTCTGCATATTGTTGCTTATTATGGTGCTCAAGTTGTACAAACACTCCCTGGACCTCACAAGTCCGTTGCAATGTGATGCACATGTTTAGGGGGAGATGTGTTACAACTTGACCCTTTGAGACTAACCATATGTTTGAGTTTGCTTGTGTTAGTCACAAAGGAGAATTGAAAGGGAAAAGGTGGACTTGGACCATGAAAGACTTCCACTGCACTCCGATGAGGGGTAACTTATTCCAAGTCCATCTCATGAACTCTTATTGCCATTTGCTCTTAATTGAAGATTTTGGTGAGGCAATGGGGTTAAAGGGCCACAACTGATCCCGTTTTGGTGCTTGATGCCAAAGGGGGAGAAAATAAAGGCCAAAGCAATAAATGGATCAGCTACCACTTGAGAGATTTTGAAAATAGTAGATTAGAGTTTTTTGATTTGTCAAATTCTTAAGTTGTCTCTCTTGTCAAAAGTTGGCTTCTTGTGGGGAGAAGTAGTAATGGGAAAAAGGGGGAGTTTTTGAAATCCTTGATCAATCTCTTTTTGTAAGACTCTCTTTATGCTTAAACATGTGTGTTTAACTTAGAGATAGAGATTTGAGTTTGATTTGCAAAAACAAACCAAGTGGTGGCAAAGGATGATCCATATATGCCAAAATTGAATAACACTTAAATTTATGTTATTTGAATAGAGTTTGCACTTGTTCAAGTGGCTTTATGTTGTGTTGGCATAAATCACCAAAAAGGGGGAGATTGAAAGGGAAATGTGCCCTTGGGCCATTTCTACGTATTTTGGTGATTGAGTGCCAACACATGTGTTTAATTATGAATTTGTGTACATGGATGAACAAGGTGCAAATCATGAGATAAAGGTATGTTTCTAAGCCTTAGTACATTGGTTTTGTGAACTAACATATTTGTCTAAGTGTTAGAAACAGGAAGAGAGAAGAGGAGAAATGACTTGGCTGTGTGCAGCCAAGTCCCAGCTCGGTCTGGAGCACCGGACTGTCCGGTGTGCACCGGACAGTGTCCGGTGCGCCAGGCCAACTCGACTCGAACTGGCCGCTCTCGGGTTTTTGGCCGGCGGCGTACGGCTAAAATTCACCGGACTGTCCGGTGTGCACCGGACTGTCCGGTGAGCCAACGGTCGGCCAGGGCCAACGGTCGGCCGCGCAATCCGCGCGGGACACGTGGCCGAGCCAACGGTCGGGAAGGAACACCGGACTGTCCGGTGTGCACCGGACATGTCCGGTGCGCCAACTGAGCGCAGATCTGGAGCAGCCAGCAACGGTCAGAAGTGCTGTTTTTGGAAACAAATCGGGCACCGGACAGTGTCCGGTGTGCACCGGACTGTCCGGTGCGCCACGAGACAGAAGGCAAAGATGGCCTTCCAGATTTGTTCCCAACGGCTCCTAGCTGCCTTGGGGCTATAAAAGGGACCCCTTGGCGCATGGAGGAAGTACCCAAGCATTCCTTGAGCACTCTTGATCACTCACACATCAATCTTGCGCACTTGTTTGAAATTCTAGTGATTTGAGCTCTGTTCTAGTGTGTTAGCCTCTTGAGCTCAAGTCTGGGTTTTGTGTGTGCGTATTCGCTGTGATCTTTGTGTTGTGTGTGAGTTGCTAATCCCTCCCTTACTCCGTGATTCTTTGTGAACATCTTTTGTAAGGGCGAGAGGCTCCAAGTTGTGGAGATTCCTCGCAAACGGGATTGAGATAAGAACAACAAAACACCGTGGTATTCAAGTGGGTCTTTGGACCGCTTGAGAGGGGTTGATTGCAACCCTCGTCCGTTGGGACGCCACAACGTGGAAGTAGGCAAGCATTGGCTTGGCCGAACCACGGGATAAACCACCGTGTCCCTCTGTGCTTGATTCTTGTGGTATTGTGTTTTGTTGAAGACTTCACCTTAGCCACTTGGCATTAACTGTGCTAACGCTTAACAAGTTTTTGTGGCTTAAGTTTGAAGTTTTTACAGGATCACCTATTCACCCCCCCCCTCTAGGTGCTCTCAGGACTGCGGCCCAAGTCGTGAATGTTTCCATGTCGATCTAGGGGGTCTCGGCGAAGGCAACCATCTTGGTATGCCAGAAAACGGCGATCCCCCTAGGCCTGCGCCCCGCGTTGACATCCTTCGGGAGCTAGCTGTGGTCCCAGTCCCTGCGGGGGGTCAGGACGCATAGCTCGAGCAAATCCGCGAGATGCAGTCCAGGCTCGACGAGGGAGCAGGAACACTTGAGCAGTTCCGGCGGAACATCGGGCAGGAATGGGCAGACCAAGCTCCGGCCGGAGAAGCGCGTCATCTACCCCAGGGCATCCAGCACCGCATTACCGACGACGTCAGGGCAAGGCTGCCACCGGCTTCCAGTGGGGTCGGCCAGAACCTGGCTGCAGCAGCAATACTACTCCGCGCGATGCCGGAACCATCGACCACCGAAGGGCGGCGTATCCAGGGAGAGCTCAAGAATCTCCTGGAGGATGCCGTGGTCTGACGGGCCGAAAGCTCTGCCTCCCGAAGGCAGGGGTACCCCTCGGAGCATCGTGCCGCGACTTCCCGATTCGTGAGGGAAGCCTCGGTCCACACCGGGCGCACGCGCAACACGGCGCCTGCGGCCCCGTGTCGCCTCGGCAACGAGCACCACCACCGCAACCATCGAGCCCACCTCGACGAGAGGGTGCGCCGAGGCTACCACCCCAGGCATGGGGGACGCTACGACAGCGGGGAGGATCGGAGCCCCTCGCCCAAACCACCCGGTCCACAGGCTTTCAGCCGGGCCATACGACGGGCGCCATTCCCGACCCGGTTCCGAACCCCGACTACCATCACAAAGTACTCGGGGGAGACGAGGCCAAAACTGTGGCTCGCGGACTACCGACTCGCCTGCCAGCTGGGTGGAACGGATGATGACAACCTCATCATCCGCAACCTCCCCCTGTTCCTCTCCGACACCGCTCGAGCCTGGCTGGAGCATCTGCCTCCGGGGGAGATCTCCAACTGGGACGACCTGGTCCAAGCCTTCACCGACAACTTCTAGGGCACGTACGTGCGCCCTGGGAACTCCTGGGATCCCCGAAGCTGCCGCCAGCGGCCGGGAGAGTCTCTCCGGGACTACATCCGGCGATTCTCGAAGCAGCGCACCGAGCTGCCCAACGTCACCGACTCGGACGTCATCGGCGCGTTCCTCGTCGGCACCACCTGCCGCGACCTGGTGAGCAAGCTGGGTCGCAAGACCCCCACCAGGGCGAGCGAGCTGATGGACGTCGCCGCCAAGTTCGCCTCTGGCCAGGAGGCCATTGAGGCCATCTTTCGAAGGGACAAGCAGCCCCAGGGCCGCCAGCCGGAAGACGTCCCCGAGGCGTCCACTCAGCGTGGCACCAAGAAGAAGAACAAGAAGAAGTCGCAAGCAAAATGCGACGCCACCGACGCGGACCTTGTCGCCGCCGCTGAGTACAAGAACCCTCGGAAACCTCCTGGAGGTGCCAATCTCTTCGATAAGATGCTCAAGGAGCCGTGCCCCTATCATCAGGGGCCCGTCAAGCACACCCTTGAGGAGTGCGTCATGCTTCGGCGCCACTTTCACAAGGCCGGGCCACCTGTGGAAGGTGGCAGGGCCCACAATAACGACAAGAAGGAGGATCACAAGGCAGAGGAGTTTCCTGAGGTCCACGACTGCTTCATGATCTACGGTGGGCAAGTGGCGAACGCCTCGGCTCGGCACCACAAGCAAGAGCGTCGGGAGGTCTTCTCGGTAAAGGTGGCGACGCCAGTCTACCTAGACTGGTCCGACAAGCCCACCACCTTCGACCAGGGCGACCACCCCGACCGCGTGCTGAGCCCGGGGAAATATCCGCTCGTTGTCGACCCCGTCATCGGCAACGTCAGGCTCACCAAGGTCCTCATGGACGGAGGCAGCAGCCTCAACATCATCTACGCCGAGACCCTCGGGCTCCTGCAGATCGATCTGTCCTCGATCCGGACAGGCGCGGCGCCTTTTCACGGGATCATCCCCGGGAAACGCGTCCAACCCCTCGGACAACTCGATCTGCCCGTCTACTTCGGGACTCCCACCAACTTCCGAAGGGAAACCCTCACATTCGAGGTGGTCGGGTTCCGAGGAACCTACCACGCAGCACTGGGGAGGTCATGCTACGCCAAGTTCATGGTCGTCCCCAACTACACCTACCTCAAGCTCAAAATGCCGGGCCCCAACGGGGTCGTCACCGTTGGCCCCATGTACCGACATGCGTACGAATGCGACGTTGACTGCGTGGAGTAGGCCGAGGCCCTCGCCGAATCTGAGGCCCTCATCGCCGACCTGGAGAGCCTCTCCAAGGAGGCGCCAGATGCGAAGCGCCACGCCAGCAACTTCGAGCCAGCAGAGACGGTTAAGTCCGTCCCTCTCGACCCAGCAACGACGCCTTAAGTCCGTCCCTCTCGACCCCAGCAACGACGCCTCCAAGCAGATACGGATCGGCTCCGAGCTCGACCCCAAATAGGAAGCAGTGCTCGTCGACTTTCTCCGTGCGAACGCCGAAGTCTTTGCATGGAGTCCCTCGGATATGCCTGGCATACCGAGGGATGTCGCCGAGCACTCGCTGGATATCCGAGCTGGAGCCCGACCCGTGAAGCAGCCTCTGCGCCAATTCGACGAAGAAAAGCGTAGAGCCATAGGCGAGGAGATCCATCCCGAATGGCTTGCCAACCCTGTGCTTGTGAGAAAGAAAGGAGGGAAATGGCGGATGTGTGTAGACTACACTGGTCTAAACAAAGCATGTCCGAAGGTTCCCTACCCTCTGCCTCGCATCGATCAAATCGTGGATTCCACTGTTGGGTGCGAAACCCTGTCTTTCCTCGATGCCTACTCAGGGTATCACCAAATCAGGATGAAAGAGTTCGACCAGCTCGTGACTTCTTTCATCACACCTTTTGGCATGTACTGCTACGTTACTATGTCATTTGGTTTGAGGAATGCGGGTGCGACATACCAAAGGTGCATGAACCACGTGTTCGGAGAGCACATTGGTCGGACCGTCGAGGCTTACGTCGATGACATCATAGTCAAGACGAGGAAAGCCTCCGACCACCTCTCCGACCTTGAAACGACATTCAAGTGTCTCAAGGCGAAAGGCGTAAAACTCAACCCCGAGAAGTGCGTCTTCGGAGTCCCCCGAGGCATGCTCTTAGGGTTCATCGTCTCCGAGCGGGGCATCGAGGCCAACCCGGAGAAAATCGTGGCCATCACCAACATGGGGCCCATCAAGGACTTGAAAGGCGTACAGAGGGTCATGGGATGCCTTGCGGCTCTGAGCTGCTTCATCTCACGCCTCGGCGAAAGAAGCCAACCTCTGTACCGCCTCTTAAGAAAGACCGAGTGCTTCACTTGGACCCCGAGGCCGAGGAAGCCCTCGGGAACCTAAAGGCGCTCCTTACGAATGCACCCATCCTGGTGTGGCAGAACCTCCAAGTTATTGGGCCCACATGCACCCGTCCTTGTCCCAAAGACCTCAGACGGCCATGCATGTGCACCAGATAACTCAACAGGATCTGTCCGACTGCCCCAAGGACATCGGATAAACCACTTTCAACCAGAACCGTGGGATTAAGTAACACAAATCACACACACCAATATTTTTGCAGCGGAAATACTATTACCAAATTGTACAAGTTACAAAAATTTTATATTATTTTATCGGAGTGGTTACAAAAGTATAAGTTTGAAATATATGCTAGCTCAAATGATCATCCTCAATAAGAAGTATAGAGGGGTTACTTAGACTTATAAGAAGGCCGAGCCCACCGGCACTTAACACCATCACAGCAGCACAAGGTTAGAACCTAAAAAACAACAGGGAATAAAACCCTGAGTATGGAATTACTCAGCAAGACTTACCCGACTAAAGAAAAGACTCTCAAGGATATGCTGGATTTGGGAATCAAGGAGAGGCTTTAGCAAGAATCAACTTAGATACTTTTGCAGAAATAGCTTACTAAAGTGAGTCCTTACTTTCAATATTTTAACGCCAAATTAAGTATTAATAGACTCTGTTTGCAGCTGGTCTAATTTCACCATCTCATCAATACAACATCATTTTTATTCATAATGTTCACATCCAGACTTAGGTTGTAGGTCAGTGACCAAGTCTTCATAACCGCGAAGGTACGGCGATCCGAATCGATTATACTCAGCTGAGGATCTCCGATCACACGACATATGTAGCACTTAACCCTTGCATATGTCAACCCGCCACCGGGGTTCTTAAGACTAGATCAGGTTCACGCAAACTGAGAGCACAGATACACCACCGTCCAGCCTCTTGCTACGGAGGGTACACGCTACTCTCGCCACCGCTCCACGCCCATTTCGTGTTATCTTATTCTGGCCTTAGTCTGCCCGAGGCAAGGCTTACCCATGACGAGGCATGTGACCAGTTAAAGGGCCCTCGATCAGCAGGCCTACATACGCATCCAATCCTTAATCAACCTGGGTAGAACATCACCTGTTCCTAACCCAAGTTCCGATTTAAGTACTTCCATCCTTAGGATTGTTTGTGTTCCTTAGGATGAAAAGAGCATCACAGGGAACTTTGCAGTAAGATCCCACCATGCTCCCAATGAAAATATATTCTTGCAGGTAGAAGCCATCCTTCCTCAGGATAACCCCTGAGCTAGGCAGTATTGCAAAAGACAACCTCTATCCACAAGATTTAAGCAGGGCTAAGCATTTTTGTAAATCATATTTTTGATACTTCACCAGAAGTATCTAATAAGGTATGGATATCAAGGAAGGCAATGCATCAAAGGGTTTCAAGCAACTCCTATAAACCTAATGCACATTTCACTAGACTTAAAGTGTGCGAAAATTATTTAAAAACACAAGGAAGGGGTTACATGCACCGGGGCTTGCCTGGGTAACACTAGGTTAGTGTTGTTAGACGACGTCCTCTTGACGATCATCCTTGTCCTAACACTTGA
The DNA here is from genome assembly GCA_029449295.1 of Zea luxurians. Lineage (NCBI taxonomy): Eukaryota > Viridiplantae > Streptophyta > Magnoliopsida > Poales > Poaceae > Zea > Zea luxurians. The sequence continues at coordinate 63,997,582 of JAOPSE010000013.1, read as the reverse complement.
TCAGGCGGGTTCGTCCATCAGCACCACTATGCGGAGTAGTCCGCGCTTGGGGTCGACTTGGCTCGTCTTCCGCATCACGCGATCAATTATCGTACCTAATTGAAATGCACGATACACATGAATGCATATAGACAAGAATATTCCAAACCTAAATAGTACTACACGATAGCGAATTAAATGCCTATCGGCGTGGCGTTGTATAATTTTATACGAAATTACTAGTTATTGACGTACGAGTGAGCGCAATAATTACGCTTCTCGAACCTATCACAAACATCACGAAATAACAAATTATACACATTAATCACGATTAGCCTAAACACAACTTATCAGTTAATTAATTAAATTCTAAACTTATCCCTCGTTTTATAAATTACACTACATCGCCCACAAAGAATTATTTTAGTTCTATTTTACTCCTCCCATATTTTACATGTCAACAATTACTCAAACATTTCTTTATCGTAAATAATTACACATCTTTATAATTGATTAAAATATTTTATTATCACACAGGCCTACTAATATTCTACTCGGTACACTAATTTAGCTAATTAATCAGAATAGCGAAATAATTCGCCATAGCTGAATCTAGCTCGATAATCGCAAGAACTACGAAGTCGACGAGAGTTTCGTGACTCACGCAATTATCGAGCACCTAATGAGCATCGCACTAGCACATTAATTTATTCAATGATCGAACTATTCTGAATAATTCATCAGCTTACCGTTTCAACAGCTGACTCGAATCCGCGAGATCGGTAGTGATTTTCCGATTCCAATAATTTGTCGAGCGCTTGGCAGGTGCCACACGAACTTCACGCACACCACAATCCAATCTTTGGACATCTTCTCTTGGGAATTCTTTTGGCCGCGCGATCACAATTCAGAGACATCACGTAGGGACCGACATCGAGACGGGGTGACCGAACGACGACAGCAAGACAAAGGTTGGAGACGACCGGATATCAGCGACAAGCACTAGAGTTTTACGACGGCATAGGACGGGTGCGAAGGCTGACAGCAGGGAACTCCAGCATGGACAGCGAGGCTTGACGACGAAGTCACGAGCAAGGGAGGACGGGTTCAACAACTCGACGACAAACGCGAGCATGCGTGAAGCCCGATGATAACGGGAATCGAGCTCGCGACAGGAAGCGATAACGACGTGGCACGGCAAGCTGAAACAGGGACGCGTCAACATGTGGCTGGATTCGGCGCGGAAGCTCGACGCGTGCAGGGAAACTTTACGGCGCGAAGTCACAGCAAAGGATGACGAAACGCGCACGACGCAGGGTTAAGCTCCAGCCATGTGTGCGGCGAGCGCGAACCGATGGAGCAGCATCGGCCATCCATGAAGAAGCACCGGGTGTCGAACTAAGGAGCGCGCGGCGAAATCCAAGCTGGGCGCGAGCTGAGGGAGTGGAGCACCGTGGCTGGAGGGCGAGATGCAGGACAGGAGCGTAGGGCATGCTCGACCAGAAGCCAGGGCGATGCGGCGAGGTGGAATAAGGTCGGGCGTCTGCAAGCTCTGAGCGCAGGACTGCAGAGAATGTGTGCGATGGGGAGAGGTGGCCGGATAATGGAGTCCTCCTGGTGACGTGGTCCATATAAGGAAGAGAGAGACACGCGGAAGAAACACTGGGATAAGGAGAGAACTAGAGCGGTGACGAGCAAATAAGGGAGGAATAAGATTTCCCCTTTCCATTTTTATTTATCTTCATTTTTCAAAATGTATTATACAAACATCCAGATTCCAAGGTTTGGGTTTAGAAAAGTCTAAATGAGCTAGGCTAAAATGATATCGGTAACGATAGTCTAGATGGTGTTAATTAGTTTTAGTTGAAATCGAACTTCAATTTATTTTATTTTTATTTCTTTTAGCAAAAGAAAATTTCAGAACTCTGATTTCTAAAATTAGAATTTGCGCAAGGTCTAAATGGACTGAAAAGAGGTGATAGGGAAATAAGATGTGTACAAGGGTCGAACCAAAAACTAGATTGATAACAATATTTAGACAAGATTTGATGTGATGAATACTCTGGAGTCGGATGAACCCTCACACGTTATTTATATCCGAAGTTTCGGTTCTGGGCGAGAAACATATGGACCAAACCAAACGAGATCGACATCAGTATTTAGACTTTATTGAGGAATTCGAATGAATTTGTTCGAGCAGGACGTAACAGACTGGATTAAAACAACGTTTGGGCTACACGTATTATTTTCTCGGACTTTGAAATAGGAAACCGAATCAGCTAACCGTTGTTCAGGTTCCATTTAGTTTGGGTTCAGTTCATTTTAAACAGCCTGCCCCTAATATTGTCGCTACCGAATTCGTAGATAGTGCTCGAACAAGAGCGAAATAGATAGGTGACGTTTCCAATCCACCTTATTTGATTCAGTTGAAACCAGATAAATCTCGTCTACTAACGCACACTCGATTTCGTCTCCAAAATAGTGTGCGGACGGATAAATTAGATCTTAACCTCGCGCACGATTTCACTCAGACGATGCCCGAGTCCCGAACATTTTAGTCGTCGTGTTCAAGGTAATTTGCTCGGGATAAAAATCATCTGAGTGAGTCGGGCTTCCGAATTCGTATCCGAGCGAGCGATGAATTTTAAATAATCACCGAACGCACCGATTTTCAGAACAAATATGTTCCGAACAACACGAAAATTTAGGACGAGCCCGAATAGATGAAAATAAAAACAATGTCGCACTCGCGACAAACGGAACAGATGCGATATTAAAATCGTGATAAACAGAAATAGTTAGACCTTAGTGTCCGTCTTATTCACTGATATCACGTGCTTAAATCCGCACTCGTTGTCGAGCGGACGGTAAACACCTGGTGTGTTACAGCCCTCCCCCCTTAAAAGAATCTCGTCCCGAGATTCAGAACAAAAGACTTCTAGTAGAGAAGCATGTAACCGATGTCCATATCAGCGGTAATCACGAGACGATTCCAAATAAAGACAAGTGTCTCAGGATATCGTTTCTCTAGTGGGCATAACATGCATCGCTTAGGCTAATTTAGAAATGTCCATCAATAGAAATGATGTCTGCCAGAAGAACACATAAGGTTCCATGTGTGCAGTTTGCTTTTTCTGATGACACTGTACTATCTGAGTCTGTTGAGCGAGCGGTAAATACGCGATTTTACCCAAACAGAACCAGATGCAACCTCTTGGGTAAAACACACAGAAAGAGGTTTACCAACAAGTGGTTACAGGAAATTCATAGCACAAGGGACGGGTGTGGATGTCGAATATTGTCGCGGTTAACATGTGGTTAACCCGAGAACTCAAGTCCACAAAGGATGGTATAGATTCGAGAGAGTCACCAGTGGAGGGATATGTCAATGCTGCCTTCGTAACCAATTCATTTTATCGAGCACTAATCATGGTTCGACTTAATCACACATGCTAGAAAAGCACACGTGAGGCGATCGAGGCATGATTAGAGCGATGATTAGGTGGTTACTGGCCGACTTAACTTAACTCTTGTGAGTATTTTCTTAAAATAGATTGAACCAAAGTGAGTTTAGACAACTCGATAAAATGATCTCTAAACTCAACCTTTGTTCACAAGGCAGTTACAAGTTAGTAAAACCAACTTGTTGAACTACTTTTAACCTTGGGCAGGTCCTCTTATTATCCATCGGTAAGCCAAGGATTAAGAGTTCACTTTTGTTACCAGGTGATCATGCACTTGGGTAGAAATCCATTCGGTCAGATTGTTCATCCATTTCTTCATGCAAGATAGACAGACTTGGTTCGGGAATACATGGATTAACTAGGAGAGAGAATGAACAAACTCCTATATCTCAATAGGAGGGAAAGTCAATCTCCATTTTGAGAGCTAATCAGTTGTCTCTTGACACTAAAAAGTTCCAAGGCTTCACCTTTACACAAAGGATGCAAAGGGAACTTGTATACGTGTAGTCACTACTAAAGTCAAGGAAAAAGAGACTACGCATGGAAAGTGGTATGTCCATTTTATTCAACGGAGATGATAGATGTTGCTTGATCACTTGACAAACAACATAGAAATTGTTTTAAGGAAGAAGTCCACGGAAGATAACATATCAGTGTAGTTCCACAATGGATCATGACTAGAGACTTCGGTACCGGCATGCGCCAAGCAGCAAAATCCTGGGTGCACATTCCCAAGGGGCTCTCAGTTTCGCTGCGGCACCATAAGTCCTTAATCGTGACACCACTACCGAACTGGCACCAATAACAATCTCACGTAGAAAAAACAGATTGTGCCAAGATAACACATTGATATAGTCTCATAATGGATTACAACTACTAACAGTGATACCAGCGCGTGCCGAGCAGCACGACCATGTGTGCGCACACACAGAAGACCCTCGGTTTCATCATGGCACCACCGGTTTTAGTCATAACACCATTACCAGACATAACCAATAAGAAATCTCGCACAACACAAATAGACTGGGCAAGGGTGATAATATACAAAGAGATACTCCACCTGTATGAATAGTTACAAGTAGAGAGCCAAATAGATCATGGCCCGAGAAAATGAACAAGGCATGGCCATAACCTAAACTTATTGATGAATGAGTACAAGGGGAGACTGTTGATTTAGCCCTAAGCATATTTCTATGCTCATCGCAAAGATTACAAGGTCAAGGATCAGTATCTGATTAGATACGGACGGAAAACAATCATAAGATTGAGTTGGTATGCCTTCGAGAGATATGAGGAAACCAAAGGCATCAGACTTAAGAAAATGATCATACATGTATTTTCTAGGTTAGGTTGATAAAGCAACATGGCGATCCTTAAAAACAGGCAAACTGGATAAGGTACATCAGCTTGTACCAATTGTCAAGGGCATGGTCTAAGATGGAAATATGAGTCGAGATTCTTATTTTAAGCTTAAGTACCCCTTTTGTCCAATGAAGAAATTATCTAAACATTTATTTGTATAAGTTTGGTTCAAGGAGGGGTAACGGAAAAATCAACTTTTGTCATGTTTCACCAACTAAGAACATGGCCTAGATTTGGGTTTAGGCAAACAAGTCACTAACCTTCTATCGACACATTAAGCACAAGAGCACACATATAGCATCTAAACATAATACCTAAGGAACGAAGAATAGCTATTTTATCGAAGTTCATAATTCAACATTACACCAGATTATCTACAATCACTGGTTTCTGGAATAAGGATGAGAGAAGCATCTTGGGTGTATAGGTGACAATCATGATGCAACAATTAGGATGCATGCTCGTCTTATTCGTCCTCACTGATTTTGCCAACATAATGTGGCGATAGCGTTCTATATCGGTGGCATTCTTAGACTCTCACGGTAATTTGCTAGTCGTCAACTACACATACGTGTTCGAGGTTAGTGTACCTGCAGAAAATTCCATTACAGCCCATTTTCCCACGATGCAGTTCACACATGACAGTTTATTACAGTTTATACTCCATATATTGCTATATGGAGGCCAGCTCATCATTAAGCGTCGAGCCACGCATAGGCGCTGTTGCCACACTTTAACCATAGGGCAACTCATTATGGTAACTCACCTTCTTACCTGAGCGTAGGTGCGTCGTTACAAGTACATTACACTTCTCAGTATTCCCATGTCTGTATACCCTTACACATCCATGGGGTACTGAATTCCCGGAAAAGTAAGTACTCCACATCGCAGCCTTCATATATACATATGTGGAACACGTATATAATCAAGCGCTACAATTAAGCACTTCCCTAGACCGACAGTTGTTCGGTCATGCTCTCACATCTCACCTTACCTGAGCGTCGATCCATTCAGAACTGAATGGCCTCAAAAATAACAATACACATGTATGCAATACCCACCCGGTTGTGGGTTATGGTTTTCAAATAAGCCACCTAATAGTCCTTAACTTAGGGCTCAATAGAGGATGTCGCTAGCATTATAGTTTTTCAAAACTGTTTTTCAAAGCCAAACAATGTATTTAGTTGAAAGTAGGTTTTATAAAACCAAAACTTTTGTTTTGAAAATACGTATGTGACCGTATATACTTAATCCTGCTCCGATACCAGCTATGGCAGAACCTCCAAGTTATTGGGCCCACATGCACCCGTCCTTGTCCCAAAGACCTCAGACGGCCATGCATGTGCACCAGATAACTCAACTGGATCTGTCCGACTGCCCCAAGGACATCGGATAAACCACTTTCAACCAGAACCGTGGGATTAAGTAACACAAATCACACACACCAATATTTTTGCAGCGGAAATACTATTACCAAATTTTACAAGTTACAAAAATTTTATATTATTTTATCGGAGTGGTTACAAAAGTATAAGTTTGAAATATATGCTAGCTCAAATGATCATCCTCAATAAGAAGTATAGAGGGGTTACTTAGACTTATAAGAAGGCCGAGCCCACCGGCACTTAACACCATCACAGCAGCACAAGGTTAGAACCTGAAAAACAACAGGGAATAAAACCCTGAGTATGGAATTACTCAGCAAGACTTACCCGACTGAAGAAAAGACTCTCAAGGATATGCTGGATTTGGGAATCAAGGAGAGGCTTTAGCAAGAATCAACTTAGATACTTTTGCAGAAATAGCTTACTAAAGTGAGTCCTTACTTTCAATATTTTAACGCCAAATTAAGTATTAATAGACTCTGTTTGCAGCTGGTCTAATTTCACCATCTCATCAATACAACATCATTTTTATTCATAATGTTCACATCCAGACTTAGGTTGTAGGTCAGTGACCAAGTCTTCATAACCGCAAAGGTACGGCAATCCGAATCGATTATACTCAGCTGAGGATCTCCGATCACACGACATATGTAGAACTTAACCCTTGCATATGTCAACCCGCCACCAGGGTTCTTAAGACCAGATCAGGTTCACGCAAACCGAGAGCACAGATACACCACCGTCCAGCCTCTTGCTACGGAGGGTACACGCTACTCTCACCACCGCTCCACGCCCATTTCGTGTTATCTTATTCTAGCCTTAGTCTGCCCGAGGCAAGGCTTACCCATGACGAGGCATGTGACCAGTAAAAGGGTCCTCGATCAGCAGGCCTACATACGCATCCAATCCTTAATCAACCTGGGTAGAACATCACCTGTTCCTAACCCAAGTTCCGATTTAAGTACTTCCATCCTTAGGATTGTTTGTGTTCCTTAGGATGAAAAGAGCATCACAGGGAACTTTGCAGTAAGATCCCACCATGCTCCCAATGAAAATATATTCTTGCAGGTAGAAGCCATCCTTCCTCAGGATAACCCCTGAGCTAGGCAGTATTGCAAAAGACAACCTCTATCCACAAGATTTAAGCAGGGCTAAGCATTTTTGTAAATCATATTTTTGATACTTCACCAGAAGTATCTAATAAGGTATGGATATCAAGGAAGGCAATGCATCAAAGGGTTTCAAGCAACTCCTATAAAACTAATGCACATTTCACTAGACTTAAAGTGTGCGAAAATTATTTAAAAACACAAGGAAGGGGTTGCATGCACCGGGGCTTGCCTGGGTAACACTAGGTTAGTGTTGTTAGACGACGTCCTCTTGATGATCATCCTTGTCCTAACACTTGATCAGACAGGTTCGTCCATCAACACCACCATGCGGAGTAGTCCGCGCTTGGGGTCGACTTGGCTCGTCTTTCGCATCACGCGATCAATTATCGTACCTAATTGAAATGCACGATGCACATGAATGCATATAGACAAGAATATTCCAAACCTAAATAGTACTACACGATAGCGAATTAAATGCCTATCGGCGTGGCGTTGTATAATTTTATACGAAATTACTAGTTATTGACGTACGACTGAGCGCAATAATTACGCTTCTCGAACCTATCACAGACATCACGAAATAACAAATTATACACATTAATCACGATTAGCCTAAACACAACTTATCAGTTAATTAATTAAATTCTAAACTTATCCCTCGTTTTATAAATTACACTACATCGCTCACAAAGAATTATTTTAGTTCTATTTTACTCCTCCCATATTTTACATGTCAACAATTACTCAAACATTTCTTTATCGTAAATAATTACACATCTTTATAATTGATTAAAATATTTTATTATCACACAGGCCTACTAATATTCTACTCGGTACACTAATTTAGCTAATTAATCAGAATAGCGAAATAATTCGCCATAGCTGAATCTGGCTCGATAATCGCAAGAACTACGAAGTCGACGAGAGTTTCGTGACTCACGCAATTATCGAGCACCTAATGAGCATCGCACTAGCACATTAATTTATTCAATGATCGAACTATTCTGAATAATTCATCAGCTTACCGTTTCAACAGCTGACTCGAATCCGCGAGATCGGTAGTGATTTTCCGATTCCAATAATTTGTCGAGCGCTTGGCAGGTGCCACACGAACTTCACGCACACCACAATCCAATCTTTGGACATCTTCTCTTGGGAATTCTTTTGGCCGCGCGATCACAATTCAGAGACATCACGTAGGGACCGACATCGAGACGGGGTGACCGAACGACGACAGCAAGACAAAGGTTGGAGACGACCGGATATCAGCGACAAGCACTAGAGTTTTACGACGGCATAGGACGGGTGCGAAGGCTGACAGCAGGGAACTCCAGCATGGACAGCGAGGCTTGACGACGAAGTCACGAGCAAGGGAGGACAGGTTCAACAACTCGACGACAAACGCGAGCATGCGTGAAGCCCGATGATAACGGGAATCGAGCTCGCGACAGGAAGCGATGACGACACGGCACGGCAAGCTGAAACAGGGACGCGTCAACATGGGGCTGGATTCGGCGCGGAAGCTCGACGCGTGCAGGGAAACTTTACGGCGCGAAGTCACAGCAAAGGATGACGAAACGCGCACGACCCAGGGTTAAGCTCCGGCCATGTATGCGGCGAGCGCGAACCGATGGAGCAGCATCGGCCATCCATGAAGAAGCACCGGGTGTCGAACTAAGGAGCGCGCGGCGAAATCCAAGCTAGGCGCGAGCTGAGGGAGTGGAGCACCGCTGCTGGAGGGCGAGCTGCAGGACAGGAGCGTAGGGCATGCTCGACCAGAAGCCAGGGCGATGCGGCGAGGTGGAATAAGGTCGGGCGTCTGCAAGCTCTGAGCGCAGGACTGCAGAGAATGTGTGCGATGGGGAGAGGAGGCCGGATAATGGAGTCCTCCTAGTGACGTGGTCCATATAAGGAAGAGAGAGACACGTGGAAGAAACACTGGGATAAGGAGAGAACTAGAGCGGTGACGAGCAGATAAGGGAGGAATAAGATTTCCCCTTTCCATTTTTATTTATCTTCATTTTTCAAAATGTATTATACAAACATCGAGATTCCAAGGTTTGGGTTTAGAAAAGTCTAAATGAGCTAGGCTAAAATGATATCGGTAACGATAGTCTAGATGGTGTTAATTAGTTTTAGTTGAAATCGAACTTCAATTTATTTTATTTTTATTTCTTTTAGCAAAAGAAAATTTCAGAACTCTGATTTCTAAAATTAGAATTTGCGCAAGGTCTAAATGGACTGAAAAGAGGTGATAGGGAAATAAGATGTGTACAAGGGTCGAACCAAAAACTAGATTGATAACAATATTTAGACAAGATTTGATGTGATGAATACTCTGGAGTCGGATGAACCCTCACACGTTATTTATATCCGAAGTTTCGGATCTGGGCGAGAAACATATAGACCAAACCAAACGAGATCGACATCAGTATTTAGACTTTATTGAGGAATTCGAATGAATTTGTTCGAGCAGGACGTAACAGACTGGATTAAAACAACGTTTGGGCTACACGTATTATTTTCTCGGACTTTGAAATAGGAAACCGAATCAGCTAACCGTTGTTCAGGTTCCATTTAGTTTGGGTTCAGTTCATTTTAAACAGCCTGCCCCTAATATTGTCGCTACCGAATTCGTAGATAGTGCTCGAACAAGAGCGAAATAGATAGGTGACGTTTTCAATCCACCTTATTTGATTCAGTTGAAACCAGATAAATCTCGTCTACTAACGCACACTCGATTTCGTCTCCAAAACAGCATGCGGACGGATAAATTAGATCTTAACCTCGCGCACGATTTCATTCAGATGATGCGCGAGTCAGATTATTTTGCCCCGAACATTTTAGTCGTCGAGTTCAAGCTAATTTGCTCGAGATAAAAATCATCTGAGTGAGTCGGGCTTCCGAATTCGTATCCGAGCGGGCGATGAATTTTAAATAATCACCGAACGCACCGATTTTCAGAACAAATATGTTCCGAACAACACGAAAATTTAGGACGAGCCCGAATAGATGAAAATAAAAACAATGTCGCACTCGCGACAAACGGAACAGATGCGATATTAAAATCGTGATAAACAGAAATAGTTAGACCTTAGTGTCCGTCTTATTCACTGATATCACGTGCTTAAATCCGCACTCGTTGTCGAGCGGACGGTAAACACCTGGTGTGTTACAGCCCTCCCCCCTTAAAAGAATCTCGTCCCGAGATTCAGAACAAAAGACTTCTAGTAGAGAAGCATGTAACCGATGTCCATATCAGCGGTAATCACGAGACGATTCCAAATAAAGACAAGTGTCTCAGGATATCGTTTCTCTAGTGGGCATAACATGCATCGCTTAGGCTAATTTAGAAATGTCCATCAATAGAAATGATGTCTGCCAGAAGAACACATAAGGTTCCATGTGTGCAGTTTGCTTTTTCTGATGACACTGTACTATCTGAGTCTGTTGAGCGAGCGGTAAATACGCGATTTTACCCAAACAGAACCAGATGCAACCTCTTGGGTAAAACACACAGAAAGAGGTTTACCAACAAGTGGTTACAGGAAATTCATAGCACAAGGGACGGGTGTGGATGTCGAATATTGTCGCGGTTAACATGTGGTTAACCCGAGAACTCAAGTCCACAAAGGATGGTATAGATTCGAGAGAGTCACCAGTGGAGGGATATGTCAATGCTGCCTTCGTAACCAATTCATTTTATCGAGCACTAATCATGGTTCGACTTAATCACACATGCTAGAAAAGCACACGTGAGGCGATCGAGGCATGATTAGAGCGATGATTAGGTGGTTACTGGCCGACTTAACTTAACTCTTGTGAGTATTTTCTTAAAATAGATTGAACCAAAGTGAGTTTAGACAACTCGATAAAATGATCTCTAAACTCAACCTTTGTTCACAAGGCAGTTACAAGTTAGTAAAACCAACTTGTTGAACTACTTTTAACCTTGGGCAGGTCCTCTTATTATCCATCGGTAAGCCAAGGATTAAGAGTTCACTTTTGTTACCAGGTGATCATGCACTTGGGTAGAAATCCATTCGGTCAGATTGTTCATCCATTTCTTCATGCAAGATAGACAGACTTGGTTCGGGAATACATGGATTAACTAGGAGAGAGAATGAACAAACTCCTATATCTCAATAGGAGGGAAAGTCAATCTCCATTTTGAGAGCTAATCAGTTGTCTCTTGACACTAAAAAGTTCCAAGGCTTCACCTTTACACAAAGGATGCAAAGGGAACTTGTATACGTGTAGTCACTACTAAAGTCAAGGAAAAAGAGACTACGCATGGAAAGTGGTATGTCCATTTTATTCAACGGAGATGATAGATGTTGCTTGATCACTTGACAAACAACATAGAAATTGTTTTAAGGAAGAAGTCCACGGAAGATAACATATCAGTGTAGTTCCACAATGGATCATGACTAGAGACTTCGGTACCGGCATGCGCCAAGCAGCAAAATCCTGGGTGCACATTCCCAAGGGGCTCTCAGTTTCGCTGCGGCACCATAAGTCCTTAATCGTGACACCACTACCGAACTGGCACCAATAACAATCTCACGTAGAAAAAACAGATTGTGCCAAGATAACACATTGATATAGTCTCATAATGGATTACAACTACTAACAGTGATACCAGCGCGTGCCGAGCAGCACGACCATGTGTGCGCACACACAGAAGACCCTCGGTTTCATCATGGCACCACCGGTTTTAGTCATAACACCATTACCAGACATAACCAATAAGAAATCTCGCACAACACAAATAGACTGGGCAAGGGTGATAATATACAAAGAGATACTCCACCTGTATGAATAGTTACAAGTAGAGAGCCAAATAGATCATGGCCCGAGAAAATGAACAAGGCATGGCCATAACCTAAACTTATTGATGAATGAGTACAAGGGGAGACTGTTGATTTAGCCCTAAGCATATTTCTATGCTCATCGCAAAGATTACAAGGTCAAGGATCAGTATCTGATTAGATACGGACGGAAAACAATCATAAGATTGAGTTGGTATGCCTTCGAGAGATATGAGGAAACCAAAGGCATCAGACTTAAGAAAATGATCATACATGTATTTTCTAGGTTAGGTTGATAAAGCAACATGGCGATCCTTAAAAACAGGCAAACTGGATAAGGTACATCAGCTTGTACCAATTGTCAAGGGCATGGTCTAAGATGGAAATATGAGTCGAGATTCTTATTTTAAGCTTAAGTACCCCTTTTGTCCAATGAAGAAATTATCTAAACATTTATTTGTATAAGTTTGGTTCAAGGAGGGGTAACGGAAAAATCAACTTTTGTCATGTTTCACCAACTAAGAACATGGCCTAGATTTGGGTTTAGGCAAACAAGTCACTAACCTTCTATCGACACATTAAGCACAAGAGCACACATATAGCATCTAAACATAATACCTAAGGAACGAAGAATAGCTATTTTATCGAAGTTCATAATTCAACATTACACCAGATTATCTACAATCACTGGTTTCTGGAATAAGGATGAGAGAAGCATCTTGGGTGTATAGGTGACAATCATGATGCAACAATTAGGATGCATGCTCGTCTTATTCGTCCTCACTGATTTTGCCAACATAATGTGGCGATAGCGTTCTATATCGGTGGCATTCTTAGACTCTCACGGTAATTTGCTAGTCGTCAACTACACATACGTGTTCGAGGTTAGTGTACCTGCAGAAAATTCCATTACAGCCCATTTTCCCACGATGCAGTTCACACATGACAGTTTATTACAGTTTATACTCCATATATTGCTATATGGAGGCCAGCTCATCATTAAGCGTCGAGCCACGCATAGGCGCTGTTGCCACACTTTAACCATAGGGCAACTCATTATGGTAACTCACCTTCTTACCTGAGCGTAGGTGCGTCGTTACAAGTACATTACACTTCTCAGTATTCCCATGTCTGTATACCCTTACACATCCATGGGGTACTGAATTCCCGGAAAAGTAAGTACTCCACATCGCAGCCTTCATATATACATATGTGGAACACGTATATAATCAAGCGCTACAATTAAGCACTTCCCTAGACCGACAGTTGTTCGGTCATGCTCTCACATCTCACCTTACCTGAGCGTCGATCCATTCAGAACTGAATGGCCTCAAAAATAACAATACACATGTATGCAATACCCACCCGGTTGTGGGTTATGGTTTTCAAATAAGCCACCTAATAGTCCTTAACTTAGGGCTCAATAGAGGATGTCGCTAGCATTATAGTTTTTCAAAACTGTTTTTCAAAGCCAAACAATGTATTTAGTTGAAAGTAGGTTTTATAAAACCAAAACTTTTGTTTTGAAAATACGTATGTGACCGTATATACTTAATCCTGCTCCGATACCAGCTATGGCAGAACCTCCAAGTTATTGGGCCCACATGCACCCGTCCTTGTCCCAAAGACCTCAGACGGCCATGCATGTGCACCAGATAACTCAACTGGATCTGTCCGACTGCCCCAAGGACATCGGATAAACCACTTTCAACCAGAACCGTGGGATTAAGTAACACAAATCACACACACCAATATTTTTGCAGCGGAAATACTATTACCAAATTTTACAAGTTACAAAAATTTTATATTATTTTATCGGAGTGGTTACAAAAGTATAAGTTTGAAATATATGCTAGCTCAAATGATCATCCTCAATAAGAAGTATAGAGGGGTTACTTAGACTTATAAGAAGGCCGAGCCCACCGGCACTTAACACCATCACAGCAGCACAAGGTTAGAACCTGAAAAACAACAGGGAATAAAACCCTGAGTATGGAATTACTCAGCAAGACTTACCCGACTGAAGAAAAGACTCTCAAGGATATGCTGGATTTGGGAATCAAGGAGAGGCTTTAGCAAGAATCAACTTAGATACTTTTGCAGAAATAGCTTACTAAAGTGAGTCCTTACTTTCAATATTTTAACGCCAAATTAAGTATTAATAGACTCTGTTTGCAGCTGGTCTAATTTCACCATCTCATCAATACAACATCATTTTTATTCATAATGTTCACATCCAGACTTAGGTTGTAGGTCAGTGACCAAGTCTTCATAACCGCAAAGGTACGGCAATCCGAATCGATTATACTCAGCTGAGGATCTCCGATCACACGACATATGTAGAACTTAACCCTTGCATATGTCAACCCGCCACCAGGGTTCTTAAGACCAGATCAGGTTCACGCAAACCGAGAGCACAGATACACCACCGTCCAGCCTCTTGCTACGGAGGGTACACGCTACTCTCACCACCGCTCCACGCCCATTTCGTGTTATCTTATTCTAGCCTTAGTCTGCCCGAGGCAAGGCTTACCCATGACGAGGCATGTGACCAGTAAAAGGGTCCTCGATCAGCAGGCCTACATACGCATCCAATCCTTAATCAACCTGGGTAGAACATCACCTGTTCCTAACCCAAGTTCCGATTTAAGTACTTCCATCCTTAGGATTGTTTGTGTTCCTTAGGATGAAAAGAGCATCACAGGGAACTTTGCAGTAAGATCCCACCATGCTCCCAATGAAAATATATTCTTGCAGGTAGAAGCCATCCTTCCTCAGGATAACCCCTGAGCTAGGCAGTATTGCAAAAGACAACCTCTATCCACAAGATTTAAGCAGGGCTAAGCATTTTTGTAAATCATATTTTTGATACTTCACCAGAAGTATCTAATAAGGTATGGATATCAAGGAAGGCAATGCATCAAAGGGTTTCAAGCAACTCCTATAAACCTAATGCACATTTCACTAGACTTAAAGTGTGCGAAAATTATTTAAAAACACAAGGAAGGGGTTACATGCACCGGGGCTTGCCTGGGTAACACTAGGTTAGTGTTGTTAGACGACGTCCTCTTGACGATCATCCTTGTCCTAACACTTGATCAGGCGGGTTCGTCCATCAGCACCACTATGCGGAGTAGTCCGCGCTTGGGGTCGACTTGGCTCGTCTTCCGCATCACGCGATCAATTATCGTACCTAATTGAAATGCACGATACACATGAATGCATATAGACAAGAATATTCCAAACCTAAATAGTACTACACGATAGCGAATTAAATGCCTATCGGCGTGGCGTTGTATAATTTTATACGAAATTACTAGTTATTGACGTACGAGTGAGCGCAATAATTACGCTTCTCGAACCTATCACAAACATCACGAAATAACAAATTATACACATTAATCACGATTAGCCTAAACACAACTTATCAGTTAATTAATTAAATTCTAAACTTATCCCTCGTTTTATAAATTACACTACATCGCCCACAAAGAATTATTTTAGTTCTATTTTACTCCTCCCATATTTTACATGTCAACAATTACTCAAACATTTCTTTATCGTAAATAATTACACATCTTTATAATTGATTAAAATATTTTATTATCACACAGGCCTACTAATATTCTACTCGGTACACTAATTTAGCTAATTAATCAGAATAGCGAAATAATTCGCCATAGCTGAATCTAGCTCGATAATCGCAAGAACTACGAAGTCGACGAGAGTTTCGTGACTCACGCAATTATCGAGCACCTAATGAGCATCGCACTAGCACATTAATTTATTCAATGATCGAACTATTCTGAATAATTCATCAGCTTACCGTTTCAACAGCTGACTCGAATCCGCGAGATCGGTAGTGATTTTCCGATTCCAATAATTTGTCGAGCGCTTGGCAGGTGCCACACGAACTTCACGCACACCACCATCCAATCTTTGGACATCTTCTCTTGGGAATTCTTTTGTCCGCGCGATCACAATTCAGAGACATCACGTAGGGACCGACATCGAGACGGGGTGACCGAACGACGACAGCAAGACAAAGGTTGGAGACGACCGGATATCAGCGACAAGCACTAGAGTTTTACGACGGCATAGGACGGGTGCGAAGGCTGACAGCAGGGAACTCCGCCATGGACAGCGAGGCTTGACGACGAAGTCACGAGCAAGGGAGGACGGGTTCAACAACTCGACGACAAACGCGAGCATGCGTGAAGCCCGATGATAACGGGAATCGAGCTCGCGACAGGAAGCGATAACGACGTGGCACGGCAAGCTGAAACAGGGACGCGTCAACATGTGGCTGGATTCGGCGCGGAAGCTCGACGCGTGCAGGGAAACTTTACGGCGCGAAGTCACAGCAAAGGATGACGAAACGCGCACGACGCAGGGTTAAGCTCCAGCCATGTGTGCGGCGAGCGCGAACCGATGGAGCAGCATCGGCCATCCATGAAGAAGCACCGGGTGTCGAACTAAGGAGCGCGCGGCGAAATCCAAGCTGGGCGCGAGCTGAGGGAGTGGAGCACCGTGGCTGGAGGGCGAGATGCAGGACAGGAGCGTAGGGCATGCTCGACCAGAAGCCAGGGCGATGCGGCGAGGTGGAATAAGGTCGGGCGTCTGCAAGCTCTGAGCGCAGGACTGCAGAGAATGTGTGCGATGGGGAGAGGTGGCCGGATAATGGAGTCCTCCTGGTGACGTGGTCCATATAAGGAAGAGAGAGACACGCGGAAGAAACACTGGGATAAGGAGAGAACTAGAGCGGTGACGAGCAAATAAGGGAGGAATAAGATTTCCCCTTTCCATTTTTATTTATCTTCATTTTTCAAAATGTATTATACAAACATCCAGATTCCAAGGTTTGGGTTTAGAAAAGTCTAAATGAGCTAGGCTAAAATGATATCGGTAACGATAGTCTAGATGGTGTTAATTAGTTTTAGTTGAAATCGAACTTCAATTTATTTTATTTTTATTTCTTTTAGCAAAAGAAAATTTCAGAACTCTGATTTCTAAAATTAGAATTTGCGCAAGGTCTAAATGGACTGAAAAGAGGTGATAGGGAAATAAGATGTGTACAAGGGTCGAACCAAAAACTAGATTGATAACAATATTTAGACAAGATTTGATGTGATGAATACTCTGGAGTCGGATGAACCCTCACACGTTATTTATATCCGAAGTTTCGGTTCTGGGCGAGAAACATATGGACCAAACCAAACGAGATCGACATCAGTATTTAGACTTTATTGAGGAATTCGAATGAATTTGTTCGAGCAGGACGTAACAGACTGGATTAAAACAACGTTTGGGCTACACGTATTATTTTCTCGGACTTTGAAATAGGAAACCGAATCAGCTAACCGTTGTTCAGGTTCCATTTAGTTTGGGTTCAGTTCATTTTAAACAGCCTGCCCCTAATATTGTCGCTACCGAATTCGTAGATAGTGCTCGAACAAGAGCGAAATAGATAGGTGACGTTTCCAATCCACCTTATTTGATTCAGTTGAAACCAGATAAATCTCGTCTACTAACGCACACTCGATTTCGTCTCCAAAATAGTGTGCGGACGGATAAATTAGATCTTAACCTCGCGCACGATTTCACTCAGACGATGCGCGAGTCCCGAACATTTTAGTCGTCGTGTTCAAGGTAATTTGCTCGGGATAAAAATCATCTGAGTGAGTCGGGCTTCCGAATTCGTATCCGAGCGAGCGATGAATTTTAAATAATCACCGAACGCACCGATTTTCAGAACAAATATGTTCCGAACAACACGAAAATTTAGGACGAGCCCGAATAGATGAAAATAAAAACGAGTGCACTCGCGACAAACGGAACAGATGCGATATTAAAATCGTGATAAACAGAAATAGTTAGACCTTAGTGTCCGTCTTATTCACTGATATCACGTGCTTAAATCCGCACTCGTTGTCGAGCGGACGGTAAACACATGGGGTGTTACACCTGGTGCCTCCCGCTGCCGGAGAAGCCCTCTTAATCTACGTCGCCGCTACCACTCAGGTGGTCAGCGCCGCGATCGTGGTCGAAAGGCGAGAAGAAGGGCATGCATTGCCCGTCTAGAGGCTGGTCTACTTCATCTGTGAGGTACTGTCCGAGACCAAGATCCGCTACCCACAAATTCAGAAGCTGCTGTACGCTGTGATTCTGACGCGGCGGAAGTTGCGACACTACTTTGAGTCTCACCCAGTGACTGTGGTGTCATCCTTCCCCCTAGGGGAGATCATCTAGTGCCGAGAGGCCTCGGGTAGGATTGCAAAGTGGGTGGTGGAAATCATGGGCGAGACGATCTCGTTCGCCCCTCGGAAGGCCATCAAGTCCCAAGTCTTGGCGGACTTTGTGGCTGAATGGGTCGACACCCAGCTCCCGACACCTCCGATCCAACCAGAACTCTGGACCATGTTTTTCGACGGGTCGCTAATGAAAACAGGGGCAGGCGCGGGCCTGCTCTTCATCTCACCCCTCGGGAAGCACCTCCGCTACGTGCTACGCCTCCATTTCCCGGCGTCCAACAATGTGGCTGAGTACGAGGCTCTGGTCAACGGGTTGCGCATCGCCATCGAGCTAGGGGTCCGATGCCTCGACGCTCGCGGCGACTCGAAGCTTGTCATCGACCAAGTCATGAAGAACTCCCATTGCCGCGACCCGAAGATGGAAGCCTACTGCGACGAGGTTCGGCGCTTGGAGGACAAGTTCTACGGGCTCGAGGTCAACCACGTCGCCCGGCGGTACAACGAGACTGCGGACGAGCTGGCGAAGATAGCTTCGGCGTGAACAACGGTTCCCCCGAACGTCTTCTCCCGGGACCTACATCAACCCTCAGTCAAGACCAACGACACACCCGAGCCCGAGAAGGTCTCGGTCCTGCCCGAGGCGCCCTCGGCTCAGCCCGAGGCGCCCTCGGCTCAGCCCGAGGCACCCTCGGCCCCCGAGGGTGAGGCACTGCGCGTCGAGGGAGAGCGGAATGGGGTCCCGCCTAATCGAGACTGGCAGACCCTGTACCTGCAATATCTCCACCGAGGAGAGCTGCCCCTCGACCGAGCTGAAGCTCGGCGACTGGCGCGGCGCGCCAAGTCATTCGCCATGCTGGGTGACGGGAAGGAGCTCTACCACCGCAGCCCCTCCAGCATCCTCCAGCGATGCATATCCATCGCCGAAGGCTAGGAGCTCTTACAAGAAATACACTCGGGGGCTTGCGGTCATCACGCAGCGCCTCGAGCCCTTGTTGGAAACGCTTTCCGACAAGGTTTCTACTGGCCGGCCGCGGTGGCCGACGCCACTAGAATTGTCCGCACCTGCCAAGGGTGTCAATTCTACGCAAGGCAGACGCACCTACCCGCTCAGGCTCTACAAACAATACCCATCACCTGGTCGTTTGCTGTGTGGGGTCTGGACCTCGTCGATCCCTTGCAGAAGGCACCCGGGGGCTACACGCACCTACTGGTTGCCATCGACAAATTCTCCAAGTGGATTGAGGTCCGACCCCTAAACAGCATCAGGTCCGAACAGGCGGTGGCATTCTTCACCAACATCATCCATCGCTTCGGGGTCCCGAACTCCATCATCACTGACAACGGCACCCAGTTCACCAGCAAAAAGTTCCTGGAGTTCTGCGAGGATCACCACATTCGGGTGGACTGGGCCGCTGTGGCACACCCCATGACGAATGGGCAGGTAGAACGTGCCAACGGCATGATTCTGCAAGGACTCAAGCCGAGGATCTACAACGACCTCCACAAGTTCGGCAGGCGGTGGATGAAGGAACTCCCCTTGGTGGTCTGGAGCCTGAGGACAACGCCGAGTCGAGCCACGGGCTTCACACCGTTCTTTCTAGTCTATGGGGCCGAGGCCATCTTGCCCACAGACTTAGAATACGGTTCCCCGAGGACGAGGGCGTACGATGACCAACGCAACCAGACCAACCGAGAAGACTCACTGGACCAGCTGGAAGAGTCTCGGGACATGGCCTTACTACACTCGATGCGGTATCAGCAGTCCCTGCGACGCTACCACGCCCGAGGGGTTCGATCCCGAGACCTCCAGGTGGGCGACTTGGTGCTTCGACTATGACAAGACACCCTAGGGCGGCACAAGCTCACGCCTCCCTGGGAAGGGCCATTCATCATCGCCAAGATTTTGAAGCCCGGAACATACAAGCTGGCCAACAGTCAAGGCGAGGTCTACAGCAACGCTTGGAACATTCGACAGCTACGTCGCTTCTACCATTAAGATGTTTTCAAGTCGTTCATGCACCTCGTTTACATACGCCAATGAAGTCTAACCATCAAGGAAGGGTCAGCCTTGCCTCGGCAAAGCCCAACCCTCCCTCGGGGGCTAGAAGGGGGGAACCCCCTCCGCGTCAAAATTTTCTTCGGAAAAAGTCTTTCTGCCAGAATATCTTTCGTGCTTTTCGACTACTTCGGTAGTGGGATCATGAAAACGACGGAGTACACGTAAGCAGGCAGGGTCGACCGAGCCGAGGGACTCCTACGCCTCCGGGATACGGATACCTCACTCATCGCCTTCAGCGAGAAGTAACTCGCGTTCGGATGAGCGATCCTGCTGACCGAACAAGCCTTAACGCTCAAAAGACTTTCTGCCGAAACGGTTTTTCGGGTTTTCTTGGCTACATCGATAGCAGAATCCTACGGATGAGTAAGAGTACACGTAAGCGGCAAGGCTGACCGAGCCGAGGGACTCCTACGCCCCCGGGCCTGACAAGTATGGTGGGTACGAATTCAGCACACCAAAGTCCCTTTTACTTAATTAAAAGAACGGTTCATTTGTTTAAAACAATTGAATTCGGCCTAGCGAAGAAATAACTATCCAACTATTAACTAATTTACCAAAAATAGCTAATAGCTGAATTATTAGCTAGGGTGTTTGGACGTCTCAACTAGTTTTAGCCACTAACTATTAGCTCTAGTGCATTCAAACACCCCCTTAGTTGTAGATGTGCAAACAATCCATCTAATAGTTCACCTATTAGCTACTTCTAGATGGAGACAATCAAATATCATATCCTCAACTAATAGTCCTCAATTTTAACATGGCTTGAGTGTAGCCATGTTGGAGTGTTTGCCATAATTACAATGTGTTTTCGTATATGTATATATTTGCAATAATAATGGATAAGAAGTAACAAGTGCAGCTGCAATGCTACAAATAAAGACAGCCAAACAGGCTACAAAACTATATTTCAGTCGTTTTCGACATATTTTCGTTTTGACTTTTTCGTTTTCGAATGACTGATAATTTCGATCTCGTATACCGACCGTAACATTTTCGTTTTCGTTTTCGTACCGTTGTTATAAAACGAAACCAAAACCAATATACTTACCTAGCTGGTCCTGTGGTGGTCCATTCCACTCACACTGTCTCCTCTTCACTCCCCTCCCCTCCCCTCCTGACCTAACAAAGCGCACAACCAACCTCTCACGCGTTGTCCCATCACACGATAAAACGCCAGGTTGACTTGGGCACGCACTAGCTAGGCTACAAGCCGCAAGAGTTTCAAGTCAGAAGCAGCACTATCTCCAACTCCTACCTGGGATATATGGCTACACACGGCGCAAAACCACCACATGCATGCATGCATTTAATTCCTGCTGGCTGCCAAAAAAAACCCCACAAGTATGGTGGGTAGGAATTCAGAACACCAAAGTCTCTTTTACTTAGGCCATGTTTGGTTTCAATTAGTCTTAGGACTAAACTTTAGTCCTAGGACTAAACTTTAGTCCCTACTTGTTTGGTTATAGGGACTAAATAGATTCTAAAGTCATTAAATATGTTGTCCAAAGACTTAAATGCCCTTGGAATACACTCATGTGGGCTTTTAGTCTCTTTTAGCACCTATGTGAAGGACTAAAGACTAAATCATTTTAGTCCATATTTTAGTCATAGTGTTTGGCAAAAAAGGGACTAAATGGGACTTGTCGGGGACCATAATTAGGGGTACCCCCAAGACTCCTAATCTCAGCTGGTAACCCCCATCAGCACAAAGCTGCAAAGGCCTGATGGGCGCGATTCAGGCCAAGGCTCCGCTTAAGGGACACGATCCCGCCTCGTCTGAGCCCGACCTCGGGCAAAGACAGCCGACCCCGGAAGATTCACGCCTCACTCGAGGATCCCCTCGGGCAACGGACGCACCATCGACTCGCCCGAGGCTCAGCCCGGGTAGGCTTCGCGAAGAAGCAACCTTGGCCAAATCGCCACACCAACTGACAATATCGCAGGAGCGTTTAATGCAAGGATCGCCTGACACCTTATCCTGACGCACGCTCTTCAGTCGACAAAGCCGAAGTGACCGCAGTCACTTCGCCGCTCCACTGACCGACCTCAAAAGAAAACAGCGTCGCCTGCCCCGCTCCGACTGTCGTGCCACTCGCCAGAGTGAGGTTGACAGCGGTTAAGTCCAGCCTCGAGCGACATAGGAAGCTCCGCCTCGCCCGACCCCAGGGCTCGGACTCAACCACGACTTAGAAGACGACGAACTCCACCTCGCCCGACCCCAGGGCTCAGACTCGGCTTCGGCTCCGGAAGACGACGAACACCGCCTCGCTCGACCCCAGGGCTCGGACTCAACCACGACTTAGAAGAAGACGAACTCCGCCTCGCCCGACCCCAGGGCTCAGACTCGGCTTCGGCTCTGGAAGACGACGAACTCCGCCTCGCCCGACCCCAGGGCTCGGACTTAGCCTCGGCTCCAGAAGACGACGAACTCCGCCTCGCCCGACCCTAGGGCTTGGACTCAGCCTCGGCTCTCGAAGGCGATGGACTCCGCCTCACCTGACCCCAGGCCTATGACTCAACCTCGACCTCGGAGGAATCGCCACCTCGCTCAAACTAGGGTCCGAACTAGCCACGTCGCCAGGGGGGTCATCATTACCCTGCCCCTAGCTAGCTCAGGCTACAGGGACAAGACCGGCGTCCCATCTGGCTCGCCCCAGCAAACAAGTAATGATGACACCCCACACGCTCCATGACGACGGCAGCTCCCAGCCCCTTACGTCAGCCAGGAGACGTCAGCAAGGATCCGACAGCCCTGACAGCTGTACTTCTGCAGGGCTCCAGCGCTCCTCCGACGGCCACGACATCACATGAACAGGGTGCCAAAACCTCTCCGACTGCCACGATGGCATGTACTTAGGGCTCTAGCTCCTCTCTGCTAGACACATTAGCACACTGCTACACCCCCCATTGTACACCTGGACCCTCTCATTACGCCTATAAAAGGAAGGTCCAAGGCTCTCGTACGAAGGAGGTTGGCCGTGCGGGAGAATGGGTGACGCATAAGGCTCTCGCTCTCTCTCTCCCACGCGAACGCTTGTAACCCCCTACTGCAAGCGCATCCAGCCGCCCTGGGCGCAGGACAACACGAAGGCCGCGGTTTCCCCTCACTGTTCTCCCCCCTTTGTGTCCCGTCTCGCGCCGACCCATCTGGGCTGGGACACGCAGCGACAATTTACTCGTCGGTCCAGGGACCCCCCGGGGTCGAAACGCCGACAGTTGGCGCGCCAGGTAGGGGCCTGCTGCGTGTTGACGAACAACTTCCCGTCAAGCTCCAGATGAGTAGTCTCCAATGACCTTTCCAACCCGGGACGATGCTCCGTTTCGGGAGTCTTGAGTTCGTGTCCCTCGACGGCAGCTACGACATGATACTTCTTCCTCCACCGCGCGACAGCGACAATGGCGGCCGTCAGCCTGCCCGCCGGCGGCGGAATCAACGACATCTTCGCCACATGGTGGAAGGACAACATTTGGGCTTGTCCCGTCACCTCCCCCACCGACGAAGGAGGAGGCGGGGCAACCATGGCCAAGCAGGAGGCGGCACCTTGTCAGCTGTCAAGCAAGTCGACAACGCCGGTGCCCCAGCGGGGGACACGTCGGGCGTCGACCCTGTGTCTGAGACAAAGACGAGCGCCGTTTCCCCGCAACACGCCAACTCCAAGCAGACGAACGATGCCAGCACGCTCGCGAAGGACTTGCTGGGCGTCACCCTCATACCTGAGACAGCGGTGCAGTCCGCCCCTGACGCGACTTCGTCACCGCCCGTCGACCAAGAGGTACCGACCGATTCCCATCTCGTGCCTTTTGGATTCAGTTTCAACCCACCAAGCGACCTTGCTTCGGTGGAAGCCTCCATAGAGGCAATGTTGGGGCGAAGGCGTAGACGCTACCCTCCGCTCGATGCCTTCGCTAGTCTCGCTGCACCAATGGAGATGATGACTGACGGACTGCACCCTTCGCCCGACGCGACTAAAGGACGAAGACCCATGGCGAGGCCGCTCCGTCCCATGGGGTCGCCCAGCGTGAGAGCCCACGTACAATCCGGCCTGTCATAACGGGCCCCGCGCTGTTGTTGCGCATTACAGGCCTAAATTGTAAAGGTTTTTCTATTATTACAGTCAATAACCCTGCTTTAATGGGAATATTCCGGGAGAACCTAGGCTCCTGAGGGCACATGCGTCCTTAATCCTTGACGCTGGGCACTCAGGCACCTATAAATACCCCCGCACAGTGCCCTTGAAAGGCTAGGTTAACAGAGCTATTGCCATCTCAAGTATAGCCCCGTTTACATAGCTTTCACTCCCCCGTTGGATCAACTTGCGCAGGAGAGCAAGTTCCAACATTTGGCGCCCACCGTTCGTGCTACAAAAACACCACCCGCGATGGCACCCAATAGAACCTCATCGAAGGCTGACGAAGCCGCGAAGGCGGCACTGCTGGCCGAGAAAAAGGGCAAGGCCCTCGTCGACAACACTCTCCAAGAGCCCTGCGAAGACGACGCAAACAGCAAGAAGCAACGCAATGAACAACCCACTACCGAAGGCAGCCTCCGCACCTGTAGCTCCGGGGGACCACAGCAGCTTCGCTCCACGAGAGGGCGCGGACGCCACCGAGGACGGTGAAGTCATCGGCGTTTCGGCCGAAGAGCAGCTACAGCTGCGCGCCCTGCGCATCAAGAACCGCAACCTCCAAAAGCAAAAAGAGATCCTCGAGGCCAAGCGCCAGCGTGTGTCTGCACAAGCCAAGGTGCGACAGATGATACGCGACGAAGAGCAGAAGGCATAGGAGCTTCAACAAGAGATCGCGCTCATGCAGAGCGAAGGCCAACTCGGCCTGCAACACGGCCCACCCCTGCAGCAGCGCGCACAAATCGAAGACTTGTTCGTCCCTCAGCGCGGACACACCATCCCTCACGCCACGGCTTTCCAAGGCATCAACTACCTTGACGAGCGAAGTCCCCTGGCACCTCACCTGCAAGTGACACCATGGCCCGCCAACTTCAGGGCAGGGACCTATCCCAAGTACAACGGCAGCACTGATCCAGCACAGTACATCATGAGCTATCAAGTCGTCGTTGCATCATCCGGAGGGGACGACGCCACGATGGCCAAGTCATTCATCATTGCCCTCGAAGGCCCAGCCCTCACCTGGTACACCTGGTTGCCCCCATTGTCCATCGACTTCTGGAGAAGTCTCCGGGACAAATTCTTGCTCAACTTCCAAGGGTACCGCCCAGACACCGACGCCTTGGCTGAACTCTCACTCTGCAAGCAGCTGGAACGAGAGACTCTGCGGGAGTATTACCGCAAGTTCCTGACCCTCAAGTCACAACTGCCTTCAGTCGATGAACAGATCGCCATCCACTACGCCATCAGTGGCCTTCGGGCCGGCGTCCTCTACAGCCACTGCATCAGGGACCCGCCCAGGAACCTCCAGGAGCTATATCAGCTGTTTCAGAAATATGCTAGATCCGAAGAGCTCCACCAGCGCAAAGTCGAGTCTCAGAGGAAGCCCGAAGACCCTCCGCAGTCCAGCCGCACTTGGACGGGGCCCTCGTAGACAGACTCTGGCCGGGACGGCCGCAATCAGTAGCAGGTGCACAACATCGCCAACCAGCCACCCGCTGGTGAGGCCCCTCGCCGCCAGGAGTATCCCCCTAGGGCCGAGGAAATGGAACTCGTGGTCGAGGACGGGGGCGTGCGCAGCAGCCATGCAGATTTTACTACCTGTTCCACGGCGAAGACTGCGCACATCCCACAAGGGACTGGCCAGAGACGAAGGCCACCAGAGACAGAATGGCACGGGCACAACTAGCCGACAACCCTAGAATTGTCGCGCACGCATATCAGCAACCCCCTCAGCCATACAACCACGGCCCCGCTCCGCCTCCACCGCACCACGCATACCAACACCACCAGGAGGTACAAATCGTACCTCCCCCACCCCCACCCCCACACCATCAACACCAAAACATCCACCACCCCAACCACCCCAAGCCCCAAAGCAAGAGGACTTCGCCGATCAACCGTTTCGCGGAGTCATTCATATGATTACTGTGGGGTCCAGCACCGACTTCGACACAAAGCGGCAAAAGAGGGACCATTACCGCAGCATCAACCATGTCGCCGTCACCGGCTCGGTCGTGCAGACAAAGTGGTCCCACGTGCTATTGACCTTCGACGCCCGAGACGTCGATCTGCGCAGCGCTCCCCACATCGATGCCATGGTCATCAACTGCAGCGTGGCAGGCTGGGACTTGCACAAAGTCTTGGTCGACAATGGCAGCCAGGCGAACATCATTTTCCTCCATGCCTTCGATCGCATGGGTATAAGCCACAGCCTGCTCAAGCCCTCGGACAACCCCATGTACGGCTTCGGCGGCAAGGGCACCTTTCCCGTCGGCAAAATAGAGTTGCCCCTCTCCTTCGGCCGCAATCAGTAGCAGGTGCACAACATCGCCAACCAGCCACCCGCTGGTGAGGCCCCTCACCGCCAGGAGTATCCCCCCTAGGGCCGAGGAAATGGAACTCGCGGTCGAGGACGGGGGCGTGCGCAGCAGCCACGCAGATTTTACTGCCTGTTCCACGGCGAAGACTGCGCGCATCCCACAAGGGACTGCCCAGAGACGAAGGCCACCAGAGACAGAATGGAACGGGCACAACTAGCCGACAACCCTAGAATTGTCGCGCACGCATATCAGCAACCCCCTCAGCCATACAACCACGGCCCCGCTCCGCCTCCACCGCACCACGCATACCAACACCACCAGGAGGTACAAATCGTACCTCCCCCACCCCCACCCCCACACCATCAACAGCAAAACATCCACCACCCCAACCACCCCCAAGCCCCAAAGCAAGAGGACTTCGCCGATCAACCGTATCGTGGAGTCATTCATATGATTACTGGGGGGTCCAGCACCGACTTCGACACAAAGCGGCAAAAGAGGGACCATTACCGCAGCATCAACCACGTCGCCGTCACTAGCCCGGTCGTGCAGACAAAGTGGTCCCACGTGCTATTGACCTTCGACGCCCGAGACGTCGATCTGCGCAGCGCCCCCCACATCGATGCCATGGTCATCAACTGCAGCGTGGCAGGCTGGGACTTACACAAAGTCTTGGTCGACAATGGCAGCCAGGCGGGCATCATTTTCCTCCATGCCTTCGATCGCATGGGCATAAGCCACAGCCTGCTAAAGCCCTCGGACAACCCCTTGTACGGCTTCGGCGGCAAGGGCACCTTTCCTGTCGGCAAAATAGAGTTGCCCCTCTCCTTCGGTGTAGCACCCAATGCCCGAAGTGAGCAAGTCACGTTCGACATCGTCGACATGGTGTACCCGTACAACGCCATAATGGGCCGGGGCTCCATCAACAAGTTTGAGGCAGCTATCCACAGACTTTACCTATGCATGAAGATCCCAGGTCCGCAAGGCGCCATCACAGTTTACGGCAACCAGCAGGTTGCGCGTAACATAGAAAGAGACTTCGTCCCCGGACAAAGAAACGTACACTGCCTCACGGTCCAACGCGAAGTCCTCGGGTCTGCCAATCCAACCGCCAAAGAGCATGAAAAAGCACAGCTGCAGAGCAACGACGGGACCAAGACTGTCCCCCTCGACCAGGCAACGCCCCAGCAGATGGTTACCATCAGCGATGACCTCACTCCGCACGACGAAGAGAGGCTCCTCTGCTGTCTATCCAAGAATAAAGATGTCTTCGCCTGGTCCGCCCTCGACCTGGTCGGAGTCAGTCGCTCCATCATCGAGCACGGCTTAGGAATCGACCCTTCGGTGAGGCCGAAGAAACAACGGTTGCGCAAGATGTCTGACGAGAAGACAGAAGCCGCCAAGGCCGAGGTGCATCGCCTGCTCGAAGCCAAATTAATCGAGCCAATCGCCTACCCCACATGGCTCGCCAATGTAGTGATGGTGCAGAAGAAAAGCGGCAAATGGCGGATGTGCATAGACTTCACCAGTGTTAACAAGGCCTGCCCCAAGGACAATTTCCCGCTGCCTCGGATCGACAAAATCATCGATAGCGCGGCCGGGTGTGAAGTCATGTCACTCCTTGACTGCTTCTCCAGCTACCACCAAATATATATGAAGGAGGAGAACAAGGCAAGCACCAGCTTCATAACACCCTTCGGCACGTATTGTTTCATCAGAATGCCGGAGGGACTTAAGAATGTCGGGTCCACATTCTCTTGACTCACCAAAACGGTGCTCGAGAGCCAGGTCGGCAGAAATATGTTCACATATGTGGACGACATCGTCATTGCCAGCAGAAGCAAGGAAGACCACCTGGCCGACCTCGCCGAAACGTTCGCGAACATGCGGACCGCACGACTTCGCCTCAACCCTGAAAAGTGCGTCTTCGGAGTCCGCTAGGGGAAAATCTTGGGCTACCTGGTATCACACTGCGGAATAGAGGCCAATCCAACCAAAATCCAGGCTATCATCAATATGACGCCCCCGCAGTCAGCCAGAGAAGTGCAACGACTGACAGGCAGGTTGGCCGCCCTCAACAGATTCATCTCCAAGTCCGCGGAGCAGAGTCTCCCTTTCCTCAAAACACTCCGCGGCGCAAAAGACTTCGCATGGGGGCCAGAGCAGGCGGCGGTCTTCGCTTCACTAAAACAGTACTTGTCGGAATTGGCGATTCTTACAAGCACCGACCCTTCTACCCCTATTGCTCTATGTCGCGGCTTCGCCACATGCGGTCAGCGCAGCACTGGTTCAAGAGCAGACCAGAGAGGGCACGACCAAGCAATGTCCAGTTTATTACGTCTCTGAAGTACTCACAACATCAAAATGTAATATGACGGAACTGGAAAAGGTCGCTTATGCAGTCGTGATGGCCTCGCGCAAATTGCGCCATTATTTCGAGGCATTCAAGGTCCGGGTTACCTCAGACAGAGGACTCGGCGAGCTGTTTAGAAACCCGGAGGCCTCAGTACGGATTGCCAAGTGGGCAGCCAAACTCTCCGGCTACCACATCACATTTGAACCCAGGACAACCATCAAGTCGCAAGTCCTGGCAGACTTCGTCGTAGACTGGACTGGACCAATAACGCAACCGGAGCCGTCCGTAGAGAAAGTGTGGACAATCCATTGTGACTGCGCATGATGCCATGCAGGGGCAGGCACCGCTGCAGTCATTACTTCGCCCACCGGGATCAAGCACAGATACGCAGCGCACCTCAGCTTTGCTTTGGAGTCTGATAGGTGCACCAACAACATAGCAGAATACGAGGTTGTCATCCTCAGCCTTCGCAAGCTAAGGGCACTCGGTGTCGCCACCTGCATCATCAGAACAGACTCCAAGGTAGTCGCCGGCCAGGTCGAGAAAGACTATGCAGCGAAGGACCCCGCACTCATGCAGTACCTCGTGGCCATCCGCAGCCTCGAAAGACAATTCAAGGGTTTCACGTTGCAACACGTGGACCGAGCCAAGAATGAGGAGGCCGATGCATTGGCCAAGGCAGCCGCCAGGGGCGAGGCCCTACCCTCCGACGTGTTCTACCATGTCATCGGCACGCCAGCCGTCCGCAGCCCTGAGGGGCTCCAAATAACCAATGACAGCGAGGGCCACCGCATAGTCAACCTCATCATGACCGAAGACTGGCGGGCACCAATAACCCTGTACCTGTAGGGGTACTATCATCCAACCGACAACAATGAGGCCAAGCGCCTCAAACACCGAAGCTGGGACTTCGCGTTGATCGAAGGCCAAATTTACAAGAAGGGGATCAGTCAGCCGCTGCTTAAGTGCGTCACCGAGACCGAAGGCGTCCAAATTCTACGCGAAGTCCACAGCGGGACTTGCGGCTCCCACGCAGGGCCTAGGGCCCTAGCGGCAAAGGTGATTCGTCAAGGTTTCTACTGGCCCGCCATGATTTGCGCCGCAAATCGGGTCGCGAGGTCCTGCGAAGCCTGTCAGAAATTTTCTCCACGCTCGGGACGCCCTTTGCAATTCACGAAGCTAATCGCCCACACGTGGCCTCTTCAGCGCTGGGGCCTGGACATTGTCGGACCCCTGCCCACGGCTCAAGGGAACCTCAAGTTCACCTTCATCGCCGTTGAATACTTCACCAAATAGATTGAGGCGAGGGCAGTATCCACTATAACATCGAAGACAGCCCAGAAATTCTTTTGGCAAAATATTGTTTGCCGCTTCGGAGTCCCGTCCGAACTCACAGTCGACAATGGCAAGCAGTTCGACAGCCAAGACTTCAAGGATTTCTGCTTCTCCATCGGCACCAAGCTGGCCTTCGCCTCAGTGTACCACCCCCAATCCAACGGAGTCGTGGAACGCGCCAACGACAAAATTTTCACAGCCGTCAAGAAAATGCTCCTCGACGACAAAAAAGGCAAGTGGCCCGACCTGTTACCCGAAGTGGTCCAGGCACTAAACACAACTGAGTGCAGGGTGACTGGGTTCACCCCTTTCCGCCTTGTATACGGATCGGAGGCTATGACTCCGCAAGAAATAAAACACGGGTCACCTCGGACAGTTGCGTCGGCCGTCCCCGACGTAGATGAGCCTACTTCGAAGGACCTCATTGACGGAGACTGCGTCTTCGCCCTACAGGCTCTAAACAAATACCAAGCTCAGACAAAAGCATGGCGCGACCACGCAGTCATCCCGAGGGAGTTCACCGAAGGAGACCTCGTACTCGTTCGGACAGCTCGGACAGAGTCCCGGGGCAAGTTGGAGCCGAAATGGGAGGGCCCTTTCATCGTCAAGACGAAGGCGTCCCCCAGCGCGTACAGGCTCACAACGCCATCCGGTGAAGACTTAGAACATTCTTGGAACATTGATAATCTTCGCAAATTTTTTGTTTAACTCCTCAGGGCCACTTCGCCCTTGTAATCCGCAGAATTGTTTTAAGCCGACCCGCACTCTTTTCCTCCCGGGGGGTGAGGTTTTTAATGAGGCGGAGCCATGTAATATACACGCGAAAAATCCCCCGCAAAAACTACGTCGAAAAAGACCGCATCAACGGTCTTCGACATTCGACCGACACAAAAGTCACCACGAGGGGCAGCGATGGCTACCCTCGCGTGCGACAGTCCGCGCAAAAGTCGCCTAAGGGTGCAGCCGGATTAGCACAACAAGTGCGAAGTCTTCTCAAAAAGATTATCCGTGCAAAAGTTGGCCAAGGGTGCAGCCGGACTAGCACAACAAAGTACGTCAATTCGAAGTCTTCTCAAAAAGATTATCCGTGCAAAAGTCGCTTAAGGGTGCAGCCGAACTAGCACAACAAGTGCGTAAATTCGAAGTCTTCTCAAAAAGACTATCCGTGCAAAAGTCGCCTAAGGGCGCAGCCGGACTAGCACAGCAAGTGCGCAAATTCCAAGCCTTCTCCAAAAGGCTACCCGTGCAAAAGTCGCCTAAGGGTGCCGCCGGACTAGCATAACGAGTGTAAAAATCGAAGGCGCATTGCATCAGTCCGAAAGTCTACAGGCGCAGCCGGACCGACACAATAATGTACCAGACCGGGTGTGCAACACCTTACGAACACACCCAGATGCGCGAAGGCAGTCAACCTTATCATACAAACTACAGTTACACGCGTACAGCGAGGGCATCACACCTTACATAGGCTCAACCTTCGGAATGATCCCCATCTCCCTATAGTTAAATAGCATTATCCTCATCTCCTCACCCTCAAAAAGCCTCCGCAACTCCCCCTCACCCATACTCGCCCCAACCGGCAAGGACAACAATTCCTTCCTACCAGCCCTGCCCACACGAAGACGACCACCATCAAACCCGCCCACTCTACGCTTCGCCACCGCCCTTCGCCGCCTACGCCCAGCACTCGGACCAGGCAAAATTTCAGCATCCGTAACACGCGGAGAAGCCTCCACCTCAGCCACATACAAGGCCGCAAAATAATCTAAGCCTTCATCCGAAGACTCTTCCGTCCACAAAACCGAACTCCCAGAGTCGTCAAACTCAGAAAACTTAGACGTAGACCCATCCGATTCATTTCCGGCGACCACGGTCGAAGCCGCCACAAAATTAGCAGTACCGGTTGCGTGCGCAGGCCCAAAATCCTAAACCTGCGCAGCAACCAAGGTTCAGTAACACAGACAAAATTCCCTAACTACCCCATACACACTAAGCCACCTGCGAAGACCCAGCAGCCGCGACAGCATCTTCCGCCGCTGGCTCCGTCGCCGCCTACGGGGGATCCTCCGCCATCGGTACGGTGGCGGCCGGCGAGCCTCCACCAGACACAGTAGACGCAGGGGCAGTGTGGGAGCTTTCACCGGTTTCCAGGAGCGGCGCTGGGTAGACCTCAGCCTCGGCCATCACCGGGTCGGCCTCCGCTTTGGACAGCGCGCTGTTCAGACGCCCGAAGTCCTCCACCTCCTCAGCACGCGCCATCTGTAGCGCAGCACACCGATTCAGCACACTAGCGTACACCCACATTCCACAACACAAAATGAAACACAAACTTTACCTGATCCCTCGCCCGGTCAGCCTGTTCCCTAACCGCCTCCCGACCGTGGGGGCCCCACATCCGGTCGAAGAGGGCCCCCTCGACGTCCTTCACCACAGGGTCTTCGACCTTAAAAATATCGCGCCCAAAATCTTCATCGGATCGGTCGAAGACCTCATAGTGACTGCACCCTTTGCGGGACAGCGCATTCATAGCCCCCTCGCAGGTGACGAGGGAGGCATATGACATGAAGCCCGCCACGATGGTCGGGAGCGCTTGCAACTCCTCTTGCAGCCATTCGAGGCACCGAAGGCCTGCCTCTCGGTCGGGCACCTCGAAGTCAGCAGTCCGCGCACCCAGCTCGCTGTACGAGTCCACGAGCTGTTTGCGCGTCCGCTCAACCTCCACGCGAGTAGAAGCCTCAGCCCTCTCCACGCGGGCCTGCAGAGCGTTGAACCGCGCCTCCCACTCCTCGGCGCGCTGGCTGCCCTTGGTGATGGCCTAATTGGCCTCCTTCCTTTCCTCCACCAGCTGGCGCCGGAGGTCAGTCCTCTCGCTCTCCAGGGTGGCCACCTTTTCCGCTAGCCTGCGGTTTTTGCTCTCCGCAGCCGATTTTTCCCGGACGGCGTCCGCGTGCTGCGCCCGAAGTCTCTCGACCTCGGCATCCACGCCCGCCGTAAGGGCGCCTGATGCCACGCGGTCGGCGAAGTCGGCCGCCTAACAGACGCGCATCAATACACAATCATCATGAAAGCGGCCCACAACGAAGCCTACCTCAACTTACTTGATTCGGCTGCAGCGACGCTTCCCGCAGCCGGTGGGACACAGTGCCTGCCTCATCTTTGATGGCAGCGGCCGCCGACACCTCTCCGCCAGCGCTGAAAGCGCCACCCTTCATCCCAAAAACCGCGGCAGATACCGTGGCCGCCACCGCAGGCGAGACGGCAACAAGTTGCCCTTCGCCCGACCCTGCAACGTATCACCGGTCAAAAAAACCTTACCAGCGAGATAGTCGTCCACGCAAATATCTGTGCCGAAGTCGGCAAGACGCTTCCCCGGTGAAGGCAGCTCCTGGGCCTTCGCAGCTCCCTCCGGGGCGGACTTGGTCCTGCCAGCGTCGGCCGCCTTCGCGCTCTCCGGCAAATTGCCAGATCCAGGCTGGCTACCACCGGGGACGGCAGCTTTCGTGCCCCCCCCCCCCCCGCGCCCTCTTCGGCCTGGCCTCAGGGAGCTGGACGACCGCCCGGCGCTTCTGCGCAGCCTCCTGCCGATCCTTGTTCATCACTGCCGACACAACAGCAGCAATATTCCATCCGTAAGGGAAAATCTTCAATCCACGAGCTATACGAGACGTAGACATGTCTTCGCCCTCTGCCCAGGGGATCGGAAGATTCTTTGGCCACCGACCCCTGGTAACCTCCAGCATTCGCGCCGAAGACTCCCGGAGCTCGTGCGAAGACATCCTCCCCCCGGGGGCCGCGCATGTCTCCATCAACTCCACAACAAAATTATCAGACAACCTCTTTTTTCCCACCACGGTACCTAATTTTCTCTTCTTAGTGACCGGGGCGGCCTCCTGCGATGGCCCTTCCTCGGTACCGCCCATCGGTTTCTTCCCGCGGCGGTCGGCGACGTCTTCCCCGGGGTAACCGTTGTAAGGCAAGCGGTTCAACACGAATACCCGATTCAGCCTGTCATTGGCCCCGCGGATATCCCAGCTCCGCAGACCCTCCGTCTTCGGCACGTACCGCCCCACGATCCTCGCCACGCTGTCCTCTGCTTCACGCACGAATGCGGTGGGATCTCGGCCCTGCAGATCCAGTGCGAAGGCAGGACTCCGCACCAGCATCCCGCCACGGGAGGGCATCTGGCGAGGGCATACTTCGCCCAGCGCCCAGCCACGTGCCAAGGGCCATACCCCATACCCCATAAATTCCACAACGAGGTCGCGCCCGCTACTCATGCGGGCCGCGCACCGAGGGGCCCCCTCGTTTTCATCCTCCTCCGCTACCTCAAACTGCGGATACGCCGCGTAATAATGCGAACACATAACAGCCACGGGAGGCCCTTGTTGGCCTTCGACTGTGCCTTCGGCAACGTAGAACCAAAATTCCCACCAGTTGCCCCACTTATTGCGGGCGCAGGGAACCAACTCCACGACTTCCATCGAAGTCTTGCCGGTCTTCGGCGTAAATGTGCAAGATCCAAATTGAGCAATCTTAATTCCAATTTTCCTTTTCTGCCAATGCAGACAATAGTGCTTCGCGAAGACTTCGACCGATGGCTGCCCGCCGTACGAAGTCGTCGCCCAGACATACTTTGCCAGGGCCACCACGGCATTCGGTGTCAACTGGTGGACTTGGACTTCGAATCTGCGCAGAACTTCTCCCAAAAATCGATGTGCGGGCAGACGAAGGCCAGTGGCGAAAAAAGCCTCGAAGACGACTAGCTCGCCTTCCGGCTCGGGGATCTCCTCTGCCCCCAGCACACGCGCCACTCCGCCGCCAAAATACCCAAGCTGTTGCATGTCATGCACGCGGACCGAGGACATCCGCGACGCGCCGAATTCCACTGTGTCGCCGAGACGCAACTCCTCCGCCGCCACATTGCTCAGCATCTCCTCTGACGATTCACCGGCCGGCGGCGTATCAGCAGCAGAAGAGGAAGAGGACAGCATGGCTACGTACCGTCGGCGGCGGCGGGCGGTCTTCTTCACACAGGCCAGATCTCCGGCGAGCAGGAGCAAGGAGGGCAGACGAGCAAGCGGGCGGTTTGAAAAGGAGGTTAGGGTTTTCACGGCGCGTGGAGAGATAAAGTTCAAAAGGCGCCGTCTCCCGCCCCCTTTTATACACAGGGCGTGGCGCTTCGGGAAACCCGCAATCCAACAGTGCGGCGTCAATCAACGGTCATGTCAAAAACCCCCGAGGAACCACTTCGAGCGAGGGCAGCGTCTCCACCATCTAGCAACGTCTTCGGCACCAGATGACTTGGTCGAACTGGTCCCTCGGAGGGCAAATGTTGGGGCGAAGGCGTAGACGCTACCCTCCGCTCGATGCCTTCGCCAGTCTCGCTGCACCAATGGAGACGACGACTGACGGACTGCACCCTTCGCCCGACGCGACTAAAGGACGAAGACCCATGGCGAGGCCGCTCCGTCCCGCGGGGTCGCCTAGCGTGAGAGCCCACGTACAATCCGGCCCATCATAACGGGCCCCGTGCTGTTGTTGCGCATTACGGGCCTAAATTGTAAAGGTTTTTCTATTATTACAGTCTGTAACCCTGCTTTAATGGGAATATTCTTGGAGAACCTAGGCTCCTGAGGGCACATGCGTCCTTAATCCTTGACGCTGGGCACTCAAGCACCTATAAATACCCCCGCACAGTGCCCTTAAGGGGCTAGGTTAACAGAGCTATTGCCATCTCAAGTATAGCCCCATTTACACCGCTTTCACTCCCCCATTGGATCAACTTGCGCAGGAGAGCAAGTTCCAACAGGCATGTACCAACCCTCCGGGGTACCATACGCGGTCGCCCTGGGACAGACTGACGGTCGTCTCGACCTACAGACCCTCGGGTTCCGAGGAAGATGACGAGCCCGACTTTTGTTGGGATTTCTCCGGGCTCGGTAACCCCAGTGCCATGCGGGACTTC
The DNA here is from genome assembly GCA_029449295.1 of Zea luxurians. Classification (NCBI taxonomy): domain Eukaryota; kingdom Viridiplantae; phylum Streptophyta; class Magnoliopsida; order Poales; family Poaceae; genus Zea; species Zea luxurians. The sequence goes on along the minus strand of JAOPSE010000013.1, from coordinate 63,961,058 downwards.
ATGACCGCATGCGACTACTGCCTCTCCGATTGTTCCGATGGTAGCCGCAGCTTCGGCGACGAGGACTGCGGCCCAAGTCATGAATGTTTCCACGTCGATCTAGGGGGTCCCGGCGAAGGCAACCATCTTGGTATGCCGGAAAACGGCGATCCCCCTAGGCCTGCGCCTCGCGTTGACATCCTTCGGGAGCTAGCTGTGGTCCCAGTCCCTGCGGGGGGTCAGGACTCACAGCTCGAGCAAATCTGCGAGATGCAGGCCAGGCTCGACGAGGGAGCAGGAACACTTGAGCAGTTCCGACAGAACATCGGGCAGGAATGGGCAGACCAAGTTCTGTCGGAGAAGCGCGTCATCTACCCTAGGGCATCTAGCACCGCGTTGCCGACGACGTCAGGGCAAGGCCGCCACCAGCTTCCAGTGGGGTCGACCAGAACCTGGCTGCAGCAGCAATACTACTCCGCGCGATGCTGGAACCACCAACCACCGAAGGGCGGCGTATCTAGGGAGAGCTCAAGAATCTCCTGGAAGATGCCGCGGTCCGACGGGCCAAAAGCTCTGCCTCCCGAAGGCAGGGGTACCCCTCGGAGCATCGCGCCGCGACTTCCCGATTCGTGCGGGAAGCCTCGGTCCACACCGGGCGCACGCGCAACATGGCGCCTGCAGCCCCGGGTCGCCTCGGCAACGAGCACCACCACCGCAACTGTCGAGCCCACCTCGACGAGAGGGTGCGCCGAGGCTACCACCCCAGGCGTGGGGGACGCTACGACAGCAGGGAGGATCGGAGCCCCTCGCCCGAACCACCCGGTCTGTAGGCTTTCAGCCGGGCAATACGACGGGCGCCGTTCCCGACCCAGTTCCGAACCCCGACTACCATCACAAAGTACTCAGGGGAGACGAGGCCGGAACTATGGCTCGTGGACTACCGACTGGCCTGCCAGCTGGGTGGAATGGACGATGACAACCTCATCATCCGCAACCTCCCCCTGTTCCTCTCTGACACCGCTCGAGCCTGGCTGGGATGGCCTGGTCCAAGCCTTCGCCGGCAACTTCTAGGGCACGTACGTGCGCCCTGGGAACTCCTGGGATCTCCGAAGCTGCCACCAGCAGCCGGGAGAGCCTCTCCGGGACTACATCCGGCGATTCTCGAAACAGCGCACCGAGCTGCCCAACGTCACCGACTCCGATGTCATCGGCGTGTTCCTCGCCAGCACCACCTGCCGCGACCTGGTGAGCAAGCTGGGTCCCAAGACCCCCACCAGGGCGAGCGAGCTGATGGACATCGCCACCAAGTTTGCCTCTGGCCAGGAGGCGGTTGAGGCCATCTTCCGAAAGGACAAGCAGCCCCAGGGCCGCCAGCCGGAAGACGTTCTTGAGGCGTCCGCTCAGTGCGGCACCAAGAAGAAGAATAAGAAGAAGTCACAAGCGAAACGCGATGCCACCGACGCGGACCTTGTCGCCGCCGCTGAGTACAAGAACCCTCGGAAACCTCCTGGAGGTGCCAATCTCTTCGATAAGATGCTCAAGGAGCCATGCCCCTATCATCAGGGGCCCGTCAAGCACACCCTTGAAGAGTGCGTCATGCTTCGGCGCCACTTCCACAAGGCCGGGCCACCTGTGGAAGATGGCAGGGCCAACAACGACGACAAGAAGGAGGATCACAGGGCAGAGGAGTTTCCCGAGGTCCACGACTGCTTCATGATCTATGGTGGGCAAGTGGCGAACGCGTCGGCTCGGCACCGCAAGCAAGAGCGTCGGGAGGTCTGCTCGGTAAAGGTGGCGGCGCCAGTCTACCTAGACTAGTCCGACAAGCCCATCACCTTCGACCAGGGCGACCACCCCGACCGCGTGCCGAGCCCGGGGAGATATCCGCTCGTTGTCGACCCCGTCATCGGCAATGTCAGGCTCACCAAGGTCCTCATGGACGGGGGTAGCAGCCTCAACATCATCCACGCCGAGACCCTCGGGCTCCTGCAGATCGATCTGTCCTCGATCCGGGCAGGCGCGGCGCCTTTTCACGGGATCATCCCCGGGAAATGCGTCCAGCCCCTTGGACAACTCAATCTGCCCGTCTGCTTCGGGACTCCCTCCAACTTCCGAAGGGAAACCCTCACATTCGAGGCGGTCGGGTTCTAAGGAACCTACAACGCAGTACTGGGGAGGCCATGCTACGCCAAGTTCATGGTCGTCCCCAACTACACCTACCTCAAGCTCAAGATGTCGGGCCCCAACGGGGTCATCACCGTCGGCCCTACGTACCGACACGTGTACGAATGCGACGTGGAGTGCGTGGAGTACACCGAGGCCCTCACCGAATCCGAGGCCCTTGTCGCCGACCTGGAAAGCCTCTCCAAGGAGGCACCAGACGCGAAGCGCCACGCCGGCAACCTCGAACCAGTAGAGGCGGTTAAGTCTGTCCCTCTCAGCCCCAGCAACGACGCCTCCAAGCAGATCCGGATCGGCTCCGAGCTCGACCCCAAATAGGAAGCAGTGCTCGTCGACTTTCTCCGCGCGAACGCCGATGTTTTTGCATGGAGTCCCTCGGACATGCCTGGCATACCGAGGGAAGTCGCTGAACACTCGCTGGATATCCGAGCTGGAGGACAAGCTCTACGGATTCGAGCTCAACCACGTCGCCCGGCGGTACAACGAGACTGCGGACGAGCTGGCGAAGATAGCTTGGGCGCGAACAACGGTTCCCCCAAATGTCTTCTTCTGGGACCTACATCAACCATCAGTCAAGACCTACAACACGCCCGAGCCCGAGAAGGTCTCGGCCCTGCCCGAGGTGCCCTCGGCTCAGCCCGAGGCGCCCTCGGCTCAGCCCGAGGCACCCTCGGCCCCCGAGAGTAAGGCACTGTGTGTCGAGGGAGAGCGGAATGGGGTCCCGCCTGATCGAGACTGGCAGACCCCGTACCTGCAATATCTCCACCGAGGAGAGCTGCCCCTCGACCGAGCCAAAGCGCGGCGACTGGCGTGGCGCGCCAAGTCATTCGTCTTGCTGGGTGATGGGAAGGAGCTCTACCACTGCAGCCCCTCCGGCATCCTCCAGCGATGCATATCCATCGCCGAAGGCCAGGAGCTCTTACAAGAAATACACTCGGGGGCTTGCGGTCATCACGTAGCGCCTCGAGCCCTTGTTGGAAACGCTTTCCGACAAGGTTTCTACTGGCCGACGCCACTAGAATTGTCCGCACCTGCCAAGGGTGTCAATTCTATGCAAGGCAGACGCACCTACCCGCTCAGGCTCTGCAAACAATACCCATCACCTGGCCGTTTACTGTGTGGGGTCTGGACCTCGTCGGTCCCTTGCAGAAGGCACCCGGGGGCTACACGCACCTACTGGTCGCCATCGACAAATTCTCCAAGTGGATCGAGGTCCGACCCCTAAACAGCATCAGGTCCGAACAGGCGGTGGCATTCTTCACCAACATCATCCATCGCTTCGGGGTCCCGAACTCCATCATCACCCACAATGGCACCCAGTTCACTGGCAGAAGGTTCCTGGACTTCTGCGACGATCACCACATCCGGGTGGACTGGGCCGCCGTGGCACACCCCATGACGAATGGGCAGGTAGAACGTGCCAACGACATGATTCTACAAGGGCTCAAGCCGAGGATCTACAACGACCTCCACAAGTTCGACGGGCGATGGATGAAGGAACTCCCCTTGGTGGTCTGGAGCTCGAGGACAACGCCGAGCCGAGCCACGGGCTTCACACCGTTCTTTCTAGTCTGTGGGGCCGAGGCCATCTTGCCCACAGACTTAGAATATGGTTCCCCAAGGACGAGGGCCTACGACGATCGACGCAACCAGACCAACCGAGAAGACTCACTGGACCAGCTGGAAGAGACTCGGGACATGGCCTTACTACACTCGGCGTTGTATCAGCAGTCCCTGCGACGCTACCACGCCCGAGGGGTTCGGTCTCGAGGCCTCCAGGTGGGCGACCTGGTGCTTCGACTACGGCAAGACGCCCGAGGGCGCCACAAGCTCACGCCTCCCTGGGAAGGGCCATTCATCATCGCCAAGATTTTGAAGTCCGGAACATACAAGCTGGCCAACAGTCAAGGCGAGGTCTACAGCAACGCTTGGAACATCCGACAGCTACGTCGCTTCTACCCTTAATATGTTTTCAAGTCATTCATGCACCTCGTTTCCATACCCAAGCAAAGTCTAACCTTCAAGGAAGGGTCAGCCTTGCCTCGGCAAAGACCCTCCCTCGGGGGCTAGAAGGGGGGAACCCCCTCCGCGTCAAAATTTTCCTTAGAAAAAGTCTTTCCTATAGAATATCTTTCGTGCTTTTCGACTACTTCGGTAGTGGGATCATGAAAACGACGGGGTACACGTAAGCAGGCAAGTCCGACCGAGCCAAGGGACTCCTACGCCTCCGGGATACGGATACCTCACTCATCACCTTCTGCGAGAAGTAACTCGCGTTCGGATGAGCGATCCTGCTGACCAAACAAGCCTTAACGCTCAAAAGAATTTCTGCCAAAATGATTTTTCGGGTTTTTCGGCTACGCCGATAATAGAATCCCGCGGACGAGCAAGAGTACACGTAAGCGGCAAAGCCGACAGAGCCGAGGGATTCCTATGCCTCCGGAATACGGATACCTCACTCATCACCTTCCGTGAGAAGTAACTCTAGCTCGGATAAACGATTCTGCTACCGACGAGCAAGCCCTGATACTCGAAGCAAGAGGGAAAGAGACGCAGCTTTACAACGCGACGACAGTATGTTTAGGCCTCGGCGGCCGCAAAAAACATATGCATACTACAGGCGAACCGATCCTGCAGGCTCAGACGTCGATGGAGGGGGAGCAGTAGCACCCTCGGCGTCAACTCCACCCTCGGCGAAGTCCGACCGAGCCTTGGCCGACAACACGGTCGGAGGATCCCCGCTCCGAAGGACGACGTCAACACCACGCTCGGGCCATCGCCACCAGGGCTCCTCCAGGAACCTGGCCCGAGCAGACGGCTCGGCCGGCCGCCCCGAAGCCTCAGCCAGCTGTCCCCCGAGGACACCAGCCTGGCTCGTGGCCTCGGCAACTCGACTCCGGTGTTGGTCCCGCCAAGGGACGACTCGGCCAAGCCCCGGCCAACGAAGCTTCCTTTCTCGAGCCGACTCTGCCTCTGTCCGTGCTAGCACCGCTGCCTCCGGCTCCGGCTCATCGCAGAGCAGCCAAGGGTCCCTTTAACTAAGCAAGAGAAGCCTCGGGCGGCAAGGCCGACTGAGCCAAGGGACTCCTACGCCTCCGGGATACGGATACCTCACTCGTCACCTTCCGCACAGAGCAACTCACACTTGGTTAAGCGGTTCAGTTAGCCGATAGGCGAGTCCTAGTGCTCGAAATGAGGAAGAAACATGGCTTCACGCCAAAATACATAAATGTTCAGGCCCCGACAGCCACAATGAACATACGCCAGCACTCAAGGTGCCATTACAAACGGAACTCTGGTTCCGTTCCCGTGGGTGTGAACAACCTCCGCATTGGAGAGCTTGCGGGACGACAGACTCCGGGCGACTCGCCAGCAACCTCCACAGCAGCAGCCATGGTCCCAGGACGGACGCAGCCACCGGAAGGCTCTCGTTCGCGTCCCCACTCAAGGGGCGCGAACCAGATATTAAAGCCAAAGAGCCAGAGGTCGGTCCGCGGGTGGCGCTTACGGTCTCGTCAGCGGAGAAGCCTACCTCTCCAACTGCCACCACCTCAACACCGACGGCGACGTCCACCTGTCCACCAACACCGCACCGGCGAGCGCCGGCCGCCCCAAAGTGCACCGGTAGGTCCTCACTCCCGTCCTCGCCATGAAAGCGAGGACAGAGGACGGAATGTTGCATCCTAGCTGGGCAGCAACAGTCCGCCTTCCCCGGCATGGATGGAGGGCGCCTCCTCCGCAGAGCTGGGGGATGGTTTCCACCCTCAGAAGCTGGAAGAGGCGGGATGCCAGCCCACGCGAAGGCAGGCCCTGGCTCAGCGCACTCCCCACCCCAGCAAGGATGATGAAGATCCTTGAAGCTAAGGGCGGGGCGGAGGCCGCAGCCCGGCTCGCTTCTCCCCACCATCGAACTGGTGGTCACCGTCTTGGGTGACCACCGGCGAGGGGATGCAGCCGGGCTGCCTAATGAAAATCCTTGAAGCCGAACGATGGCTGAAAGGTACCAACTTCCGCGAAGTTGCGTTCCTCCGACGACGACAAGACGAAAGCAACGCGAGCGCTCCCCATCCGGGGGCTCGGAAGGTGGAAGGGCGCGATGCATGAGGAGAGTGCGAAGGCATGGTTGCCATCCAAGGGGGTCACCCTCCTTTTAAAGGCAACTCTCCCCACTTGCGTCCTCAGCCGGCGCAGACTGAGTCTTCTCCAACACGCTCCAAGGTCCTCCCCCTACGACACAGGGGCTGGGTCCCACGCGTCGTACAAGCTGGCCCGGGACAGAAGAGGCCAAACCGCCGCGCACGGTACGCATAACTGCCCAGCGGTTACAAGCGCTCCTCCACTTTCGCCCAGACCAGCGGGTGAAAGGACGAACCGCCATGCAGGCGGCATGCAACTGCACCAAGGGGGCGCACCCTTTTGGCTTCGACGCGTCCAGCATGGAGGCCCAGGCCCACACGTCATGTAACCGGCGCGCCGGTTACTACGTGCGAGAAACTGCACCGCCACTCGCGCCAGTGCCGCGCCTTCTCGACTGCAGAACCGGTGCTGCGACTCGAGGCGACCCTGCGCACGACCCAACAGCGCCAACCGAGCACACCGGTCACGGGTCAGTCAGCCGCGGGAGAAGGCGCGATGGTCGATACGGCCAGAAATGGGCCGACAGTAATGGCGATGGCAGGCGGGTGGAAGCAGCGGTCAAGTCGTCTGCAGGCTCATGTCCCCTCCTGGGACAGCGAAAGAGCCCTCCCCCACGGCGTGAAGACGACGCGCCCGTGCTCCGTTCCTCGAACGGCTCGCGCACGCACAACAGCTACCCCGCCAACCACTCGTCCCGTCGCGTTAACTCTGCGGCAGGGCAGGCGGCACCTTTGGCAGGCGAAGCGGGCGACGCTTCACCTCCGCCATAATGACCGCGTCAAAAAAAGGTGTGCCACGTCGCTCAATTTCGTATCCTTTTCCACTTCCTCTTTCTCTCTCTCTTGCTACAGGGACCGGGAAAGGGGATACTCCGAAAGGGATCCTTCTCCGCGAAGGAAGCGGGCCCCGAGCCCCCCTACTGATCAAAGGTTCGAAGGCTGGCCCCTCGGAAGGGTTCAACAGCCGCCTTAGAGCACTCGGGCTCCGCGCCCACTACTGGTCAGAGGTTCGAAGGCTGGCCCCTCGGAAGGGTTCAACGGCCGCCTCAGGCCACTCGGGCTCCGCGCCCCCTACTGATCAGGGGTTCGTAGGCTGGCCCCCGAAGGGTTCGACAGCCGCCTCAGAGCACGCAGAGCGAGGGATGACCCTGGGTACGTTCGATACATAACCAAGGCTCGGGCTACACTCCCGAGGTACCCTAGGACATTTCCGAGACCAGCGGGAGCGATTTTGTAACGGAATCTCACCAGAGGGAGGCATCAAGCCCTCGGACCCCATCAAAAGGGGACCGGGTCCGGCGAATCACCCGCAGGTACTTTTGGAGCGCGCCTCCGGGCCACTAGCCAACCCCTAACGAATAGGGCAGGGGCGTCCACTCGGATTACCCGCTAGCAACTCACTGGAGAAACCATGTTCGGCGCCCTTCGAGGGCAACATGGCGCTTTCCCCCTCCTCCTTGCGGAAAGGCGACGCAGGGGCGTATGGAAAAAGCCAAGTCTGTCCTTGACCGTCCTCTCGCTCTGTGCGGAGGCTCGGGGGCTGCTCTCGCAAACCCGGCTCCAGCCAAACCGTTGACAGCGTCAACATACCAGCCCGAGAACTTGGGACTCGACTATGCACCCGGGCTCCGGCCAGCTCGCATGAGGGAACAACCAAACCGGTCGAGCCATCACGAAAGGCATTAAGACCTCGAAGGAGTCAAAACACTCATCTGAGGCCTCGGGGGCTACACCCGGCGGGTGCGCTCGCGCGCACCCACCGGAACAAAACGCAACCGAGAAAGGTCGGTCCCCTTGCAAAAAAGTGCGACAAAAGCCTCCAAGCGAGTGCCAACACTCCCTTTGAGGCTCGGGGGCTACTGTCGGGGACCATAATTAGGGGTACCCCCAAGACTCCTAATCTCAGCTAGTAACCCCCATCAGCACAAAGCTGCAAAGGCCTGATGGGCGCGATTCAGGCCAAGGCTCCGCTTAAGGGATACGATCCCGCCTCGCCCGAGCCCGACCTCAGGCAAAGACAGCCGACCCCGGAAGATTCACGCCTTGCCCGAGGGTCCCCTCGGGCAACGGACGCTCCATCGACTCGCCCAAGGCTCAGCCCGGGTAGGCTTCGCGGAGAAGCAACCTTGGCCAAATCGCCACACCAACCGACAATATCGCAGGAGCGTTTAATGCAAGGATCGCCTGACACCTTATCCTGACACGCGCTCTTCAGTCGACAGAGCCGAAGTGACCGCAGTCACTTCGCCGCTCCACTGACTGACCTGACAAGAAAACAGCGCCGCCTGCCCCGCTCCGTCTGCCGTGCCACTTGCTAGAGTGAGGTTGACAGCGGCTAAGTCCAGCCTCGGGCGACATAGGAAGCTCCGCCTCGCCCAACCCCAGGGCTCGGACTCAACCATGACTTAGAAGACGACGAACTCCGCCTCGCCCGACCCTAGGGCTCGGACTCGGCTTCGGCTCCAGAAGACGACGAACTCCGCCTCGCCCGACCCCAGGGCTCGGACTCAACCACGACTTAGAAGACGACGAACTCCGCCTCGCCTGACCCCAGGGCTCGGACTCGGCTTCGGCTCTGGAAGACGACGAACTCCGCCTCGCCCGACCCCAGGGCTCGGACTCAGCCTCGGCTCCGGAAGACGATGAACTCCGCCTCGCCCAACCCCAGGGCTCGGACTCAGCCTCGGCTCCCGAAGGCGATGGACTCTGCCTCGCCCGACCCCAGGGCTCGGACTCAACCTCGACCTTGGAGGAATCGCCACCTCGCTCAAACTAGGATCCGAACTGGCCATGTCGCCAGGGGGTCATCATTACCCTGCCCCTAGCTAGCTCAGGCTACGGGGACAAGACCGGCGTCCCATCTGGCTCGCCCCAGCAAATAAGTAATGATGACACCCCGCACGCTCCATGACGACGGCAGCTCCCAGCCCCTTACGTCAGCCAGGAGACGTCAGCAAGGATCCGACAGCCCCGACAGCTGTACTTCCGCAGGGCTCCAGCGCTCCTCCGACGGCCACGACATCACATGAACAGGGTGTCAAAACCTCTCCGACTGCCACGATGGCATGTACTTAGGGCTCTAGCTCCTCTCTGCTAGACACGTTAGCACACTGCTACACCCCCTATTGTACACCTGGACCCTCTCCTTACGCCTATAAAAGGAAGGTCCAAGGCTCTCGTACGAAGGAGGTTGGCCGCGCGGGAGAACGGGCCGACGCATAAGGCTCTCGCTCTCTCTCTCCCACGCGAACGCTTGTAACCCCTTACTGCAAGCGCATCCAGCCGCCCTAGGCGCAGGACAACACGAAGGCCGCGGTTTCCCCTCACTGTTCTCCCCCCTTTGTGTCCCGTCTCGCGCCGACCCATCTGGACTGGGACACGCAGCGACAATTTACTCGTCGGTCCAGGGACCCCCGGGGTCGAAACGCCGACAGGACTAAAAACTAGAGACTAATCTTTAGTCCCTCTAACCAAACACCCCCTTAATCTCATCGGTGGAACGCCTCTGCACCCTGACTGACAATCATTGTCGACGGAGAAGATAACAAATGGATTCATAGAGACGTGATAGGCCTATAGTAGAAATGTAACCGGTCTATAATGACCGAAATGGATGAGAAGTAACAAGTGCGGCTGCAATGCTACAAATAAAGACAGCCAAACAGGCTACAAAACTATATGTCTGGGAAAATCAAAAAAAAAATGGAAGTTGGTGTCTACCAGCCACATATATATCCACTAATTTATGACGAAATTGTATATAAGATGATTTGGTTAGACCAGAATAATCATGCCATGCCAGGTGCATCGTCATATCAATCCATGCTAAAGCCTGCGTACACTCCTGTGGTATTAATTATGCACGAGTTGGACCAGCCAAGGACGACGCTCTTTTAGAATGAAGATGGTAAAAGTAAAATTCTCAGCGCTAATTTGAGAACTCCAATTTTTAAAAAGATTTTTATTTTTTAAAGAGAAATTAGTTAATTTTTTTATAGAAAAAATAAAAATCTATCGAAAAATTGAAATTTCCAAACTAGCCCTCAACGAGCTAGCAGTGACCGCGGCCAAGGCTAGGAGCTAGGAGGCCAAAGCTGCTGCTGCATGTACGGACGGTCGTCGTCCAGGCTTCGATCGGCACCATGACAAATGCCGGCCGGCCTGATGCCCTGTTCGTTGATGGCGCATCACATGCACGCGCCGTGAACCCCTGAAAAGGCCAAAGAACAATACCACCACGCATGCACGCCGCTGGGCGTACGTGGACAAGCTGAGTGAGGATCGACGACCGGCCGGTGGAGCTGCCTGCGACAGGTCCGGTCCGCCTCCGCACTCGCGTAGCCCGAGTATAGGCCACTATCGGTCGTGGCGCGATGATAGCATGCGCATGCCGACGCTACCAGAAATTAAGCCGCCCTAGGGTTTTGGACACACACACACACAAATACTCCTAAGGGCTTGTTTGGGATCAAAGGTAATGGAGTGGATTGAGGGGGCTAGAATCCCCTACTACTTAATTTTGAATAGTGAGGGATTATAGCCCCCTCAATCCCCTCCATTACCCTTTGTGCCAAACAAGCCCTAAAGGACGACGCTACTACCAGAAAAGCCGCCCCAAGCTTTAATTTTTCGCTCGCGTGGCAGCAGAGGCTTCATTCAATTCGTAAAGATGTCAGCGCTTGGGCGGCTCTGCATAGTGGAATTCAGTGCATGCATGCCCTGCCGGAGCCGCCCGGAGCTTACCATCCATTTTTCCTCCGCAATGGCGGTCGCAGCAGCCTTATTGCAGGCGGTGCCGGCCGGCCGGGGGCAGCGGCATATCTGGCGGTCATAAAAAGTTCGCCGCCGGCTGCTGTTGGCTCGATCGTTGCCGCGCCCGCGACGGGGCGGAGCACTCTATCTGCGATGCCCTTTTGCTTTGCTTTCCACAGCTAGCGTCATGTGTGTGTACGTACGGCATGAGCGTGAGCGTGCATGGTGCGCTTTCACCGCCCTGCAGCTCAATCCATCCCACTCACTTAATCCAATGCAACAGCGCAATGATGGCTGATGGGTGATGCCAAGCGAAGCGCATGCATCGGTGAGACTTCCAATCATTGCCGCGCAGACGACGCGAAACGCTACAGAAACCAAGCAAAAGTTTATTATTATTGTTCGAAATTTTTGTCGGGGTTGGGACCGGGACTGATCGCCGCAGATCAGTGATTACTTAGATTATTACTCCTCTTTTACTCTATGCGCGCGCATGTAGGCGATGAGACGAATCCGTCTCAAAGGGCGGATATAAACATGCCATCGTTAATTAATTCTCCAAAAGCGCGCCGGTTTCTGCTCGCGCGCATTCTGGCTTCTGAGTTCTGACAAAAGCAGAGGGCGCATTTTGGCTAGATATTAATTTGTGGACCATAAGCTACTCACAATTTCACTTCACTATTTTTATAGACTAACATGCCAATTAAATGCTACAACTAAATAACCAATAGAAATCGGTGAAACATGTGAAGATGAAACAAATCACACTCAATGAAGGATTCTCACGATTTCCAAGACCTTAGAAAACGGGTTGATATGATTTCATCCCTTAAAACTCATTTATCTTTAATAATATGCCATGTCATCTATGATGTGGCACACTATTAAATTACCTTTAGTTAAAAGACGCTCCGGTTTCAGTCTCTCCCCGCGTTTCACGCGCTCTCGGCCGCGCGCAAGCCAACGCGTGGCTGCACACCACGGACCCGAAATTTTACTTCAAATCAACCAAATTGCAGCGTTGCGTCCGGTCTTCCATTCCCAACTCGGTCGACGCGTTCGCCACGGCTGCGCAGGCCTCCTCCTCCGCGGTCGGCTCCGCCTCCGATCCCCTCCCTTCTTCGACGATGCGAGCACACCCACTCATCCTCTTCGTACCTGCACCGCCACCTCATCCTCTTCCTCGCCGCGCCGACACCCGCCGCGCTCTCTCCCTCCCCGTGCAGGCGCCGCTACCCTGTTGCCGCGCCCGCACCTCCTTCCCCATCCGCGCCCGCCGCGGCTCCTCCGGCAGCTCCGCCACGCGCCCAACTGCAACCTGTCTGCACAGCCACCGCTGCCTGGTAGTAGAGGTAAGCTTTCGCCCGCCATATGTGGTTTCGGACATTCACCAAGTCTTGTACAATATGTTCCTCCACCTCGGCGGCGGCGGCAGGGGAGGCGGCCTTGCCGCCGGAGGACGACGTCTGCTCCGTCTGCCACGACCGCTTCCGGATCCCGTGCCAGGCGAACTGCTCCCATTGGTTCTGTGGCAAGTCCCTTCCACTACCCTGCCTCCTCTCCCTTCTTGCCCCCCGCGCCTCGCCCCTCTTCCCCCTACGGGGATTAACTTGTTCTTTCCCTTCTCGATCTGACTGCGCGGAGGGAAATCGAGCAAGCGGCCGGCCACGCAGAACTGTCAGCTACCGATTTGGGGCTGGCTGCCTCCTGTTCTTTTCTCCTCCCTGTAGATAGAAAGGAACTCTGTTGGTTCGAGGTTGTCAAGGATTCGTGGGTTTGCTAAATTGCCGCGCTCTGCGAATCGGGTGCTCGAATTGGTCTTGAACCCTCTTTACCATAGGCTCTGCTTAGGAATAAACTGCACGAGTCGATGCAAAATGAGTGTGTAGGGTACTCAAACAATGGAAGTTTTAGAGGCGCCTACAGGTGAGTAGACTGGATAATTGCACTTGGTAGATAGCGTCGAGCTGTCGATGACAAGAATCGATGCTAAAGAGAGGCCAGATCTTGGAAGGGTGGTTGGTGGTCATGGGATCCAACCGAAACCAATGAACTGCTACCCGAGCCAAACAACTCTCCTGCCCGACACCTACACATAGGGTGAACTGATTTAGGGCAATGAGAAGCAGAAGTTAAGAAGACCGCTGCGCGCCCTGCAGATCAGCATCGCCCATCACTGGGTTACCTTTTGTGTTCAAAGCTTGTGCAACTTCTGTGTTGCATCATGTTCGGTATTATCTACAAGTACATGTGTGGTCTTGTGTGCTAGAAATGCCCAGATATACATATGAAGAAATGATTTTTTCTCCTTTTTTCCCGAATTTGGTGAACTACATATCATCTTATAAATTGTGCCATGCCTACACAACTCTACCACTGCCGTGGAGTTCTCCCTATTACTGAATGTGGTTATGCGGTCATGTTTTCCAGGAGAGTGCATCATCCGCGTTTGGAATTATGGACCTCCTGTATAGGCTTGCAAGTGTCCCATTTGTCGCCGCCTTATAAATCTACTGGTGCCTGCTGCATTATCAGGGCAGGAGGATGGTCCACAAGCTCAACGTATTCTAGGAGAGATTCAGCACTATAACTGTATATTTGGTGGAGCACCACGCAGCCTAACTCAGGTCGGTACACTGTCCATGAAAGCAGATGTCCTTTGTTTTAGAGTTTTAGGGCGAGGCCTTTCATATAAATAAAAAGACAACAATTCAGATTACAGTGCGGGGTTGAAAGCTGATGATACAAAAACTTGGCCGGGGAGTGAAAGACCTTCCTCCTGGTATTATATTAAAAGAGATCGAAACATGGTCCCGACTGAGAAAATTTCTGAACCCTGACCCATCACTAGCGGGCCGTCACCATCCACTCTGCAACGGCCGAGCCGGAGGGTGGCGCACAGGACGTAACCCGGGAGCGGGCAAGGCAGAACGAGGGGATCTTTTTAACCAAGCCCAAAATTCGCTCCCGATGGGGATCGAACCCGGGACCTGGAGGTGCTACTCGGAAGCTTTAACCATTACACTAGATGCCCTTTCACAAAGGTGACGATACTTTCAAGAATGAAATCGGGAATTGAGATTGGTAACGGTTAGATCTTGTGGTTTTTCCTTTATTTCACAACCTTTATTTCTCTCCCTTCCCAAGTCGACACCCACCGCCCTCTCCCCCCAAAAAAATCTCGCGAGATTGATGAGTATTTTTCTCCCCGTCCCTTGGAGTGACTTGGTGAATGCGATGGTCCTGTCCCCACTTGACCCTATCTCGCCACCCAGCGGGCAGGCTCTTGCTCTCACCTCCCGTCCCAAGAGGTAGTCGCAGGCCCATGGACTAGCGAGTCGGCGTTCACCCTCCTGCTATCACGAGCGGAGGGGCTGCCTCCACCTGTCTCCAATCCAAATAACTCCCTCCTCCGCGCTTCATGGGCCTCTGGCCATCGCGTATTTGACGCGTGTCTGGTTGGTTATTGTTACCACAGTGCTAATTGGTTATTCCTAAGTGTGTTTTTGGCGTGCGATCCAGTAGAGCCTAATCTGTCTGCCTGATTGGCTGCTGCTTACTTTGTGTTCCACTGGAAATCGTAGTGGTGCGCACCTACTTTTTTCTACATAACCTCTATAACTTGGAATGTGTTCGATTGTCTGATGCTAATTCCCTGTACAGTGATTTGCTTTGATATCTGTTGTGTAATCTAAGGATGCCAGTTACATGATTTGAAAAAAAACTGTATCCACTATAAACTGTATTGTTATCTTGATAATTGTTAAATCTGAGCCACTGTCTGAATACTCCTGCCCCCTTCCCCCCAATTCCCATGGTGGTTTTTAAAGGTTGGTTTTGCTGCTGTTGCAGGTAACGAGACAACTAATGTACTCTTTGAATTGGTTAAAGCTTTTATTCTGTTTTGTACTCGTGTATTGATCAACAATGGCACATGAATATATCACTTCTGTTGCTAGAGCAATTGAATTAACTTACATAAACTATTTTTAATTGAACATGCATGGTCATGATGGCTGGTTCATTGACCATTATGAAGTGCTTGTGGATGAGAGTTTCTAGCTGCAATAAATGTATGCTGAAGAGTGATGTGATCTGCGTGCATGTTTTTTCAAGAATCATAATAGGCCTGTTTCTCTTCTATTCTGCAGTGCATATATAGTCTCATGTTGTTTTCTTCTAAACCTTGACTGGTGATGTAGGAAACCTTTTGACAAGGACATGCTTCAACCTTCCAGGAGTTGATGTTGATCCTTTTGACAAGGACAAGGACAGACTTCAACCTTCCCAGCCTATACTACCACAGTTAGCTCATATGGTTTGTTTTTCCTCTGCATATATGTACTCGTGCCTGTGTTTCTTTTTTGGGGGTGGTGGGATCATGGTATACTGTTGGGAGGTTTTTCTGTTGCTGATGTGCTTGTTATTTGATCGTGTGCTTCTGTCGTCTGGTTTTTACTGTTGGGAAGACTCGAACCTTCCCAAGGAGTTAACTCCTTTCACATTCAAACAAGATACCATAGAGAAGCCAAAAACTATATCTATCTAGCGAGGGCAAATTAAATTGTTAGCTGAACATATTTTTATTTCCTCTCAACTCAGCGACTCAATATTAGGCTGTGGGCGAATTAAATTGTTGATTCTGAGCTGCTTTTTTGCCTGTTTTGCCAAAATCTGTAATAACACATGAAGCTAATTTCCAATTTTACATTTAGAACTATGAATCTTAGCCAAGGAATGTTTTGTCAGGTTGCCCTTAATAAGCCTTTTGGCTTGCAAGTTCTGCCTAAAGGACTGTTTCAGCAGCGGACTGTTTTAGCGCAACTTCAATTGAAAGACGCGAAGATGGCCTCATCTTGCCGGTTCAAGAGAAAAGATGTGCAGTCGCATCCAATACCTGTTCATCATTTAGGGAGGGGAACATCAGGTTTGTTTCTTTTTTTAGAGCTAAGTCCTCACTACTCAAAAAGTCTGGTTCGCTGACACTCACTTTAGTCTACCACCGCTATCTGTTTTTGCTAACTTGGACATTAACTATAAAGAACATATGAATTATTGATTAGGTTGAACAGAATGTTGTTCTGAGAACAAAAACAGATTATCTCACTGAATTATTGATTACTTGTCTTGAGAATACTGTTATTGTAGGAAGCCTGTGCATTGCGTGTATATGAAAAAAGTCTTACATAAGTATCGATCTTCTCGAAGATGTTATTTATTGGTGTTTTAGAATATATATATATATATATAGAGTTGAATTATTTCCTGCACAGTTCGAAGGATCGAGATCTCACTCTTAATTTTGTTGGTAGTAACAGCTTTGTAATCTACAAGCTCTTGATGCTTACTTAAGCTGTACAATATGTCAGGAGAAAAAGCGGGAGATGGTTGCTTCTGCGTTTGGAGAAGACAAATCTGGTTCCCAACACACTTGATTGACCGTTGAAGACCTGAATTATCTGTTAATGGTGTAGACTCCCTCCTGAGAGCGAACAGTTTAGCTCATTGGATTGGTGTTAGACCGTGGTAGGTAAAAATGTTCTCTAAAAAATAACAAACTGCTTTCATTTATGGATTATTAGTTCTTGTAGCTTGTACAGTTGCAGAGATTTAAGGGTTGCTAGCGACATGTCTTCCAATTCTTTTTGCACTGGAAGCAGTAAGATGCTGAACTAGGTGAATTCTTCATATAGCTGCTATAGCGCCTGTTAACTTAGGGGGTGTTTTCTAGGTACTAATTTTTTGCCTTTCCTTTTTCTATTCAGTGTGTAGTTGATGGCTAACTTCATGACTATCATGAGTGACTTAACTGATTTTGTCAGAGAATTCAATTAGTAATACGCCTGATGAATCATAATCCTCTGTGCTACCTGTCCCGCCGTTGTAAAATAAAATATTATGGCATGTTAGCCTCGCTTTGTTAGTTTGGACAGTACTCTGTAATTTGCCTGGCTGCCTTGTAATACTAGGTTACTATAGCTGTCTGCATCGAGATTGTTTTGTGTTTTGAGCTAAGAAAAAACTCTCCATGGTTTACAGAACCAAGCCAAAAAAAACAGATATCAGCTGTGACGTCACACTCAAAAGCTTGTTCTTCAGAGATGTACTTAATTATGTTTCTCTTGCATTTCATGTTGATTTATCTAATTATTACCGTAAATTAAGATTTTATTATAATTCCAATTTAATATGCCTTATCATAGCCATGATTACTGCAGGGCGCACGAAGTGCGCCTCCTGATCTAGTATGTATGAAACCGCACTGTTAAGAGCGGCATTAGGATCTCCTTTGATTAGAGATGCTCTGGTTACGATGGTTACAAATTATGATGATGGTATCCATGATAATGGTTTCGACTACAGATCTTGGTATTTCCACTATCAGGGGATATGTTTTGGTCAATGACTTGGGATTTATCATAAAACTTGGCTTACATTAATGATAAAACTTGACGAAGTAAAAGCAACTGCTATCGGTCTAAGGGTGTGTTTGGTTTGACTTTTGGCTTTGGTTTTTGCCCCATAAAAGCCAAAAGTCAAACCAAAGGGCTGAATCTGAAAAGCAGCTTTTTCTAAAAGCCGATTTTCTTGTAGTGCAAAACTAAAAGCACCTCTGGACCTGCTTTTAGCAGCTTTTAGGTGGAACTGTGAAAATATATATGGAAGAATTTTTAGCGACTTTTAGTAGTTTCCACCAAACGGTTTTTAGCTTTTTAGCAGTTCACAGCCCACAACAGCTTTTTTTCACAGCTCACAGCCCACAACAGCCTTTTTCACAGCCACAACCCAACCAAACAGACCCTAACTCCATATAAAGCCTTTTTCATCCTTGCTTTAACACAAAACATCATGTTGTCCCCACTGCAACCATTGCTCGGGAGAACAAGAAGCTAACGAGGCGGATTTTCAGGAGTTTCAGGACTATGACGCTGAAAACTAGATTAGCATAATCCCCTAGTAAGCTGCCTGTGACGGGTTTATTTACTTTGGCTACGTTTCTATTTCGTGCACTTTGATTTATATGAGGTAAATGACTCTGGTCTATAAGAATATTACTTATTCTTTATGATTATTCGAAGCATTGTGCTATGATGGTCATTTATGTAAGCACTGAGTACTGTACTCATCCTTGCTTTAACACAAAACATCAGGTTGTCCCCACTGCAACCATTGGTCAGGAGAACAAGAAGCTAACGAGGCAGACTTCCAGGAGTTTCAGGACTATGACGCTGAAAACTAGATTAGCATAATCCCCTAGTAAGCTGCCTGTGACGGGTTTATTTACTTTGGCTACGTTTCTATTTCGTGCACTTTGATTTATATGGGGTAAATGACTGGTCTATAAGAATATTACTTATTCTTTATGATTATTCGAAGCATTGTGCTATGATGGTCATTTATGTAAGCACTGTGTACGTGAGTTTCGATTCTACCACGTACATGGTTCACATTTGGCTTGCCTTCTGAAACCAGACATGACACCTTGGCATATCTCATCATGTGTTATGTCCTCATGCACATCAATAAAATAATGTTGTGGAACACAAACGCCATCGCATAGTAGAAGTCGGACGGACCCTTCTATCACATGCATATATTCCTCTTAATTATTAGGTTAAATCCTTTTTTTGTTGTGGCATATTTGATTAGTATCCTTCCTAGCAAAGTAATCCAAAATTCTACTCCCTTGGAGCATCAGTATAATAAAAAAAACCAGATTACTCCTTTTTGCATACCTTTGGCCGTGCATGCTGGTCTAATATTCGCTCTTATTATTCTATAGTAATGAACGGATCTCTTGAGAACTTAGGTTTCTGCACATAGTGCGTGACAACTTTCTCGAAACAACCTCAGATTTTTATCATAGACTCTACATATGATATCAGTACAGTGGACACTCGACAAAGAATGAGCCTTTGTCGATGGGGAGCTTCTTTGCTAAGTGTCAGTACAGTGGACACTCGACAAAGAGTGAGGCTTTGTCGACGGGGAGCTTCTTTGTTGAGTGTTAGTACAATGGACACTCGGCAAAGAGTGAGCCTTTGTCCAGTGTCACTCTGTGGGCACTCGGCACAGGCTCCATCGCCGTTACCTAGCGCTGTGACGACGACTTTTATTTGCCGAATGCCGGATGACACTCGATATAGTATTTGTCGAGTGTCCGATAAAAAGTACTCGACAAAGAAGCCGTTGCCGATGTACAGTTCGTCAAGCTTTCTTTGCCGAGTGTCACAATCGACAGACCCTCCACCAAGTGTTTTCTAGGCTTTGCTAAAGCAGTTGTTTCCGGTAGTGGATGACGAATTGCAAAGCTGTTGTCATGTCACTTTTAGTAAGTAAGAAGGTATCACTTCATGAAGGATCTTCTACATGATCAAATGATGCCATAAGCTACAAAAGTGTGGTAGGAGCCCTGCAATACTTAACTTTGAGTAGTCCTGATACTGCATTATCAATAAATAAAGTATGTTAGTCTATGCATGCTCATTGAACAATAATTAAGAAAATATTGAGACATATGAAGCAGACAACTGGTTAAGGACTGAAAAAAATTAAGGTGTCAGATTCTACTCCTGTGCTTTCTTTGATGTAGATTGGACACGAGATATATATGATAAAAGATCTACAGATGGTTTTGCGGCTCATTTGTGCGGTAATCTCATCTCATAGATTCTAAGTCATCGTGTCAAGTTCTAGTTCTGAAGTATAAAACCATATATAGCAGTTAAATACTACCATAGAAGTTTATGTGGTGTGATAATATTGGAGCAAAGTATTTGTTATGTAGTCCTGTATTCTATGATATATAGAAAAAACGTGCTTTTTTCGATAAGGTGGCTGATGGATCCACCAAAGCTTTATATATCCGTAAGATTGTTAGAAAAATATAAGCACAATCTAGTCTTAGATGTAGTTAAGATTCAGGGAATGTGTTAAGAAGTATAGTGTATAAGATGAGAAGTTACAATCCTGTAGACCGTATGATTTTAAAACAGAATAGAATGTAGTTCAAAATCCATGTTGTATTTACCGTGTTGTTTCTCCTCGTCGTCCGACAGAATATTGGACGGGTCACGATTCTGTATTTTTTTTACAAGCAAAGAATATCGGACGGTGACGATTCTGTTTACGGGGCGTTTGGATTCTTTTATTTTAGAGGAATTGAAATTCATTCAATAAAGTAACTTATTTAGTTTGGAATTTGACATTCCACCACTTTTTAAAGTTCAGATATAAGCTTATATCAAATTCATGGGGTGAAAGATGAGAAATGATTTTATACATTAGTAGAATTTGTTTTCTACTACTCTGTAACTTACGTGACACTCTTGTCTCACTCTTCTATAGTAAAAATGTAGCACATAAATATCTCCAACATCTTGCTAATAATAGTATACAAATATATTTTGCATAAAATGGAATTAACTTAATTGATATATGCCTAGATTATTTTTATTAGAATGGAATTCAATTACAATGATCTAAATGGAGCGTAATTGATATATGCCTAGATCATTATTATTAGAATGGAATTCAATTTCAATGATACAAACAGGGCGTTATTTTTTTTTACACTACTCCGTTGGCAAAGGAATTTCGATGGATCGCCGTTGGCGGCCGGCGCGGCCATAGAATAATGGTACGTGGCCATCATGCGCCCCACGGACCACCACCGATCGCCTCTCGCGCGCAGCCGGGGCATGGGCTGGGCAAGGGGAGGAGCAGTTGCCAGTCCGTCCCAGGCAGTCCCACCGCGGCACCGCACCCGACCCCATCCGCGCGCGCGCCCCCGCGCAGGCGTGCGCGGCCACTTTTGTGCTTGTCGGGGGCGGAGGGACCCGGGCCGCACCGAGGCATTCGGCGATCTCATCTCATCTCCCTCCCTCCGCGTGGTTGCGGCGGCGTCCGCTGTCCGCAGATGGTTGGTTGGGTTGGGACTTGGGAGCTGCCCCTGCCGCTGCGCGGGCCCTCCGTTCCACTGCGCCTTCCTCACCAGTCGACGACGAAGCGCGGGTCAGCGCAGAGGAACCTGGGAAACGGAACGACCAGGTGCCGATGGTTGGGATGTGAACACGACTAGCGCGTGCAAGAGGCATGTGTAAAGGATCCGTACTCCGTATCGTACGTGCTTTTCATTTCTTATTGGTGAATCATCAAAGCTATACAGAATTTTCATTTACTATTAGGAATGTTGTTTTTTTTTGTTTTGTTTTTGCAAAGTTGACCTCCACAACACTCTGCCTTCTGTTGCACCCTTCCATCCGCCTCGTTCACAACTTTCACATGCTCACCCTGCTAGCCGTGTGCCCTTGCATCTATGCCCTGCTCCTGCACTGCCACAGCAGCAATACACTCTTCTCTCTCCCGACATGCCCTCCGTCTCCACCGCTTCCATGCGGCCATGCCCGACCCGCCAACACCCTACCTAGACTGCTAGTAGTAGGCATTTGTACGTGGCGTGCCGGCTGCAACATGCAAGACACCCTTGCTAGCTAGCTCTCTATTGTTGCGTCCTTTAAAATTTGTCGGCCTGTATTCTCGTTCTCTAAACATAGCGGCGGCTCCCAAAACATGCGATATACGCTGGACAGGTCGCCTCTCGCATACAAGTTGTATTAATATGTATGTTTTGCGTTACATACATAAATGCAAATTGTATTAATATGATTGTTACAAAAAAAAATTCTTCAATTACAATGCCTCACGCTGCATACAAGTTGAACATTAAAAGAAAAATTGAATAAATAAGGTAGTTGTGTATTCTCTTGACACCGTTAAAATGGGAAAAAATAGAGGTGTCAAATTAAACGAAATTTAGATAATGTCGCTGGACGCTGGAGAGAGTCTCAGAAACCAAAAACACACCGCTTGGTTGCTGCTGGCACGCGGCACGGGTCCCTACGCACGTGCGAGGCCCCACGCGGACCATCATCCTCCAGCTCCAGGGCTGCTGCGCGGCTAGCTGCCCCTCTCGCTGTCCATCGACTGCTGTCGTCACCGACTGTAGCCGAAGCAGCCTACACGGACGAAATTCGACGCATTTCCAAACCAAAAAAAAAAAAATCGCCAGGGGCACCAATTTCCCTTGCTGTTCCTCCAGCCTCCAGCTAGCGTGGCAGACGCATAAAAAAATAAAAAGAATCGCACTATCTCATGACATATGAAGGAGAAAGAGACTACTAGCTAGGGAAGGGAGCCGGGAGCAATTCCACTACTCAGGCCATCCACGGGACATTCCTCCTCCGATCCGCCGCCGGCTCCACTAGGCTCTCCTCGTCGTCCTCCCCTCCCTTGTCGCGCCGCGCCGTCGTCCCGAGCTCGTCTGGCAAGCGAGCCGCTCTGGCGAGGAGCGGAATTGGGATCCTTGCATGCATGGATGCGGCGCAGTGGCATCAGGTAAGCCGATCTGCACGGCCGTCTCGATCGAACCACCAAACCAGGCGCGCGCTAGCTGCAGCGTGCATCGGGGCCGGGGGCCATGAGTACGAGAAGATCTCTCGCCTGCCGGCTTGGATCTTGGTGTCTACTACTAGCTAGCGTCTTGTTCTTGGTTAGTTACTCTAGCGGTTCTTCGCCTCTCTGGCTGATCTGCCATGGTCCTGGAGCTTGCTTTCTTATAGTAGATAGGACTAGGAGTGAGTGTGTGGGCATGATTTCGTGTTCTTGGGATACCGCCATGCCGAGCCTTTTATATTCTTTGTGTAGATCTACGCGAGCACCGTCATCTCCTCTCTGTGCGCGCGTGCCGTCAAGCTCTTCTAGCTCCATTGGCTTCGAGCTGAGGGCCTTTAATTCTCCCATGTCTCCTCCCTTTTAATCCTTGAAAGGAGCGCACACACACGGCCGGGCCGCCCCCTTTTTTTCCCCTCCCTTTGTTCCTGCCTTTCTTTCTATCTTATCCATCCCCCCCTTTCCGAGCTCTCTCTTCCCTTTTATCCCTCCTTTTTCTCATATGGAGGAGAGTAGCTTTACTCTCTCCACGCCTTGCATCAAAAGAGCGGCCATGTCTTGGGTGATGGAGTGAGTAGAGGTGCTACTACGCCACAAGCGCAACCCTACAAGAGCACAAACAAAGTGGAGTTTTACGTACGTGCTGCTGTGTTGTGCTTCTCTCTCATCTTTTGCTTGCCCTTTTTTTCACCTTTTAATTTGCCTTTCAATCTCACTTTGTATCCATTTGCTTGGTTCCTTTGTTGCACTGCGCTGCAGTTGCGCCATAAGCTAGAATCCAAAGACCTCCACGCTCATAACCCCCCTCTGCTAAGACTGCTATGTGCTATCATTCTCTTCATTCTCCATGTTCTTGCTTCCTAGCTAGCTAGGATCCTCCATCATTAAGTTTTGCGGTAGTAACATCTAACATGAGCAATATGTGTGCATCACCAGGGGCCGCTAGGGCTAGGCAAGCCCATGGAGGAGATGCTCATGGCTGGAAACGCGAATCCAAACCCACCGCCAGCTGCTGCGCCCTCGGCACCCGGGGCCCAGACCCAGAGCCAGAGGGGTGGTGGCGCTCCTCCTCCCGCTGCGGGTGCGGCAGCGCCTAGCGCTGGCGCGACCGGAGGGGCGGCGGTCACGGAGCGGCGGGCGCGGCCGCACAAGGAGAAGGCGCTCAACTGCCCGCGGTGCAACTCCACCAACACCAAGTTCTGCTATTACAACAACTACAGCCTGCAGCAGCCGCGCTACTTCTGCAAGACCTGCCGCCGCTACTGGACCGAGGGCGGCTCGCTCCGCAACGTCCCGGTGGGCGGCGGCTCCAGGAAGAACAAGCGCAGCTCGTCCTCGGCCGCCTCCTCCACCTCCGCGGCGATGTCCGGCACGGTCTCCGTGAAGAACCCCAAGCTGGTGCACGAGGGCGCGCACCACGACCTCAACCTGGCCTTCCCTCACCACAACAACGGCCGCGCTCTGCAGCCACCGGAGTTCCCATCGTCGTTCCCGAGCCTGGAGAGCAGCAGCGTGTGCTACCCCGGACCCGGACCCGCCGGCAGGGGCATGGGCGCGCTCTCGGCTATGGAGCTGCTCAGGAGCACCGGTTGCTACGTCCCCCTGCAGCACGTTCAGCTAGGGATGCCCGCCGAGTACGCAGCACCCGCGGGATTCACGCTTGGCGAGTTCCGCATTCCCCCGCCGCCGCAGTCTCAGAGTGTGCTCGGGTTCTCGCTGGACACGCACGGCACGGGGGGTTACAGCGCCGGCGGGTTGCAGGAGAGCGCGGTGGGCAGGATGCTCTTCCCCTTCGAGGACTTGAAGCCGGCGGTGACCGCAGCTGGCGGCGGTGCAAGCAATGACGGAGCTGATCATCGTCAAAACGACCACAGGAAAGATCAAGCTGCAGGCGACGGCAGCAGCGTCACCGGTGGCCACGAGGCTCCAGGGTTCTGGAGCAATAGCTTGATCGGAAATGGCAGCAGCAATGGTGGTGGAGGCCCTTGGTAAGGCGGCGCGGCATGCATGGCTCATGCATGCACGCGCGCGCCGTTGTCAGCATGCGGAGATAGGGATAGAGACAAGGATCCAAGTTATCAAGAGGGTACGGTGGAGGAGGTGATTAGTGTTCACATATATGGCGTTTGATTTTTCTCTGGTTGTTTAATTTTTCTCGGATCTTGGTGTTCTTGTGTGTAAATCGACATCGACTTGGGGGGGCTAATACAGCAGGATATACAGATTGTTAAGGTGGTGGTGAACCGGTGATTTACAGCTAGCTTCTCTTATCCAATGGATCTCTTGTTTCTGATTGTGCAATATATAAGCGGTCAATCCTGTGTCAATTTGTTGTGCATTGCATGCATGCATGTAGAGTATGCATGAGCATCATTACTTGAGCAGCTCTGTTGCAGTGTTGTAAGTTAAAGTCACACCGTACGTGCACCGTTCACATACGTAGTTTTTGCTTTTGTCCTGATAATACACAATTTTGTTAGCTATATGCAATTATTATATTCTTCTTGGGTTTGTTTTTCTGATTGCAGTGTGCATCATTCTTCATTAGTAATCGCATTGTGATACAGTTGCTTAATTGGTTTTGTATAGTGAAGAGTGCATGCTAGATCAGTGGTGATCAGTGATCATCATGTGAAGGAGCATACAATGCTGTGCTGATCTATCTTGAGGGTACTCGGTAATAGTCATATTTTTGTGGTTGGCTCATTTATGGTGGTGTTTGGTTTGTGCCTCATTATCCTCAATGTCTCATTCTATTATCTCAATTTTAACCAAGCATATTCTGATTTTTTATTGGATTTTGTGTCAAAATCTCACAATCCCCAACTTATATAGGCGGTATTTGGTTCCGGGGGATAGTGCACAAAATCCAATACAAATCTCATTATCAGGTTATAGAGAGATTGTGTGATTCTAGCACAAAATCCAATGCAAATTTCATGAGATGTTTGGTTTATAATGAGATTCTAAAAATGAGGTAGGAAACAAACAGGGCCATAAATTATCGATAATGGGATATGCATTGAATTTTTGTGCAGTATCCAACTTCTCAAAATCTGTAGTACTAGGTAATAACCAAACACCACCTAATGTCGTCTCATCCAGCTTTTAGGCCTTATATATTGCCCTGTTCTAAATTGTAGTGCCCTTTAACTTTGTCTAAGCCAAAATCAAGTTTTTTAATATATGAAGATAACAAATACACTATTAATACATATATATATATATATATATATATATATATATATATATATATTTAAACAAACTTCCATTACATATTTAATGAAGGATTCACTGAAACTAGCAGATGCCGTTTTTCTTTAATAGATTTGATTAAAGTCAGAAAATTTTGATTCAGGATAGAGATTAAAAAACTAGATATATTTTGGAACGGAGATATATAATACTTTGTGTCTGTATTTTATGTTATTTGTGACATCCGTCGTCTCTGTACGTAGACCAGCCGATCTCTCCATTTGTATAGCTCTGAGGAGACGCCATATCTGCTGGGCCATCATCACGAAACCAAGAATCTTCCAGCCATGAAAAGCACTAGGAGCTAGCTAGGGCCGTCGTCGTGGAGAAAAGGAGGATGAAGGAATATGTATGTATGGCAAACACCAAGCTTTTGCACCTGCGCTGTCTGCTGTCCACATGGTACTATTATTATCATATGCATGTTAAGCCATCTTCTACAACTACAAGGGCTAGCTACCTTGTGCAGGCCATTATATATGCTCTTTGCCCTCTCTCATGACCTCTCATGTCAAGGTAATATATTGAGATGAATACTGCCAGCCCTGTTGTTCTCTTAGCTAGTACGTACGTTGATCATTCACTTGCAAAGTTCAACTGCCCGCACCAGAAAGTTGCCATCAAATTATTCTCTCACTCACTTTACCATTTTCACGTATATATATGGCAGCCTCTGGTGGCCCGTGTCTTGTGTCTGTGGATGGCCTGTTACAGCAACACTTCACCGCACGGAAGCCATTCTTAATCTGGCGGGCCCACAAGACATTCCCCTCACGTACTACGAGTGTCGTCTACCCGACACTAGGCAAACCATGTTTTGCCGAGTGACAACCTTAGACACTCGGTAAAGTATATTTTTATTTTTTCCCTTTTTCCAACCAAATTTT
This sequence comes from Zea luxurians, assembly GCA_029449295.1. Classification (NCBI taxonomy): domain Eukaryota; kingdom Viridiplantae; phylum Streptophyta; class Magnoliopsida; order Poales; family Poaceae; genus Zea; species Zea luxurians. The sequence goes on along the minus strand of JAOPSE010000013.1, from coordinate 63,934,417 downwards.
TTGTGGTTTATTCCTACACTATGTAGACCTGCATGTTCCATTTTGGCACAAACGTAAAAGTGTTTGATATAACTATTAGATTTTGTTCGTTTAATTGAATTTCCTCGGATAATTCAGATTTGAACTGCAAGTGACTCGACACATGGAAAACCGTGAATGTAAAAATAATATCCATGTTATTTAGCACAAGTTACAGTCGATTTTAGGAGCAGACCGTAATTTTCGAGCACCATGCTCACGAACACATGACCGTGAACTTGTCATCCAGTTGTTTAAAAATTGTATAAAACACGAACAAAGTCAGAAAATCATGAAACTTGTCCACATGTCATGATATTATATGTAGAGTCTGTGATAAAAAATTGAAAATGTTTCGTGAAAGTTATCTTGCACTGTGTGTAGAAACCTAAGTGTCTTACACATGAAATCATAAAACTTCAATGTAGACCGAGAGCTTCCACTCGGCAAAGACTGGGCCTTTGCTGAGTGTCAGTACAGTGAACACTTGACAAAGACTGAGCCTTTGTCGAGTATTGATAAATCATAGACGTAATTTTTTTTCATACGATAAACATCACCCATTCAATCTAAATCTAATGATTAAACCTCGTCTTTAACCCTATGTGTGGGGGATAGATATCCCGAGGGTCCACTAAAGGAGTAAAAGACCTTACGAAAGGCCCAAGGGCCCAATAAATCGTAAGGTCATTCTTTCGTGGGCCTGGGGAGAAACAACCAACAAAGCAGAGCGACGTGAGACCGGATTGGTGCAAACCCGGACGGCCCACAACGTCGAGCGAGTAAATCGCAACAGAGACCCGACTTTCCCGCGCTGAAGCCCCCATGCAACGGAGCCATGCGAGGATAAGTCGGCGAGGGTTACGTAGGGATAAACTCAAGAGGTTCACTACCTTTTAGCTACTTGTTGTTATCATATCCACGTGTACTGCCCCACGGTCGAGTATATAAGGCCTAGGGGGCACCCCTTCAGATCGATCGACCCTTTACTTAGTCAACCGCGTCAACTCTCTGTAATCTCAATCCAGAGAGCCCTTTTGTAACCACATTCACCAAGCATACTCACCAGGACGTAGGGTGTTACGCATCTCTAAGCGGCCCGAACCTGAAAACCCTGTCCACTGTTCCTCGTGCGATCGGCACGAACCATTTTGCTACAGTCATCGACACCGTCCTACTCCAAAAAACACCTTGAGGGGCAACCCCGGGTGTGCGGTCAGACCCAAAACACCGACAGCTGGCGCGCCAGGTAGGGGGTGTGTCGACGATCCAAGCTAGCTCAATGGCCGTCACCTTCTACAGCAAGATCACCATGCGTCCCGGATCCGTATTCTGCTTCGGGACAATTTCATCTGTAGCAGATGAAGAGGGAATTCTACACCGTATCGTGGATCCACCGGAAAAGAAGTCTCCTCCAACGAACTCCGAAAATGCCGGAGAGGCGCAACCTCCAGCTCCTCGGAAAAAGATCGTCCCCGGAAAGTCGGGGGCCGAGGGCTCGCTGACCCGGAAGACTCCGCTGTCTACTTCCCCGACAAAAGAATGGACACGGATCGCGAGGAAGAAGGAGACCAGGGAAAAGCAAGTCGTTCTTTCCGTTCCTCCGGCCTCAAAGGAGAACGGAAAGAAAGTCGCCACGACAGCAGCTCCATTCTACCCCGACGTCCTCTTCATCGGGAGAGTGGAATCGCCTACCGTCTCCGACGACGAGCTGACCGCACCCGGAGAAGAACCGCCTCAACGAGAATCCCACCGACGGAGGAATCGGCGCAGGAACGTTCGACGACATCACGCGACCGGAGAACGGGATCCGGAGCAGCCTGTCTCGCGAGACGAGGTCTCGGTGATAGGAGAAACTCCGGAAGAACGCGTCTTCAGAGAACGAAGGAACTCCCGACGACGTGATCGCCGACGGGCTCAGGAACAAGCTGAGCAAGACGCAAGACAACGTCGAGAGAATCCGCTCTTCGGGCGCAACCTGAATCCCGACTTCGCCCGAGCTATGAACACGCCAAGCGAAGTCGGAGGGGTACTAGCTCGGATAGCTGATGGACTTCCTCGGACTCCCGACGCCGAGGGATACCGACGCCTGTTCACCCAGGCAGCCAACCATCTTCTACCGCTCGCTCACCCGCCGAACGATCTACGACACGCCATCAACAGTCGCCGAGACGCGCGAAGCTCCATCAATGCTTCGCGCGAACGGCGGCATGAGAACGAGATTCGCCGTCGGGAGGAGTACGACCGGGATCATGGCATCCCGACTCAGAGCCAGGCCACCAGGACTGAGTCGGCAACGGCCTCAACTGGCGGTACCACCCGGGGACGGTCGAGGAACCACAATCACAACTCCCCTCCCCGGGACAGACATCGTCCCCGATGACAGGAGGACACGTGCGGAGTGTCCGCTCTTACTCCGCGCCTTAGAGCCATCCAATGGCCTCCCAACTTCAAGGTATCCAATGTCGACAAATATGAACCTAAGCAGGATCCAGGGGGTTGGCTAGCCGTCTACACCACCGCTGCTCGAGCTGCCGGGGCATCTGAGGACGTTATGACCGCGTATTTGCCCATCGTCCTTGGGCAAGATGCGCTACAGTGGCTACGACATCTACCCCGACACTGCATCGACGACTGGGGAGACTTCAGTCGACGTTTCACCGCCAACTTCCAGTCCCTCTCCGACAAGCCAGCGCAACCGTGGGACCTCAAATCCATCAAGCGCCGGGGGGATGAGACTCTCCGGTCGTACCTCAAAAGGTTCCAGACCATGAGAAATCGCATCCCCGAGGTCACGGAGGCGGCCGTGATAGAGGAATTCTACAGAGGATCCAACGACTCGGCTTTTGTCCGAGCCATACTACAGAAAGCGCCGACTACTTTCGAAGAGCTGTTCCGGGAAGCCGACCTCTACATCACCACCGACGAGCAAGCTCAGGACCTCATCGGAGGAGCAAAGCCTGCACCGGCAGCACCACGACGCGACGCGAACCAGCCACCCGACAAACGCTGGGAGAAGAGGCCTCGCGAAGAAGTACACGCCGCCGGACCACCTGCCTCTCGCGCCCGAGGAGGACCTCGCGGAGGCGAGCGCACGCTGGATGACATCCTCGACGCCCAGTGCCCATACCACAAGGACATGCGCCACACTCTTCGCAACTGCCGGGACTTCAAGCACTCCGTTGGGCATGGCCGACCCTTCCAACCTCTACCTCCTCCTCCGCCGAGGGGAGGACCGGATGAACCACGACAACCTCATCGGCCGGAGGAGGGAGGAGGAGGAGCTTTCCCACGCGTCGACAGGGAGGTCAACGTCATCTTCGGCGGACATGGGTCACAGGAGAACAAGAGACAACAAAAGCTCAACGACCGCCAGATACTGGTGGCGACCACCGGTCCTCCCGCCCCATACCGGTGGTCAGAACACCCGATCACCTTCACTCGAGGGGATCATTGGCTCAACTTCGACCATCCAGGCAAATATCCGCTCCTCGTCGATCCGGTGATCCGAGAAAGCCGGGTAAAGAAAGTGCTGGTGGACGGGGGGAGCAGCATCAACGTCACCTTCCCCCGGACACTTCAAGGCTTAGGAGTTCGCCTCAAAGAGCTCCACGAGTCGGACACTCCTTTCTTCGGCATCGTGCCGACAGAAGGGGAGTACCCGCTGGGCCACATCTACATGCCAGTCACCTTCGGAACTCCGGAGAACTACAGAACCGAGTTCCTAAGGTTTGAAGTGGCGAACTTCGACTGCGGGTACAACGCCATCATCGGGAGGCCTGGATTGGCCAAGTTCATGGCCATTCCACATTACACATACATGATACTGAAGATGCCAGGACCGCAAGGGATCATAACTGTGCGCGCCGACTTCCAAGGCGCCGCAGAGTGTTTTCGAGTGGCTATTCAAGCAGCCCTCACCGCCAAGCCATCGACGGTTTCTTCCACACTGGCGAACTCTAAGCCTGAGGAAGACCTCGCAGTACCGGCAAGCGAAGCTCAGACCGCGACTTCTATGCGGCCGACTGAAGAAACCAAGAGAATCAACCTGGGGTTCGCTGATGAGCGCAAGACGGCTATCATCAGCTCTAGCTTGGACGACAAATAGGAAAGCGCGCTCGTCCAGTTTCTGCAAGATAACCGAGATGTATTCGCATGGCAACCTGCGGATATGCCGGGAGTCCCAAGAGAACTGGCCGAGCACAAACTGAAGGTCTACCCCCAGGCAAAGCCGATTCGGCAAAAACTACGTCGTTTCACGCCCGACAAGAGAGAGGCCATTCGCACCGAATTGGCTCGCTTGGTCACGGCTGGATTCATTAGAGAAGTGTTACATCCCGAGTGGTTAGCCAACCCTGTTCTTGTACTCAAAAAGAATAAAGTGGATTAGCGCATGTGTGTCGATTATACTGATCTCAACAAACACTGTCCGAAGGATCCTTTCGGGCTCCCGAGGATAGATCAGGTGGTGGACTCCACCGCTGGATGTTCTATGCTGTCTTTCCTGGATTGCTATTCCGGATACCATCAGATTAGTCTGGCAAAGGAAGACGAAGAAAAAACGGCATTCATTACTCCGTTTGGTGCTTTCTGTTATACCTCCATGCCGTTTGGCCTCAAAAACGCTGGGGCAACTTACCAAAGAGCCATTCAAACATGCTTAGCCGACCACTGGGGCAAGCGTGTGGAGGCCTACGTGGATGACGTGGTAATCAAAACGCAGGACTCAAAAAACTTCATCGAAGACTTACAACTAGTTTTCAACAGTCTGAGGCGGTATAGATGGAAGCTTAATCCCGAGAAATGTGTTTTCGGGGTACCAGCAGGAAAGTTGCTCGGGTTTATTGTCAGCCACCGGGGAATTGAGGCTAATCCAGAAAAGATTGAAGCTATCATGAAGATGGAAGCACCTCGATCGCAAAAGAAGGTTCAGCGACTTACTGGATGTATGGCAGCTCTGAGCAGATTTATATCCAGGCTAGGAGAAAAAGGTTTGCCATTTTACAAGTTACTCAAGAAGGTGGATAAGTTTCAATGGACTTCAGAAGCACAAGAAGCTCTAGACGTTCTGAAAAAATTCTTGACCACACCACCAGTACTGAAACCACCCCGGCGAGCTACGTCAACTCAACCAGCTGAAGATTTGCTACTGTATATCTCTTGCACGACTCACGTGGTAAGCACCGCGTTGGTAGTCGAGCGAGTAGAAGAAGGACATGCCTATCCAGTACAACATCATGTTTACTTCATTAGTGAAGTCCTAGGCCCCTCAAAGAAAAAGTATCCTCAAGTTCAGAAGCTATTATACGCAGTACTTCTAACTGCCCGCAAGCTGCGTCACTACTTTGACGACCACAAAGTCATAGTAGTTACAAGTTTTCCAATAGGGGATATTCTTCACAACAAGGAAGCCATCGGTCGAATAGCCAAGTGGGCTTGCAAGCTGGGATCTCATGACATCGAGTTCCGACCTCGCACTGCCATCAAAACTCAAGCACTGGTTGATTTCGTATCAGAGTGGACCGAACAACAAGTACCAGGCAACCCGGAGACTGCGGAAGTATGGCGAATGTATTTTGATGGCTCACTAAAGCTGCAGGGAGCAGGAGCAGGGATTCTCTTCACTGCGCCTGGAGGCGAACACCTCAAGTACGCCCTCCAGTTGCTATTCCCGGCCTCCAACAATGCAGCCGAGTATGAAGCTTTGATCCATGGATTGAACATTGCCATATCGTTGGGCGTCAAAAGATTAATGGTATACGGAGACTCTCTGGTAGTCATCAGCCAGATAAACAAGGAGTGGGATTGCTCAAGCGATTCAATGGGAAAATACTGCACTGCCGTCCGAAAGCTGGAAGATAAATTCGAGGGTCTGGAATTTCATCATGTAGAAAGAGATCAGAACACAGCAGCCGATGTATTGTCCAAGCTAGGGTCCAGTCGAACTCAGGTCCCACCCGGAGTTTTCGTGCAAGAGATTCTGCAGCCGAGTATCTCAATGGATCAAACAGAAGAGTGCAACATCATAGATCAACCCGAGTCAGACCCTGATGACTGGAGAAGGCCGATCATTAAGTATATAAAGAATGAAGAAGAACCAGACGACAAGAATTCGACAGAGCGCATTGCAAGACAGTCAGCTCACTATACACTTATTGGGGAGACATTATACAGAAGGGGTGCATCAGGCGTCCTCATGAGGTGCATTCTCTCGTCCACTGGGAAGCAACTTCTGGAGGAGGTCCATGCTGGGCAATGTGGAATACATGCAGCCTCCAGAACACTAGTCGGGAAGGTCTTCAGGTCAGGATTCTATTGGCCAACAGCAAAGAACGATGCAACCGAGTTAGTTCAGAGGTGCGAAGCCTGCCAATATTTGTCAAAGCAACAACACATGCCAGCACAGCAACTGCAGACCATACCAGTAACTTGGCCTTTCGCATGCTGGGGACTGGATATGATTGGACCTTTCAAGAAAGCTCAAGGGGGATACACTCATGTATTGGTAGCGATTGACAAATTCACTAAATGGATAGAGTTCAAGCCCATTGCCTCTTTAACCTCTGCTAAGGCCGTGGAATTCATACAAGACATAATATTCAGATTCGGGATACCAAACAGCATCATAACTGATTTAGGATCCAACTTCACAAGTTCAGAATTCTTCGACTTCTGCGAGCAAAAGAGCATTCAGATCAAGTATGCATCTGTAGCCCATCCAAGAGCCAATGGGCAGGTTGAGCGAGCCAACGGGATGATATTGGAGGCACTCAGGAAAAAGGTCTTCGATAAGAATGAAAAATTCGCAGGAAAGTGGATAAGGGAATTGCCCTATGTCGTTTGGAGCCTAAGAACCCAACCTAGTCGAGCTTTGCATGGAAACACTCCTTTCTTCATGGTCTATGGGTCGGAGGCAGTGCTACCTGCTGATCTCAAGTTTGGGGCGCCAAGGTTGATCTTCGAAAGCATAGCAGAAGCTGAGGCCACCAGGCTGGAGGACATTGATGTACTTGAGGAAGAACGGCTGAATGCGGTAATCCAATCAGCACGGTACCAGCAGACTCTAAGGCGCTATCACGACAAGGCTGTGCGGCAACGGTTCTTTTCAGTAGGAGACCTCGTCCTCCGCCGAATTCTAACGGGGGAGGGACGGCACAAGTTATCACCCTTATGGGAAGGACCCTTCATAGTAACAGAAGTCACTAGGCCCAGATCGTATCGCCTCACTCAAATGGATGGCACAGAAGTTGGGAACTCCTGGAACATAGAGCACCTCAGAAAGTTTTATCCCTAGCTGTATTTCAAAACTGCTGGGGCGACAATGTATTCTGAAAAGTGGAAATATGTCATCAATAAAGAGAGATTTCAAAGATACTCAGCTCGTTTACGATTGACTTGCATTCTTACTTAACTCGGGGTGACCACTATGCCCTACAAACGGAGCAATCGACTTAAGTCGACAACGACTTAAGGCGGTGCAACATGCTCACGCTTACTTAACTCGGGGTGACCACTATGCCCTACAAACGGAGCAATCGACTTAAGTCGGCAACGACTTAAGGCGGTGCGACATGCTCACGCTTACTTAACTCGGGGTGACCACTATGCCCTACAAACGGAGCAATCGACTTAAGTCAGCAACGACTTAAGGCGGTGCAACATGCTCACGCTTACTTAACTCGGGGTGACCACTATGCCCTACAAACGGAGCAATCGACTTAAGTCGGCAACGACTTAAGGCGGTGCAACATGCTCACGCTTACTTAACTTGGGGTGACCACTATGCCCTACAAACGGAGCAATCGACTTAAGTCGGCAACGACTTAAGGCGGTGCAACTTGCTCACGCTTACTTAACTCGGGGTGACCACTATACCCTACTAACGGAGCTATCGGCTAAAGTCAGTGGCGACTTAAGCCGGTACAACATACTCGCGCCTATGTAATTCAGGGGATGACTTCCATATCCCGCAAACAAATTTCATAATCATCATGCGTCATTTCATTACCACAAATTTACGAACCAATAAATTATGATACAGTAAGAGAGTAATTATGTCATTCGAATGATAAACTGATGTCCTCTAACAAATACTCGATCATGCTAACCGCGCGCTCAGAGCACGCAAAATGTTTCTCTATTTCGCAATGTCTTTCTCAGGAGCGACCGACGAAGAAGGGCGACTCGAGGAATCAGGGGCAGCATTCACGTCAGCCTTTATGTCTTCAGAAACAACCACGCCGGGTCTCCTCATTAAGATTCGTCCCGCCCGAATAGCCTTGTCCATGGCTTTATCGCGCTGGGCTTTGAGAGTAGCAGCAGTTTCTTCGGCAACTTTAGCAGCTAGCCGAGCAGCCTCTAACTCTGTGGCGGAACTGCCCGAATTATTCCAACTTAAGTGCCTAAGCCCTGCCTTAGAGGCTAGACCACACTTAAATGGGAATAACCCGTCAATCCCTCGGATCTAGTCCGACACGGCCACTGACAGGATCAAGTACCACAGTCTCACTCGATGGTGAGTCACAGAGCAAATACAATACAGCATAAAACCATGCATAGAAGAGTGTTAAATTATTACATCACCATTGTCACCATTGGAGTTTTCGCAAAAGTAACCATCATTGTTTTGGAGTGCAGCGGAAATAAACTAACGATAAATAGATGGAGAGATGGGGAAGCCTGTCCCATCACTCCTCATGCTCCTCCTCAGCCGAGGCGGGGTCCCACTCGACGGTCCAACCCGGTGGTAAGGTGGACGGCCAAGTCACTCTAGCAACCATATCCTCCAGAGAACCTGTAAAAATTTATGCCACAAGCAAGGCTGAGTATACTAATACTCAGCTAGACTTACCCGGTGTGAGGAGTCTATACTCCTCTACCTCTAGACATGCAGCTGTTTGGCTGTGGGGTTTGGTTGCCAAAAGCACTAGCTGAGTTTCTAAGTCAAGATTTTAACTTTGTCAAGATTAAGTGTGACTCTCTTAAGGCTAAAAGTGTACTATCTACTCATACATAGTAGCAAGCATTTTTAGCAATCAATATCTTGTATCATCTCATCATAGTTCCACTTGTTACTCAATGCAGCAGCATGGATCAAGCAGTCTCATTAGCTGCGAGAAGCAGACGATTCGAATCGAGTTTTTTAAACCTTGCAAGGTAAACCTAAACACACGACATGCAGGGGCACTCCGTCCCCACACACATCAACCGTCCCCATCGATTCCCTGGCAACAGATCAGGGCTCACCGCCTTGGCGTACAATGCCTCACTGACCCCGACTGGCCGTCGTGCAGTGACAGCACTTGTACCCACCATAACCGGAAGGGGAGACCACGTCTCAGGTCGCGTGAGGGGGATATGTCTGCGGGCAGGTTCACTCAGGTACTAGGCTTACCGATTTACCATATTTCTCGGTATGTGTTTAGTACATTCAAACGCTTGACTCACGGTACCACACCTTAATCCTTAATCAACTTTTTATCCCGTGAACAACCAATCCCCATGGATTGTTGCCCACAATCAACCTCAATATGATAGGAAAGTGGATACAACCAATTCCTGACCTCGCGCGAGTGCTAGAAAAATCACTCGACTTCTACCGAGATCCTAATTAATAAAGTAGCTACTCGACCTAGCATACTAGTATTCATCTCAATAGGATTCCTGAGATCATGCAACTAGGGTTTCAAACAATTCCTACACCTAAGTGCACAATCAATCCTACAATCATTAAGTGAAGTAAAATAGCATAAATAACAGGTTATGCATAAAACCGGGGCTTGCCTTCCAAAGCAGTGGCAGGCAGGTCCTCTGGTGCAGGCTCTGGTGCTGGGTCTGGGGCAACCTCCTGGGCAGCTCCTTGCTCCGGCACGAGGATGTACTCTCCATCAGCAAGATTACAGTCTATCGAAATGCAATGAACATGTATGTCATGATTATGCAAGACTTAAGAACATTAAGCTACAGAAATTAAGTCAAGAATTAACTTAGGGTTCCTTGGCTACGTGGGTCTTCTAGTGGTATATATAGACTTATTACCTTTTAGGTTTAGGTTTTCCCTTTAGGATAACATATTGGATTTGCATTGCCTTTATGGAGTTCAGTGGACAATTTACAAGGGTCTTAGGAGGACATCAATTTCCAACACCCATTTTCCTTTCTTTAATTTCCATCCAGGGCTTCTAGTACAGGTTTGAACTATGACAGTATTTTAAAAATTTCCAAAAATTCTGTAAAAATTACAGTGGGTTGGCACTGGTTATTCTAGCTTGTTTTAAGAATTTGAGGCTTAAAGTACAAAAGCTAGCCCTTAAACAAAAATAACAATAGTTAGGCAAAATGGGCCACTTTACACTACAAGTCTTTTATTAAAGTGGGTTCTGACCTAAGGGTTATTTTTGTTGGCCTCTAGTAGTGATAAAAAGCTCTTGTACCAAAAAGGACAGAGAGCAACATGATGGTTAATTAATGATGGATTTTTAAAGTTTGGTGCAAAAAGGGTGATTAGAACTAACTGGTCATTTGAAAAAATATCAAACAACAGATTTCAGATTTTTCTTAAGTTCTTATTATCAATACATTAGTTATCCTAAGGTTTGGGGAGGTTTCACCTTAGGGTTATTTTTGTAGGGTTTTTCTAAGTTATCCTTGTTTTATTAATTTAAAAGGTAGCTTTCTTATTTTATACTACAACAGGGTATGATACATTTTTCCAGTGAACTACATTGACTAAGTATCTCAACAAAAATAGGGGTGCCCTCTGGTTCATTATTTATGTCACTTTTTCTATTTTTCTTAAACTTAAGCATATTATAGAATAAGGGGTTAAAACTAACTTAATGTAGTGGACAGAGAGGTTTAACATTTTTAACTAGGTCAGTAGGTAGACAATAACTTCTCTAAATTTTTCTAACCTTAGCTAAATAGTACAACCATTTTTCTTGCTATTATTAAGCTTTTGGTCAAAACTAAAATTAAATCAGAACCTTATATTTTTCTTTAGTACTCATGGGGTTTTATATTTTTCTTAGACAGGTTACATTATTTAGAGTCTGGCAAAATTAGTTTGACCAAATTTGGATAAACCAAACAGAAGTTATGGGTTTTTAAAGTTTCTGTTTGAATTTAAATCAGGTTTTAATTAAGTTTTTCTGGAAAAGCAGTTTGCGCCGAGGCCCCTGGGTTTAACCCGAATCAAACCTCGCAGATCTACCCTCGGGCCACTATTCACTCGGGTCTCTAACTTTTCACTTAACCCCCTAACTTTCTCTCCCTTTCACCCGCAGTCCTTCCCTCAACTGAAACAGTAGCCGCGGGGAAGAAAAGGGTGGCGCGGCTTACCGGCGGCGAGGGAGGTCCGGCGAGGTGGTCAGCGATGTTCAGGAGGTCGCGACGGTCACGCCGATGTGCGGGTCGGCGTCAGAGGTGGTCGGAGCTCCCCTGGCCACGAACACAGGCGGCGGGGATCGTCGGCGACGCCTGCTCTGGCCAAACCACGGCGGTAGAGTTCAATTAATGGGCACGAGGAGCTTCACGGGATGACACAGAGGCCATGCGTGCAACGAATCGGAAAATGGTGAAGGGGTTTACCCGGTCCACGTGCGCTGGCGGGTTCTTGAACTCCGGTGAGCGCGATTTGGCTACTCCGGTGACGCGGGGCCTCGGGTCAAGCTTGAGCAAGTCTCACGGCCTCACCAGAAAGCTATCTGGGGGCTTGGATCGAACGGAGGAGGACGGGAGAGGGGTCGGCCACGGCGGTGGCTTTCGGGCGGCACTGGCGGGTCGCGGGGAGGTCGCCGGAGGCAATGGCTGGCTCGGGCGAGTCCGGCGAGGTATGGAGGAGGCAATGGGGAAGGCAACCGAGCACTGGGGCGGGTTTTATAGCCGCGGCTCGGGCGTGGTCACGGGCGGTCGCGGGCGCGCGGGGGTTCGCGCACGGGCGTGCTCTGAGCGTGCCCCCGGATGCCAGCTCGCGTCGAACACGTGGAGGGTTGCTTCTGCCAAGGTTCCACGGCCGATTTGAGCGCCATAGCGTGCGTATCTTGGCAAAGTCACTGTGTACGGTCACTTCTCTACTCCAAATCCTACCCTTTTGCTGTGAGTTCCAAGTCGAGATATGGTCAGGGCAGGGAGATAGAGAGGGAAGAAGTTTGCTGTGTCAGCTGGGTCCAACCCGAGACAAAAGGGGTGTCAAGTCGTGTCTAGCGCCCTAGGGTAGGTGTCATCTCTCGCCAGGGTGTTCTAGGGTTAATTTGGCGCTATTTTGTTAATTGGGTCGACTGGTCTTGAAAAGGGGATCAAGGTGAACATGAGGGATCTTTGCTCAAGGGTTGGTTTTTGACTTAGGCAAAATCTGAATTCCTCCCTTGTGTTCAACCTTTGGTGATCTTTTTAGGACCTTTCTGAAAACTTTTTGGGGGTACTTCCTTACTATTAATTGTAGGTTATTAAGTATATTACAACTTTTATATTTGGCCCAAACCATGATCATGATGTTTACATGATCTTTTGATCATGGCTTCAATTAGGGTTATTATTGCATATGGGGGTTTTGCTCTAGGGTTTTGGGAGATCCCTACTTAGATGTGCATTACAAGCTAGGGCAGGATATCCAAGATAGTTTGCACTTGATTAGGACCTTGAATTCCAAGATTGAAGTACTTTGCCCACAAATCCTTATGTAATCAAGGGTAAAAAGGGGGGTAACCCTGGGGTGGACACCCTGAGTAACACCTAGGGTGTTACAAACTCCTGGGCAATGGATTTCTTGGAAGCTCGGAGTTCTTTGATGGTGGCATCCTTTGCTGATATCAATTGCTTAAGGAGGGTCACTTCGTCCGCAGATTCCTGCAGCTTACAACGTTGATTGTCCAGTTCCTCCATTGTAAAACGGTGACTCCTCTCCAAGATTGACAGCGAGTTGCTAGAATCACGATACAATCTGTCAAGATTGTCACGAGAAGCAGCAAGGATACGCTTTTCTTCCTGCAAACAAAAATCAACTCCTTTAGAAACCAAGCAAGTAATAGGAACATAGCAAGGCAAGGCACAGTTTTGTAAGTTACCTTTTCAGAGTCAAGCCGAGCATGAAGAGAAGAACTCAGGGCATTGGCGTCATCCAAGGCAGCGGAGACCTGATTTAGTTCAGTTTGGCTCTGAGAGTACTCCTCCTCGAAGTCAGCGCACCGTTGAACCATTTCAGCCTGATCTCGGGAATGTTTTCCTCAAGAATTGCAATCTGCCGAGTCATTCCTAGCAAGAGGTAATCAAACAAAACGAGGTCAGAAGGTAAAACAGTCCACAACAAAGGCGAAGAGAAGAAAAAGGGCACTAACCAGCGTTAGTTGCCTCCAACTCGGATACACGACGATGAAGTGACACTGGATTCCAACACGCAAGAGACGAAGCCACTTCTGGGACGGAAGCACCCTGCAATCTCAGCTGGCTGGCCATCCCATCCACCAAAACCTGATGAGAAGAACAGATGAGCATAATGACAAAAGTTCATGCAATGTAAAGATCAAGCTAAAATACAGCGCAGTACCTGGAGGTTGGAAAAGAACGAAGGGATCCCCAAATCGGGAAAAATCAGCTGATAACCAGGCGCAAGGCCACCACCTGAAGCAGCTTGCAACGGACCAGTAGGAATCAGTTCAGCGCCTTCAATAGAGCCAAACGCCCGATCAGCGGGGACGCTGCCCTCTAAAGCGACTCCCTGGTCCAAAGTTTGGGCTACCACCATGCAGCCAGAGTGTGGAGGTGATCCCGCGTGAACGTCCATGGAAGTGCAGGAAGGAGACCCTGCTTGGGCACCCTCGGGGGCTGGGTCATAGTTGGCACTGCCCACTTGAGTCGGATCATCCCCGGCAGCACCCTCGGGGGCTGGGCAGTGGCTTACACTCTTCGCCCGAGCTAAGTCATCCCCGGTGACATCCTCGGGGGCTGGGCATGTGTCAGCACCATTCTTGAGGTCCAGATTCTCCGCAGTAACCACCTCTAAGGTTGACAGGCCTTCAGCCACTTCCATGGGACCAGGACAATCCAAGTTAGCATCCCGACCCTCGAGATCGCGCTCTAAGGTCGACGAGGCACGGGATGACCTCAACCCAGCATCAGGCACGGCAGCGCAAGCCTCCGTTGCATCATCATCCACTGGCTCTGATAACAAGTCCTCTGGGACCATATCCTCAAGAGTTTGATCAAAGTTGGCCAGGGACAGTTCTTGCAGACCAATGAGGGCAGACAAAGCAGGAGAAGGAACTTCGCTACTTTCACCGCTGGCAATGAACTGCCGACTGTTTTTCCGAGTTAAAGGAGCCTCATTTTCTTCCTCCTCATCTTCCACAGTGACAACACAAGGAGCACCCACATTGGGATCAGTAGCAGTTTGGGTACACCCATTGGGGTCAGCGTTAGTAAGTCCAGTCGCAGGCACTTCTTCAGTAGCAGGAACTGAGGTACCAGCGTCCTCATCAAAACTGGATACTCGCCGGAGGCGTCTTCTTTTCTTCTTTTGCTCATCAGCAGAAGGCTCAGGCTGACTGGTTCGGCTAGGGCGCCTCGGGCGAGTACTGACAGGTTTCTGGACATCCAAAGTTGTATCAACCTCTGGAAGGGGCACCACTACCAACGTACCAGTAGGAGCAGCGTCGGAGGAATCCTCAGCTAGCAGATCAAGCATGGCATTTATATCCGCATCACTAGGGTTCAGGGGCACCTCAAAATGGACCTGCCGTTCGTCATCAAGAATCTCCCCAAGCGAAGCAACCAAAGTACTGACTTCTTCAGCAGAGGGTCGCACTCTAAGGCCCAAATTGCCATCAGTCACAGGCGAATTTGACGCAAAAAGGGTGAAGGCTTTGGGAGGAGGCAGGTTCCAGGCTGAGTATGCCACTGGAGCACCAACATTTGACACCTTACCCCTGAGGATCATTTCAAGTCGGCTTACCAAGTCTACAGAAGGAATTCTCCTATTGGTAACCCGAGTTGAGTCGGCTAGCCCTCGATACAAATATGTTGGATAGGCCCTGTCTTTCAGTGGCTGAATGTTCTTGAAAACAAAGTCAGCAACCACAGCTTCAGCAGTCAAACCTCTCTCTTTCAGCAGTCTAACTTCAGTTAGCAACACACCTGCCTCAGCCACTTCCTGATCTGTGGGAGACTCGGTCCAGCTCGGAGTGCGAACGTCTGGCTGTCTTCCCGACCGGGAGGGGAGAGAATTTCCATAATTATCAACTATGAACCACTCTAGACGCCACCCCTTAATACTGTCCTTGAGGGGGAATCTCAAGATACTCAGTTTTCCGCCCGCGACGCATCTCCAAACTGGCACCTCCGACCAACTGATGTTGTCCCCCGGCCATCCCAGGGCGACAATGATACAAATACTTCCATAAACCGAAATGCGGCAGGACGCCAAGAAAGGCTTCGCATAGGTGAACGAAAATGGAGATTTGCAGAATGGAATTAGGGTTCAAATGGGTCAAGTTAATGTGGTAGAAATCAAGGAGGCCACGGAAAAAGGGAGAGATGGGAAGGCCGAGGCCGCGGAGAAGAAAAGGAGCGTAAACTACAAACTCGTGGGTATCCTCTGTCGGGACAGTAGTCCCGTGGCAAATCCGCCAAGAACAGAGTTCTCGCGGAGGAAGAACCCCGATGGATACGAGGTGGAGAAGTTCAGCTTCAGAAATGATGGACATATGGTTACCTGCGAAAGGCAACTGGCTGTTGGGGTCGATCGGAGGGATCACCGCAGCAGACGAGCTCGCAGTCTTCCTCTTGGGCGCCATCTCGATTTCACCAGCGAGCAGAGTAGGAGGCGAATGGCAGAGAGGATTCGGAAGCGGGAATGCAAGAACTAGGGCACGGAAAGCAAAGGCGGCTAAAAGCGCAGCTCTTATGGGATATTCTCGAGCCATATACCGTTTCAAAAAGTGCCCAGTCATCACCCGGCGGTTATTTCCAAAACCCCAGCATGCCACGTGGTCATCCGGCAGTTATTTCCAAAAAGCCGATGGGACACCTCATCACTCGGTTATCATCCTCAAAATAGCTCATGCGGCCTGCTATCACTCGGCGTTGACTCTAAAACGCTGATTTCATATTCAGTCGCTCGGCATTACCTCTAAAATGCCGACGTCACCATCCAGTCACTCGGCGTTGACTCTAAAACGCTGATTTCATATTCAGTCGCTCGGCATTACCTCTAAAAAGTCGATGCCGACCTCCAGTCACTCGGCGTTGCCTCTAAAACGCTGTTTTCGTATTCGGTCGCTCGACATCACCTCTAAAATGCCGACATCACCCTCCAGTCACTCGGCGTTGACTCTAAAACGCTGATTTCATATTCAGTCGTTCGACATTACCTCTAAAAAGCCGATGCCGACCTCCAGTCACTCGGCGTTGCCTCTAAAACGCTGATCTCGTGTTCAATCGCTCGACATTACTTCTAAAATGCCGACGTCGACCTTCAATCACTCGGCATTGCCTCTAAGACGCTGATATAGCGTTTAGTCGCTCGGCATTACTTCTAAAACGTCGACACAGGCTACAAGATTACTCGGCAGCTACTTCTGGAAGCGTCAGTGTGATGCCCAAGTTATTCATCTACTGTCTCGAAAGAATCAGTTTTATAATCAAGCAAAGCGAGTCATCAAGAAGAAGCCAACGTCATTCTTTCATTAAGGGAAGACAATAAGCTTACAAATCAACTCTTTGCGAGTTGATGCTTCCCTACTATTACTACATTACATTACTACTACTACTATACTACGCTATACTACTCTACATTACTACAACATTATTCTAACTACACTATACTAATATCTAAAGACCAGTGGCGTCTAGCCACTGGCCTTGCTGCTGCTGCCACCGCCGCCGACCCTGGTGCTGCCCTTGCTGCTGCCGCCTCTGGTGCTGCCCTTGCTCTCGTCGCCGCCGCCGCTGCCCCCGCCGCTGCCGCTGCCGTCACCGTCGCCGTCGCCACCATCGTCGTCGTCGCCGTCGTCATCCTCGCCCTCGCCGCCGTCCGAGTCCTCCTCATCCGAGGAGTACTCCGACTCATCCGAGCCCTCGAGCCCGGAGCGCTCGACGGCCCGGATGTACGTCCAGACTTCCGCGGCAATCCCCTGGGAGTCGTCTGAATCATCAGACGACGCCGGGGGAGAGACGGGAGCCGGAGACCCCTCGGACTCGGAGGAGAACTCCTCCTCCGAGTATTCCGAGTCGCCGAAGTCCTCCGATGGAGGAGTCGGCTCGCGCTTGCGTTTGTTACTCTTGCCCATGGCGGAAGCAGACGGGAGAGAAGAGAAGGATGCAGTAAAGAACAGCGAAGAGATGTGAAAATTCAGAAGGGCAACGACGTTATTTATAGAAGGGAAAGGCAACCGCTCACCTCCAACCGTGGTCACTGAACAGTTGCAAAGCATTCAGTAAGCACTTCCACCCGTCTGGAGACACGTCAGGCGGCTGACGCCGTTTCATGCAACACTACACCCATTGGGACTCCAGTCAACAACGCAAAGGATATGATTACACTCGCCGTCCAATCACATTACTACTCAGAAGCAGCCGGCTAAAACACTCAGCGTACCAAGCCGTCCCTTGCCCACACCCATTGGGGGGGACGCCCAGGAATTATCAGTATATTTTTCAAAACGGTCACATCTGTGCAGGGCACGCAGTGAATACCTCAAGACAAAAATGAGATATCAGTAAGGATCAGAGGAAAGCCAAATATAGCCAGCGAAGTACAAGATATGGCCGACAGAAGCGACGTGAAGACTAGACAGAGAACGTCCATCAAACGTCCGATCAGTCGCAGAAGCAAATAAATTGCACCACCTAGCAAGATATGGATGGATTGCAAACTCGGCTGCTAAAGACAAAATATATGCTGACCTCTGCAGCAAAATATTGATGACATAATGCTAACCTCCAAAGCATAATGCAAATAGCTTCATGCCAATTTTTACAAACGAAAGGGATAATTTTCAGCAAAGAGGCACGAAAGGAAGACCTTCGAATGGATTATCCTTAAAAATCCATTTGAAGGTCGGGGGCTACACCCATTGGGTGCACCTCCGGTGCACCCCATGGATTATCATTCCAAGCTGAGATAGTGCTGACTTCTAAGGCGTGGGACAAGATTAAAAGACCAACCCTCAACCAAGATGCAGGAGCACAAATGGAGATAATTTCTGGGGAAGACCTTCGAGTAGATTATTTTCTAAAATCTACTCAAAGCTCGGGGGCTACACCCATTGGGTGCACCTCCGGTGCACCCAATGAAGTTCAGAATCCTACAAATTGAAATGCCGACCTCTAAGGCACAAGCATGAAACTAAGCTCCGGTCAAATGAGTGATCGGAGCAAGAGAAGACAGCAGGAAATCATTTTTCTTCAAAACACCCGCAAGTTGGACCTGGGATCTTTGGGCTGATTACCTCTAAATTAACCCAAAGATCGGGGGCTTGTGGGGGATAGATATCCCCCGGGTCCACTAAAGGAGTAAAAGACCTTACGAAAGGCCCAAGGGCCCAATAAATCGTAAGGTCATTCTTTCGTGGGCCTGGGGAGAAACAACCAACAAAGCAGAGCGACGTGAGACCGGATTGGTGCAAACCCGGACGGCCCACAACGTCGAGCGAGTAAATCGCAACAGAGACCCGACTTTCCCGCGCTGAAGCCCCCATGCAACGGAGCCATGCGAGGATAAGTCGGCGAGGGTTACGTAGGGATAAACTCAAGAGGTTCACTACCTTTTAGCTACTTGTTGTTATCATATCCACGTGTACTGCCCCACGGTCGAGTATATAAGGCCTAGGGGGCACCCCTTCAGATCGATCGACCCTTTACTTAGTCAACCGCGTCAACTCTCTGTAATCTCAATCCAGAGAGCCCTTTTGTAACCACATTCACCAAGCATACTCACCAGGACGTAGGGTGTTACGCATCTCTAAGCGGCCCGAACCTGAAAACCCTGTCCACTGTTCCTCGTGCGATCGGCACGAACCATTTTGCTACAGTCATCGACACCGTCCTACTCCAAAAAACACCTTGAGGGGCAACCCCGGATGTGCGGTCGGACCCAAAACACCGACACTATGACCGAACATTTTCTTTATTAGGGCATGTACAAAGCATCTTAATGCACTATGTTTTGAGATGTGTCTAGTAAGGTAAATGTAAAAACGAAGAAACTATGTCTTCATCAAAACATACCTCCAGTTCGGTTTTCTAAGCCTAAGACACAGCTTTACTAGTACAACCCACATAAATAAGTCATGTCTTAGAATTTTTTTATTAAATAAGGCACAAGGTTTACATACACTCCATTGTATCTATATATGTGTTAGTTATGTCTTTTACTTAAAAACCCGCACCGTGATGTCAGGATTGTATTTTTTTTACATTCAACCCTCTAAACACAACCGAATACATAGCTCAATACATCCATTATACATGTCCTTAATGCTAGTTTTTCACTTTCAGCCATATGTAGGATAGATAATGTGAACTAATTTAAATACAACTCTTAGTTATGTTGTCCATATATGTTCAGTGACATTAGATTGATACATAAGTTATGTGTTCTTTTCTAGTCAGACCTCAGGGGTTAAAACCCCATCATAATCTCGTGCCTGATTAGATACCCACTACACATACTAAATTGCACAAATCTAATACATATATGACACAATTAAAATAATAAATCATCAAATATGAGTAAATAAAGGTATGACGGTAATGAATAATACTATAACATGCAAGTTGACTCTATTTTGCTAATATATGCTTAGTTGAGTAGGGTGTATATATGCTTGAGGCGTGGGTATAAATTACCCATGGGCATAAAACCTACCTACCTGACATGTATATGATTGTGTCCATTAACATAACCGTGGGTAAAGAAGTCATCTCATAGTTGTCCTTACATCGGGTAAAACCCATCGAGTACTCAGGTTTCGGATATCCATTGCCATCTCTACTCTCGTGCTAGGGCACCTAACTATATAAGTCCTTGGAGCCCTTGTGTTCTAGGGCACCTATCAATATAAATCCCTTAGGCCCTCACGTCATGGGGCACCTTACGATATAAGCTCCTAGGACCTCTCGTGCCTCAAGACACCTAATTGTGTAGGACTTTAGGACCCATCGTTCTAAAGCAATAATGGGTAATTGAGACAGATCGACCCCTAAGCACTTGCAGCGCTTGGCTGCTTAGGGCTCTTCATAGGCCCTAGAACCCCTAAAGTTGAAAGGGAAATGTGCCTTTGGGCAATTTCTATTATGTTTTGGTGATTAAGTGTCCAACACATTTAAATAAGCTCTCATGTGCTAAACAAAGAGAGAAGTGATAATCAAGGCAAAGGTATGGTTCTAGACTTAGTACATTGGTTTTTCTGTGTACTAATACATTTGTCTAAGTGCTAGAATTAGAGAAAAGTGAAGAAGAAAAGGACTTGGCTGGAGCAGCCAAGACTCAGCTCGGTCTGGTGCACCGGACAGTGTCCGGTGCGCCAGGCTGGCTTCCGGCGAACTGGCCGCTCTCGGGAGAACTTGGCGGCGTACGACTATAATTCACCGGACTCTCTGGTGTTGCACCGGACTGTCCGGTGAGCCAACGGCCGCCAGAGTAACGGTCGGCCACGCAATCTGCGGCGACGCGTGGCCCGCGCCAACGGTCGAATAGGGGCACCAGACAGTGTCCGGTGTGCACCGGACAGTGTCCGGTGCGCCAACCAGCCCGGAGTTGCAATGGTCGAATGCGCCAAATTAGGAAGGAGATCCGCACCGGACATGCTACAGTGTCTGTTCGGTGCGCCACCCGACATAAGGCAAGATTAGCCTTCCAAGAATGCCTCCAACGGCTCCTAGCTGCCTTGGGGCTATAAAAGGGACCCCTAGGCGCATGGAGGAGTCACCTAAGCATACTTTGAGCATTCTAAGTCTTCCACACTCCGTCTCCGCGCACTTGATCGACCGTGTTAGTGATTTGAGCTCCGTTCTTGTAGTGAACTCGTTGTGCTTCATTTTGAGCTCAAGTCTTGGCTTGTGTGTGTGTTTATTGCTACGGATTTGTGTGTGTTGCTTCCCATCCTTACTCTTGTGCTTTCACCGTGATCTTTATTGTAAGGGCGAGGGACTCCAACTTGTGGAAAGTCCTCGTGAACGGGAAAAGAGATAAGCAAAGAAAAGTTGTGGTATTCAAGTTGATCATTGGATCACTTGAAAGGGGTTGAGTGCAACCCTCGTCCATTAGGATGCCACAACGTGGAGGTAGGCAAGTGTTATACTTGCCAAACCACGGGATAAACTCGCGTGTCTTTTGTGATTGTTTTTCTGTGATACTTGTGTTCGCAAGAGCTCGCTACTTAGCCATACTAACACTTAACCAAGTTTTGTGGCTATTAGTTGTTGAATTTTATAGGATCACCTATTCACCCCCCCCTCTAGGTGCTCTCAATTAGTATCGGAGCCGTTCTCTTTATGAAAGGGACTAATCGCCCGAAGAGATGGATCCTAAGGGAAAGGAGATGGTGGTCAATGATAAGGAGAAGGAGTCCATCTTCAACGAGCCAAGGGACGACAAGCCTACTGACTCTGGCTCGAGTCATAAGAAGAAGGACGGGAAGAAGAAGAGGCGCATCAAGAATATCGTCTACTACGACAGCGACGAGTCTTCTTTTTCCCCAAGAGACGACGACTACGACGAGAAAAAGAAACCGGTTAACTCAAATTTTTCATTTGATTATTCTCGTATTCCTTATAATTCCGATGCCCATTTTCTTTCTATTCCTCTTGGTAAACCTCCACACTTTGATGGAGAGGACTACGCTTTTTGGAGTCACAAAATGCATAGTCACCTTTTCTCTCTCCATCCTAGTATTTGGGAGATAGTTGAGAATGGAATGCAATTTGATAGTACCGATAACCTTGTGTTTATCAACGAACAAATTCATAAGAATGCACAAGCTATCACTGTTTTGTTAGCATCATTGTGCAGGGACGAATACAACAAGGTGAGCGGCTTGGACAACGCCAAGCAAATATGGGACACCCTCAAGATATCGCATGAGGGGAACGAGGCCACCATGATCACCAAAATAGAGTTGGTCGAAGGTGAGCTAGGAAGGTTTGCCATGATCAGGGGAGAGGAGCCAACGCAAACGTACAACAGGCTCAAGACCCTGGTCAACAAGATCAGGAGCTATGGAAGCACGAGATGGACGGACCACGACGTCGTCCGACTGATGCTCAGGTCTTTCACTGTTATTGACCCTCATCTTGTGAACCTCATCCGTGAAAATCCTAGGTACACAAAGATGACGCCCGAGGAGATACTCGGAAAGTTTGTGAGCGGGCGTATGATGGTCGAGGAAGCAAGATACGTTGATGATGCATTGAATGGTCCAATGCCCATCTATGAGCCCCAGCGCGTTGCACTCAAAGCAACAAGCAGCAGCAGGGAGGCGCTACCTGGCAAGGTGACACAAGTTGAGGTTGCTGGGCTAAACGAAGATGAGATGACCCTCATCATCAAGCGCTTCAAGACGGTGCTAAAAGGACGCAAGGAGCATCCCAACAAGAGCAAAGCAAAGGGAAAGCGCTCCTGTTTTAAATGTGGTAAGACTGGTTATTTTATAGCAAATTGTCCCGATAATGTTAATGACCAGGAATAAGAAAAGAGCGGGAAGAGGGAGAAGAAGGCCTACAAGAAGGCGAAAGGTGAGGCACATCTAGGCAAAGAATGGGATTCGGATTGCTCTTCTTCCGACTCCGACGACAAAGGACTCGCCGCCTCGGCCTTCAACAAGTCATCTCTCTTCCCCAACGAGCGTCATACTTGCCTCATGGCAAAGGAGAAAAAGGTAAGCGCTTGAGATACCCCTAAGTATACTACTTCAAGTGATGATGACTCTAGTGATGATAAAGTAGATTACACAAGCTTATTCAAAGGTTTAGATAGAACTAAAGTAGATAAAATCAATGAATTGATTGATGCTTTAAATTAAAAGAATAGACTTTTAGAAAGGCAAGAGGATATTTTATATGAAGAGCATGATAAGTTTGTAAGTGTGCAAAAGTCTCTTGCTTTAGAGGTTAAAAGGAATGAAATGCTATCTTCGGAATTATCTGCTTGTCATAAAACTGTGTCTAGCTTAAAGAATATTAATGATGATTTAAATGCTAAGCTAGAAGTAGTTAATAAATCTAGTTCTCGTGTAGAGCATGTTGTCATTTGTAATAGGTGTAAGGATTTTGATGTTGATGCATGTGTTTAGCACCTTACTTCTATTACAAAATTAAATGGTGAAGTGACAAGTCTTAATGCCCAACTTAAGACTTGTAAAAATGACTTTGATAAATTAAAATTTGCTAGGGATGCCTACACCATTGGTAGACATCCCTCAATTAAGGATGGACTTGGCTTTCGAAAGGAAGCCAAGAACTTAACAAGTCAAAGGGCTCCCATTTCCAACAAGGAGAAAGGGAAGGCCCCTATGGTTAGTAGTAGTCAAAAGAATCATGCTTTCATGTACCATGATAGAAAATTTCCTAGAAATTCTCATTATAATAGGAGTTATAATGCTTTTGACTCACATGCTATGATTGCTTCATGTTCTAATTTTAATGATAGGCCTAGGAGAAATTTAGTGTCTCATGCTCCCAGGAAAGTGTATAATAAACTTACTACTTCTTTCATGCTTGCAACACTAAGTATGTACTTACATGTAAAAATGAAAAAGTGGTTGCTAGAAAGATGGGGTCCAAATGCAAGGGAGACAAGACTTGCATTTGGGTCCCAAAGGCTATTGTAACTAACCTTGTAGGACCCAACAAGAGTTGGGTACCTAAAACCCAAGCCTAATTTGCCTTGCAGGTTTATGCATCCGGGGGCTCAAGCTAGATTATCGACAACGGATGCACAAACCACAGGACAGGGTAGAAGAAGATGTTCACCTCCTACGTCAAGAACAAAGATTCCCAAGATTCGATCATCTTTGGAGATGGGAACCAAGGCAAGGTTAAAGGACTAGGAAAGATAGCTATTTCATCCGAGCATTCCATACCTAATTTGTTCTTAGTTGAATCGCTTGGGTACAACTTGTTGTCCGTTAGTCAACTATGTAATATGGGTTACAATTGTTTATTTACCAATGTAGATGTGTCTGTCTTTAGAAGGAGTGATGGTTCACTAGCTTTTAAGGGTGTACTAGACGACAAACTCTACTTAGTTGATTTTTCGAAAGAGGAGGCCGATCTAGATGCATGCTTAATTGCTAAGACTAGCATGGGCTGGTTGTGGCATCGCCGTCTAGCACATGTTGGGATGAAGAATCTTCATAAACTTCTAAAGCGAGAACATGTGTTAGGTCTAACTAATGTATTTTTTGAAAAAGATAGACCTTGTGCAGCTTGTCAAGCAGGAAAACAAGTGGGAAGCACTCATCACAGCAAGAATGTGATGACCACATCAAGACCTCTAGAGCTACTTCATATGGACCTCTTCGGACCCGTCGCCTACCTCAGCATCGGGGGAAGTAAGTATGGTTTAGTAATTGTTGATGATTTTTCCCGCTTCACTTGGGTATTCTTTTTGCAGGATAAAACAGAAACCCAAGGGACCCTAAAGCGCTTTCTAAGGCGGGCTCAAAACGAATTTGAGCTCAAGGTGAAAAAGATAAGAAGCGACAACGGGTCCGAGTTCAAGAATCTGCAAGTGGAGGAGTACCTTGAGGAGGAAGGCATCAAGCACGAGTTCTCCGCTCCCGACACACCACAACAAAATGGTGTGTAGAGAGGAAGAATAGGACTCTTATTGACATGGCAAGGACGATGCTTGGAGAGTTCAAGACGCCTGAGCGGTTTTGGTCGGAAGCTGTGAACACAGCTTGCCACGCCATAAACCGGCTCTACCTTCATCGCCTCCTCAAGAAGACCTCGTATGAACTTCTTACCGGTATCAAACCCAATGTCTCATACTTTCGTGTATTTGGGAGCAAATGTTACATTCTAGTGAATAAAGGTAGAAATTCTAAATTTGCTCCCAAAGCTGTAGAAGGGTTTTTACTAGGTTATGACTCAAATACAAAGGCGTATAGAGTCTTCAACAAATCTTCGGGCTTGGGTGAAGTTTCTAGCGATGTTGTATTTGATGAGACTAATGGCTCTCCAAGAGAGCAAGTTGATCTTGATGATATAGATGAAGATGATGTTTCGACGGCCGCAATACGCACCATAGCGATTAGAGATGTGCGACCACAGGAACAACAAGAGCGAGATCAACCTTCTTCCTCAACGATGGTGCAACCTCCAACTCAAGATGATGAACAGGTTCATCAAGAAGAGGCGTGTGATCAAGGGGAGCACAAGAAGAACAAGTTATGGAGGAAGAAGCACCACCAGCCCCTCCAACTCAAGTCCGAGCGACGATCCAACAGAATCACCCCGTTGACCAGATTCTGGGTGACATAAGCAAGGGAGTAACTACTCGCTCAAGATTAGCTAACTTTTGTGAGCATTACTCGTTTGTCTCTTCTATTGAGCCTTTCAGGGTAGAAGAGGTCTTGCAAGATCCGGACTGGGTGTTGGCCATGCAGGAAGAGCTCAACAACTTCAAGCGAAATGAAGTTTGGATCCTAGTGCCACATCCAAAGCAAAGCATTGTGGGAACCAAGTGGTTGTTCCGAACAAGCAAGACGAGCACGGGGTGGTGACAAGAAACAAGGCTCGACTTGTGGCAAAAGGTTATGCCCAAGTCGCAGGTTTGGATTTTGAGGAGACATTTGCTCCTGTGGCTAGGCTAGAGTCAATTCACATTTTGTTAGTCTATGCCGTTCACCATTCCTTCAGGTTGTTTCAAATGGATGTGAAGAGCGCTTTCCTCAACGGGCCAATCAAGGAGGAGGTGTACGTGGAACAACCCCCTGGCTTTGAGGATGACAGGTATCCCGACCACGTTTTTAAGCTCTCTAAGGCGCTCTATGGACTTAAGCAAGCCCCAAGAGCATGGTATGAATGCCTTAGAGATTTCTTAATTGCTAATGCTTTCAAGGTTGGGAAAGCCGATCCCACTCTTTTCACTAAGACTTGTGACGGTGACCTCTTTGTGTGCCAAATCTATGTCGATGACATAATATTTGGTTCTACTAATCAAAAGTCTTGTGAGGAGTTTAGCAGGGTGATGACACAGAAATTTGAGATGTCAATGATGGGCGAGTTGACATACTTTCTTGGGTTCCAAGTGAGACAACTCAAGGACGGCACCTTCCTCTCCCAAACGAAGTACACTCAAGATCTTCTCAAGAGGTTTGGGATGAAGGATGCCAAGTCCACGAAGACGCCGATGGGAACCGACGGACATGTCGACCTCAACAAAGGAGGTAAGTCCGTTGATCAAAAGGCATACCGGTCTATGATAGGTTCCTTGCTTTATTTATGTGCTAGTAGACCGGATATTATGCTTAGCATATGCATGTGTGCTAGATTTCAATCCGATCCAAGGGAATGCCACCTTGTGGCCGTTAAGCGGATTCTTAGATATTTAGTTGCTACGCCTTGCTTTGGGATCTGGTATCCAAAGGGGTCTACTTTTGACTTGATTGGATATTCAGACTCCGATTATGCTGGATGCAAGGTTGATAGGAAGAGTACATCAGGGACGTGCCAATTCCTAGGAAGGTCCCTAGTGTCTTGGAGTTCTAAGAAATAAACCTCTGTTGCCCTATCCACCGCTGAGGCCGAGTATGTTGCCGCAGGACAGTGTTGCGCGCAACTACTTTGGATGAGGCAAACCTTCGGGACTTCGGCTACAATCTGAGCAAAGTCCCACTCCTACGTGACAATGAGAGTGCAATCCACATGGCGGATAATCCTGTTGAACACAGCCGCACTAAGCACATAGACATCCGGCATCACTTTTTGAGAGACCACCAGCAAAAGAGAGATATCGAAGTGTTCTATATTAGCACCGAGAACCAGCTAGCTGATATCTTTACCAAGCCTTTAGATGAGAAAACCTTTTGCAGGCTGTGTAGTGAGCTAAATGTCTTAGATTCGCGTAACTTAGATTGATTTATAGCATACATGTGTTTTATGCCTTTGATCAAGTTACTTTATGCATTTATGAGATCTATTGTTTATTTATGGTGCTCAAGTTGTGCAAGGGATCCTCGGACCTCACAAGTCCATGTGTGAATGATGCACATATCTAGGGGGAGAAGTGCTACAACTTGACCCTTTGAGACTAACATTTGTGCTTAAGTTTACTTGATGCAGTCTCAAAGGTGAAAAGAAAGGGAAAGGTGAACTTGGAACATGCAAAGACTTCCACTGCACTCCGGTATTAGTGTACTCACCTCCAAGTTTATTCCTATGCTCCTATTGCCTTTTTGCTCTTAATTGACATTTTTGGTGCGGCAATGGGGTTAAAGGGCCAATAATGATCCCGTTTTGGTGCTTAATGCCAAAGGGGGAGAAATTAAGGCCAAAGCAAATGGATCAACTACCACTTGAGAATTTTGAAAATAGTAGAGTTAGAACTTTTGATTTGTCAAAATACTCCTATTTGTCAAAAATTGGTCTCTTGTGGGGAGAATTTATGATTATGAGTAAAAGGGGGAGTTTTTGGTACTCGATCATTTTTTAATTGGAATATATCTCTTTATGCCCAAACAAGTGAGTTTGACTTAGAGATAGGAAAATGAATTTGCTTTACAAAAACAAACCAAGTGGTGGCAAAAGAATGATCCAAATATGCCAAAGTTGAGTCAAAAACAATTTAGTCTTCAATTTGAATCAATGTTGCATGTTTTGCATTGCTTTTGAATGTGTTGGCATAAATCACCAAAAAGGGGGAGATTGAAAGGGAAATGTGCCTTTGGGCAATTTTTATTATGTTTTGGTGATTAAGTGTCCAACACATTTAAATAAGCTCTCATGTGCTAAACAAAGAGAGAAGTGATAATCAAGGCAAAGGTATGGTTCTAGACTTAGTACATTGGTTTTTGTGTGTACTAATACATTTGTCTAAGTGCTAGAATCAGAGAAAAGTGAAGAAGAAAAGGACTTGGCTGGAGCAGCCAAGACTCAGCTCGGTCTGGTGCACCGGACAGTGTCCGGTGCGCCAGGCTGGCTTCCGGCGAACTGGCCGCTCTCGGGAGAACTTGGCGGCGTATGGCTATAATTCACCGGACTGTCCGGTGGTGCACCGGACTGTCCGGTGAGCCAACGGCCGCCAGAGTAACGGTCGGCCGCGCAATCCGTGGGCGACGCGTGGCCCGCGCCAACGGTCAAATAGGGGCACCGGACTGTCCGGTGTGCACCGGACAGTGTTGGGTGCGCCAACCAACCCGGAGTTGCAACGGTCGGCTGCGCCAAATTAGGAAGGAGATCCGCACCGGACATGCTACAGTGACTGTCTGGTGGTGCACCAGACTGTCCGGTGCGCCACCCGACAGAAGGCAAGATTAGCCTTCTAAGAATGCCTCCAACGGCTCCTAGCTGCCTTGGGGCTATAAAAGGGACCCTTAGGCACATGGAGGAGTCACCTAAGCATACTTTGAGCATTCTAAGTCTTCCACACTCCGTCTCCGCACACTTGATCGACCGTGTTAGTGATTTGAGCTCCGTTCTTGTAGTGAACTCGTTGTGCTTCATTTTGAGCTCAAGTCTTGGCTTGTGTGCGTGTGTATTGCTGCAGATTTGTGTGTGTAGCTTCCCATCCTTACTCTTGTGCTTTCACCGTGATCTTTATTGTAAGAGCGAGAGACTCCAACTTGTGGAAAGTCCTCGCGAACGGGAAAAGAGATAAGCAAAGAAAAGCCGTGGTATTCAAGTTGATCATTGGATCACTTGAAAGGGGTTGAGTGCAACCCTCGTCCATTGGGACGCCACAACGTGGAGGTAGGCAAGTGTTATACTTGCCGAACCACGGGATAAACTCGCGTGTCTTTTGTGATTGTTTTTCTGTGATACTTGTGTTCGCAAGAGCTCGCTACTTAGCCATACTAACACTTAACCAAGTTTTGTGGCTATTAGTTGTTGAATTTTACAGGATCACCTATTCACCCCCCCTCTAGGTGCGCTCAAAAGTTCCTGACCTCATACTCCATGGATGATCGGTACCCATGCCCTCTAGGTCCTAGGGGTCCCTCGGAGAAGTTGAGGACTTAGGCTGGCTAAGCCTAGTCCTATCTCATGGAAGGAGGATGTATCTGGCCCACCGAGTATAGTACAACCTAGGAGATGGAGCACACATCTAAGGGCCTAAATACTATCCCTTAGTAATAGCTTAAGGGATAAGTCTTAGGTATAACATATTAAATGTGTGAGATTGCATGTCTGACTTAGCATAATTGCATATAATTTAGGTTGCAGGGCACTTGAGACCGCTATACAATACGTGTGCACGTAGAGTATATAAAATATATAATAAAGTATCAAGGGTCACACTAGCCACCAATTATGTTATGTCATACCTTTCTTAGAAATCATAGACTCTTACATCGGTACCATTCGGATGAGACACGATGGTCTGCTCAAAGTAGTCGATCTAGGTGCACAGAAAGAGATACCGGTGTAGTCCCTTGAGCGGTTGCTGGGAAGCAGTCATTCGCTTAATGAAGCCCATAGATGTTTGGTCAAATCATCTAGAATAAAGGAGCACGAGGAAGACTAGTCATGCAGATGCACTCCCAAAAAACTTGATTTGATATTTACCTGTGTAGGCATGCGAGCGGATGGAGTCTCAGACACCTCCTTGTCCAATCTTGAAAGTCGCCTAGAGGGAGGGGTGAATAGGGCGAAACTGAAATTTACAAAATTAATCACAACTACAAGCCGGGTTAGCGTTAGAAATAATAATGAGTCCGAGAGAGAGGGCGCAAAACAAATCGCAAGCGAACGAAGAGTGTGACACGTGGATTTGTTTTACCGAGGTTCGGTTCTTGCAAACCTACTCCCCGTTGAGGAGGCCACAAAGGCCGGGTCTCTTTCAACCCTTACCCTCTCTCAAACGGTCCCTCGGACCGAGTGAGCTTCTCTTCTCAAATCAAAACCGGGAACAAAACTTCCCCGCAAGGACCACCATACAATTGGTGTCTCTTGCCTCGGTTACAATGGAGTTTTCATCACAAGAACAAGTGAGAAAGAAAAGAAGCAATCCAAGCGCAAGAGCTCAAAAGAACATGGCAAATCTCTCTCGCTAACCACTAAAGCCTTGTGTGGAATTGGAGAGGATTTGATCACTTGAGTGTGTCTAGAATTGAATGCCTAGCTCTTGTAAGTGGTTGAGAAGTGGAAAACTTGGATGACTTGAATGTGGGGTGGTTGGGGGTATTTATAGCCCCAACCACCAAACTAGCCGTTTGGGTGGAGGTTGTCTGTCGCATGGTGCACCGGACAGTCCGGTGCACACCGGACATGTCCGGTGTGCCAGCCACGTCACCCGAACGTTAGGGTTCCGACCGTTGGAGCTCTGACGCTGGGCCCGCCTTGATGTCCTGTGGCACACCGGACATGTACTGTAGAGTGTCCGGTGCGCCTGTTCGCGCGTGCCTGACTTCTGCGCGCTCTGGCGCGCATTAAATGCACCTGCAGTGCACCTGCAGGTGACCATTGGCGCCGAAGTAGTCGTTGCTCCACAGATACACCGGACAGTCCGATGTACACCGGACATGTCCGGTGAATTATAGCGGAGAGCCGCTGCGAATTCCCGAAGCTGGCGAGTTCAGAGTCGCTTCATCCCTGGAGCACCAGACACTGTCCGGTGTACACCGGACAGTCCGGTGAATTATAGCGGAGCGACTCTGCGTTTTCTCGAAGGCGAGGAGTTAAGCGCGTGGAGAATCCTGGTGCACCGGACATGTCCGGTGGCGCACTGGACAGTCCGGTGTGCCCGACCAGGGTGTCTTCGGTTGGCCCTTTGCTCTTTTTGTTGAACCCTTTTGTTGGTCTTTATATTGGCTTATTATGAACCTTTGGTACCTGTATAACTTAAAGACTTGGGCAAACTAGTTAGTCCAATCATTTGTGTTGGACAATTCAACCACCAAAATTAGTTTAGGAAATAGGTGTAAGCCTAATTCTTTTTCAATCTCCCCCTTTTTGGTGATTGATGCCAACACAAACCAAAGCAAGTATAGAAGTGCAGAATTTGAACTAGTTTGCATATGCAAGTACAAAGATTTTTTAGAATTGAGCCAATAAATATTACCTACTAGATATGCATGGATTGTTTCTTTATTTTTAATATTTTGGACCACGCTTGCACCACAAGTTTTGTTTTTGCAAATTCTTTTTGTAAATCCTTTTCAAAGTCTTTTTGCAAATAGTCAAAGGCAAGTGAATAAGATTTTGCGAAGCATTTTTTTGGATTTGAAATTTTGTCCCCTTGTTTGAAATGCTTTTCCTTTGATTAAACAAAACTCCCCCTCAAATAAATTCTCCTCTTAGTGTTCAAGAGGGTTTTAAGATATCAATTTTGAAAATACTACTTTCTCCCCTTTAGAACTCAAAAAGATACTAATTTAAAATTTATCAATTAAAATCATTTTTTTAAAAATTAGGGTGGTGGTGCGGTCCTTTTGCTTTGGGCTCATACTTTCTCCCCCTTTGGCATGAATCGCCAAAAATGGATACTTTGAGTGAGATATAAGCCCTTTTCTAACTATTTTCTCCCCTTTGGCAAATAAAACATATGAGTGAAGATTATACCAAAGATGGAGAGTGAAGCGGAGCGACGGCGAAGGATGAGTAGTAGAGTGGAGTGGAAGCCTTTGTCTTCGCCGAAGACTCCAATTCCCTTTCAATATACCTATGACTTGGTTTGAAATATACTTGAAAACACATTAGTCATAGCATATATAAAAGAGACATGATCAAAGGTATACTTATGAGCTATGTGTGCAAATTAGCAAAAGAAATTCCTAGAATCAAGAATATTGAGCTCATGCCTAAGTTTGGTAAAAGTTTGTTCATCTAGTGGCTTGGTAAAGATATCAGCTAATTGATCTTTAATATTAATGTATGCAATCTCGATATCCCCCTTTTGTTGGAGATTCCTAAGAAAATGATACCGAATGGCTATGTGCTTAGTGCGGCTATGCTCAACGGGATTATCCGCCATGCGGATTGCACTCTCATTATCACATAGAAGAGGAACTTTGGTTAATTTGTAACCATAGTCCCGCAGGGTTTGCCTCATCCAAAGCAATTGCGCGCAACAATGGCCTGCGGCAATGTACTCGGCTTCGGCGGTAGAAAGAGCGACCGAATTTTGCTTCTTTGAAGCCCAAGACACCAAGGATCTTCCCAAGAACTGGCAAGTCCCCGATGTGCTCTTCCTATTAATTTTACACCCCGCACAATCGGCATCCGAATAACCAATGAAATCAAATGTGGATCCCCGAGGGTACCAAAGCCCAAACTTAGGATTATAAGCCAAATATCTCAAGATTCGTTTTACGGCCGTAAGGTGAGATTCCTTAGGGTCAGATTGGAATCTTGCACACATGCATACGGAAAGCATAATGTCCGGTCGAGATGCACATAAATAAAGCAATGAACCAATCATCGACCGGTATACCTTTTGATCGACGGA
Source organism: Zea luxurians (assembly GCA_029449295.1). NCBI lineage: Eukaryota > Viridiplantae > Streptophyta > Magnoliopsida > Poales > Poaceae > Zea > Zea luxurians. The sequence goes on along the minus strand of JAOPSE010000013.1, from coordinate 63,901,794 downwards.
TTTACCTCCCGTGTCGAGGTCGAGATGCCCATTGGTTCCCATGGGTGTCTTGATGGGCTTGGCATCCTTCATTCCAAACTTGGTTAGAATGTCTTGAGTATACTTTGTTTGGCTAAGGAAGGTGCCCTCTTGGAGTTGCTTGAATTGGAATCCTAGAAAATACTTTAACTCCCCCATCATTGACATCTCGAATTTCTGTGTCATGATCCTACTAAATTCTTCACATGTAGATTCGTTAGTAGACCCAAATATAATATCATCAACATAAATTTGGCATACAAACAAATCATTGTCAAGAGTTTTAGTGAACAGAGTAGGATCGGCTTTTCTGACTTTGAAGCCATTAGCAATAAGGAAATCTCTTAGGCATTCATACCATGCTCTTAGGCTTGCTTGAGCCCATAAAGCGCCTTAGAGAGCCTATAGACATGGTTAGGGTACTCACTATCTTCAAAGCCGAGAGGTTGCTCAACATAAACCTCTTCCTTGATTGGTCCGTTGAGGAAGGCACTCTTCACGTCCATTTGGTAAAGCTTGAAGCCATGGTAAGTAGCATAGGCCAATAATATGCGAATGGACTCAAGCCTAGCTACGGGTGCATAGGTTTCACCGAAATCCAAACCTTCGACTTGGGAGTATCCCTTGGCCACAAGTCGGGCTTTGTTCCTTGTCACCACACCATGCTCATCTTGCTTGTTGCGGAAGACCCACTTGGTTCCTACAACATTTTGATTAGGACGTGGAACTTAATGCCATACCTCATTCCTAGTGAAATTGTTGAGCTCCTCTTGCATCGCCATCACCCAATCCGAATCTTGAAGTGCTTCCTCTACCCTGTGTGGCTCAATAGAGGAAACAAAAGAGTAATGCTCACAAAAATGTGCAACACGAGATCGAGTAGTTACCCCTTTATGAATGTCGCCGAGGATGGTGTCGACGGGGTGATCTCGTTGGATTGCTTGGTGGACTCTTGGGTGTGGCGGCCTAGGTTCTTCATCCTCCTTGTCTTGATCGTGTGCATCTCCCCCTTGATCATTGCCGTCATCTTGAGGTGGCTCATCTCTTTGATCTTTTCCTTCATCAACTTGAGCCTCGTCCTCATTTTGGGTTGGTGGAGATGCTTGTGTGGAGGAGGATGGTTGATCTTGTGCATGTGGAGGCTCTTCGGATTCCTTCGGGCACACATCCCCAATGGACATGTTCCTTAGCGCGATGCACGGAGCCTGTTCTTCACCTATCTCATCAAGATCAACTTGCTCTACTTGAGAGCCGTTAGTCTCATCAAACACAACGTCACAAGAAACTTCAACAAGTCCTGAGGACTTGTTAAAGACTCTATATGCCCTTGTGTTTGAATCATATCCTAGTAAAAAGCCTTCTACAGTCTTAGGAGCAAATTTAGATTTTCTACCTCTTTTAACAAGAATAAAGCATTTGCTACCAAAGACTCTAAAATATGAAATATTGGGCTTTTTACTGGTTAGGAGTTCATATGATGTCTTCTTGAGGATTCGGTGTAGATATAACCGGTTGATGGCGTAGCAAGCGGTGTTGACCGCCTCGGCCCAAAACCGATCCTGTGTCTTGTACTCATCAAGCATGGTTCTTGCCATGTCCAATAGAGTTTGATTCTTCCTTTCCACTACACCATTTTGTTGTGGCGTGTAGGGAGAGAACTCATGCTTGATGCCCTCCTCCTCAAGGAAGCCTTCTATTTGTGAGTTCTTGAACTCCGCCCCGTTGTCGCTTCTAATTTTCTTGATCCTTAAGTCGAACTCGTTTTGAGCCCGTCTCAAGAATCCCTTTAAGGTCTCTTGGGTATGGGATTTTTCCTGCAAAAAGAACACCCAAGTGAAGCGAGAATAATCATCCACAATAACTAGACAGTACTTACTCCCGCCGATGCTTATGTAAGCGATCGGGCCGAATAAATCCATGTGTAGGAGCTCCAGTGGCCTGTCACTTGTCATGATGTTCTTGTGTGGATGATGAGTGCCAACTTGCTTCCCGGCTTGGCATGCGCTACAAATCCTGTCTTTCTCAAAATGAACATTTGTTAGTCCTAAAATGTGCTCTCCCTTTAGAAGCTTATGAAGATTCTTCATTCCAACATGAGCTAGTCGACGGTGCCAGAGCCAACCCATGTTAGTCTTAGCAATTAATCAAGTGTCGAGTTCAGCTCTATCAAAATCTACCAAGTATACCTGACCCTCTAACACTCCCTTAAATGCTATTGAATCATCACTTCTTCTAAAGACAGTGACACCTACATCAGTAAATAGACAGTTGTAGCCCATTTGACATAATTGCGAAACGGAAAGCAAATTGTAATCTAAAGAATCAACAAGAAAAACATTGGAAATGGAATAGTCAGGAGATATAGCAATTTTACCCAAACCTTTGACCAAACCTTGGTTTCCATCCCCGAATGTGATAGCTCGTTGGGGATCTTGGTTTTTCTCGTAGGAGGAGAACATCTTCTTCTCCCCGGTCATGTGGTTTGTGCACCCGCTATCGATGATCCAACTTGAGCCTCCGGATGCATAAACCTACAAAACAAGTTTAGTTCTTGATTTTAGGTACCCAAACGGTTTTGGGTCCTTTGGCATTAGAAACAAGAACTTTGGGTACCCAAACACAAGTCTTGGAGCCCTTGTGTTTGCCCCCAACAAACTTGGCAACTACCTTGCCGGATTTGTTAGTAAGCACATATGATGCATCAAAAGTTTTAAATGAAATGCTATGATCATTTGATGCACTAGGAGTTTTCTTTCTAGGCAACTTAGCACGGGTTGGTTGCCTAGAGCTAGATGTCTCACCCTTATACATAAAAGCATGGTTAGGGCCAGAGTGAGACTTCCTAGAATGAATTCTCCTAATTTTGCTCTCGGGATAACCGACAGGGTACAAAATGTGACCCTCGTTATCCTGAGGCATGGGAGCCTTGCCCTTAACAAAGTTAGACAAATTTTTAGGAGGGGCACTAAGTTTGACATTGTCTCCCCTTTGGAAGCCAATGCCATCCTTGATGTCAGGGCGTCTCCCATTATAGAGCATACTTCTAGCAAATTTAAACTTTTCATTTTCTAAGTTATGCTCGGCAATTTTAGCATCTAATTTTGCTATATGATCATTTTGTTGTTTAATTAAGACCATGTGATCATGAATAGCATTAATATCAACATCTCTACATCTAGTGCAAATGGAAACATGCTCAACGGTAGATGTAGAGGGTTTGCAAGATTTTAATTCTACAACCTTAGCATGTAGTATATCATTCTCATTTCTAAGGTTAGAAATAGTAACATTGCAAACATCAAAATCTTTAGCCTTAGCAATTAATTTTTCATTTTCAATCCTAAGGCTAGTGAGAGAATCATTCAATTCCTTAATCTTAGCATGCAAATCAACATTATCATTTCTAAGATTGGGAATTGAAACATCACAAACATGTGAATCAACCTTAGCAATTAATCTAGCATTATCATTTCTAAGGTTGTCAATAGTCTCATGGCAAGTGCTTAGCTCACTAGACAATTTTTTCACATTTTTCAACTTCTAGAGCGTAAGCATTTTTAATCTTAACATGCTTTTTGTTCTCCTTGATTAGGAAGTCCTCTTGGGAGTCCAAGAGATCATCCTTCTCATGGATGGCACTAATTAGCTCATTTAGTTTTTCCTTTTGTTGCATGTTGAGGTCGGCAAAAAGGGTACGCAAATTATCCTCCTCATCACTAGCATTATCATCACTAGAGGACTCATATTTAGTGGAGGATTTGGATTTAACCTTCTTCCTTTTGCCGTCCTTGGCCATGAGGCACTTGTGGCCGACGTTGGGGAAGAGAAGTCCCTTGGTGACGGTGATGTTGGCGGCGTCCTCGTCGGAGGAGGAGTCGGTGGAGCTCTCGTCGGAGTCCCACTCGCGGCACACGTGGGCATCGCCGCCCTTCTTCTTGTAGTGTCTCTTCTTCTCCTTTCTTCTCCCGTTCTTGTCGTCGCCCCTGTCACTATCACTGGATAATGGACATTTAGCAATAAAATGACCGGGCTTACCATATTTGTAGCATACTTTCTTGGAGCGGGGCTTGTAGTCTTTCCCCCTCCTTTGCTTGAGGATTTGACGGAAGCTCTTGATGATGAGCGCCATCTCCTCGTTGTCGAGCTTGGAGGCGTCGATGGGTGTTCGACTTGGAGTAGCCTCCTCCTTTTCTTCCGTCGCCTTGAATGCGACCGATTGTGCCTCGGGCGTGGAGGAGGTGCCTTGCTCGATGATTTTCTTTGAGCCTTTAATCATTAGCTCAAAGCTCACAAATTTTCCTATAACTTCCTCGGGAGACATTAGCTTATATCTAGGATCACCTCGAATTAATTGAACATGTGTAGGGTTAAGAAATACAAGGGATCTAAGAATAACCTTGACCATCTCATGGTCATCCCATTTTTCGCTCCCGAGGTTGCGCACTTGGTTCACCAAGGTCTTCAAGCGGTTGTACATTGCTTGTGGATCCTCCCCTTGGTGAAGCATGAAGCGACCGAGCTCCCCCTCGATCGTCTCCCGCTTGGTGATTTTAGTCACCTCATCTCCTTCGTGCGCGGTCTTTAGTATGTCCCAAATTTCCTTCGCACTTTTTAACCCTTGCACCTTGTTATACTCCTCTCGACTTAGAGAGGCGAGGAGTATAGTGGTTGCTTGGGAGTTAAAGTGGTGGATTTGGGCCACCTTGTCCGAGTCGTAATCTTCATCCCCTATGGATGGTACCTGTACACCAAACTCAACAACATTCCATATGCTTGTGTGGAGTGAGGTTAGATGATGTCTCATTTTGTCACTCCACATATTATAATCTTCACCATCAAAAACCGGTGGTTTGCCTAATGGAACAGAGAGTAAAGGAGTACGTTTTGAAGTGTGGGGGTAGCGTAGGGGGATCTTACTATACTTCTTGCGCTCTTGGCGCTTAGAAGTAACGGATGGTGTGTCGGAGTCGGAGGTCGACGTTGATGAAGTGTCGGTCTCGTAGTAGACCACTTTCCTCATCCTCTTGTGCTTGTCACCTCTCCGATGCGACTTGTGGGAAGAGGATCTCTTCTCCTTCCCCTTTCCTTTGTTGGAGGAGTTCTTCTTCTTCTCCTTCCTCTTGGTGCGGGACTCTTCCGATGAAGTGCTCCCGTGACTCATAGTGGGCTTGTCGCCGGTCTCCATCTCCCTCTTGGTGTGATCTCCCGACATCACTTCGAGCGGTTAAGCTCTAATGAAGCACCGTGCTCTGATACCAATTGAAAGTCGCCTAGAGGGGGGGGTGAATAGGGCGAAACTGAAATTTACAAAATTAATCACAACTACAAGTCGTGTTAGCGTTAGAAATAATAATGAGTCCGAGAGAGAGGGCGCAAAACAAATCGCAAGCGAATGAAGAGTGTGACACGTGGATTTGTTTTACCGAGGTTCGGTTCTTGCAAACCTACTCCCCGTTGAGGAGGCCACAAAGGCCGGGTCTCTTTCAACCCTTACCCTCTCTCAAACGGTCCCTCGGACCGAGTGAGCTTCTCTTCTCAAATCAAAACCGGGAACAAAACTTCCCCGCAAGGACCACCACACAATTGGTGTCTCTTGCCTTGGTTACAATGGAGTTTTGATCACAAGAACAAGTGAGAAAGAAAAGAAGCAATCCAAGCGCAAGAGCTCAAAAGAACATGGCAAATCTCTCTCGCTAATCACTAAAGCCTTGTGTGGAATTGGAGAGGATTTGATCACTTGAGTGTGTCTAGAATTGAATGCCTAGCTCTTGTAAGTGGTTGAGAAGTGGAAAACTTGGATGACTTGAATGTGGGGTGGTTGGGGGTATTTATAGCCCCAACCACCAAACTAGCCGTTTGGGTGGAGGCTATCTGTCGCATGGTGCACCGGACAGTCCGGTGCACTAGCCACGTCACCCGAACGTTAGGGTTCCGACCGTTGGAGCTCTGACGCTGGGCCCGCCTTGATGTCCTGTGGCGCACCGGACATGTACTATAGAGTGTCCGGTGCACCTGTTCGCGCGTGCCTGACTTCTGCGCGCTCTGGCGCGCATTAAATGCACCTGCAGTGCACCTGCAGGTGACCGTTGGCGCTGAAGTAGCCGTTGCTCCGCAGATACACAGGACAGTCCGGTGTACACCGGACATGTCCGGTGAATTATAGCGGAGAGCCGCTGTGCATTCCCGAAGCTGGCGAGTTCAGAGTCGCTTCATCCCTGGAGCACCGGACAGTCCGGTGAATTATAGCGGAGCGACTCTGCGTTTTCCCGAAGGCGAGGAGTTAAGCGCGTGGAGAATCCTGGTGCACCGGACATGTCCGGTGGCGCACCGGACAGTCCGGTGCGCCCGACCAAGGTGTCTTCAGTTGGCCCTTTGCTCTTTTTGTTGAACCCTTTTGTTGGTCTTTATATTGGCTTATTGTGAACCTTCGGTACCTGTATAACTTATAGACTTGGGCAAACTAGTTAGTCCAATCATTTGTGTTGGACAATTCAACCATCAAAATTAGTTTAGGAAATAGGTGTAAGCCTAATTCCCTTTCAAATCTCATGTGCATGCAAGGAACTCAAGGTGGAGATCACATAGATAGCTTCAAGCACAAGAATGTAGTGGACAGAGTGAGGGAGAAGAGGTGTCCTCTCTAGGAAGGAGGTGGCCCACTTTTAAGTAGCCTCTAGACTATAGGATGAATCTAGATAGGTTCCCATGGTGGCAAAGAGGTAAATTCATGATTGTATTATTGTCAGACCCACATATTTTACCCATGTGCCCTTCTAGACCCAACACATTTATGTCTTATACTCTTGCTAACTGTCATTGTGTTGCAAAAGGTGACACATCACGTCGTACCGAGCACATCACTTGGCATTAATTATGAATATTTGAAAATTTTAATTAATTGATAGTCTAATTATGGATTGATCCTAATTAATCTAGCAGTCAAATCCAATGATGTGTTGAAAAAGCCATATCCAATGAGGGGTTTAAAGCAGTTGTCGGATGTTATGGCCCTTTTTGAGCTCTCTTTGGCAAGATACAAGGATAGACATACCTTGGACATTTAGAAGCTAGTGGATAGCATTAGCAAGTGTTTAGGTTGAAGATTAAGGATTTGCTAGAGTAAGGGAGTAGCAAGCGTGCATCATTTTAGGGTCAGGATTATATTCCCAATCAAGTGATGGCTAAATCTTGTCTTTTGCCAGGACCTAAATGGCTTGGTGTTGGTGTTCTTATTGATCTTGCATTAGTGGGGATTGTTGAAATTTGTTATCTGTTTTTTAAATCAGATAGACCACCGGTAGAAAACACATATAGTTTTTTTATGATGGTGGTGAATTAGAGAGGTACAAGAGCCTTTTCGTTGCAAAACAAATTGTGGGAGCATCTGAAACACAGGAATAACAGACTCAGTCCGGACGACACCCGATTAACTTGTAATAGATTGCAAGCAAGCATGAACACGACAGTCATATGGCAGGAAGAAGTAAAATGCAGCAGTGATCCTTGAACTTAGCACACTGTGTATCACTTGGGTACGTCCTCGAACTCAGGAAACCAGGAAAACATGTCATGTAGCTTGGTCGAACCGTGAAAAACCTGGTTTGCTCAAACCGGATGCAGACGTGACGTGTCATGTTTGAATGTGCACTAAATAAAGTTGGAGGATCCAAGTGACACACACTACCGGAATCCGGGACTTTGCCGAGTGTCGGACGCTTTGCCGAGTGCCTTTTGTCGGGCACTCAACAAAGGAGGCTTTGCCGAGAGCCGCACTCGGCAAAATCCTGCTCTCGGTAACGAGCTGGTTTACCGAGTGCAGGACACTCGGCACAGGAGAACTCTCGGTAAAGCCATCTTTGCCGAGTGTCAAACACTCGGCAAAGGTGGTGCTCGGCAAAGGGCCATCAGCGGCCGTCATACAGCTGACGGCCGTCAGCCTTTGCCGGGGGCCAAGGGTCGGCACTCGGTAAAGAGGCTTCTTTGCTGAGTGCCAAATACTGGGCACTCGACAAAGAACTCTTTACCGAGTGCCTTATCTGGACACTCGATAAAGCATATTTTAATTTTTTAGATTTTGTCCACCAAACTTTTTGTGGTATGTTCCTACACTATGTAGACCTACATGTATCATTTGTGGACAATTATAACAGAGTTTTCAATCGTTAGTAGATTTAGTTCGTTTATTTGAATTTCTTCGGAAAATTTAGATTTGAACCGCAGGTCACTCGAAACTTGAAAAACCATACATGCAAAAATGATATTCATGTTACTTAGCATAAGTTACGACCGATTCTAGGAGCGGACCGGAAACTTCGAGCAACATGCTCACTAAACAGGGCCGTGAACTTGCCATCCACATGTTTAAAAATTGTATAAAACACAAACAAAGTCAGAAAATCATGAAACTTGTCCACGTGTCATGATATCATATGTAGAGGCTGTGATAAAAATTTGAAAAAGTTTCGAGGACACTGTGACGCACTATATGTAGAAACCTAAGAGATCCACATTGAAACTCTATGATTTCATGTGTAGTTCTCTTGTGTTTCTACACATAGTGTCTCACAACTTTCTCCAAACAATCTAAATTTTTTATCACAACCTCTACATATGATATCATGACACGTGGACAAGTTTCATGATTTTCTGAGTTTGTGTGTGTTTTATAAAATTTTTAAACAGCTGGATGGCAAGTTCATGGCCATGTTGAGTGAGTATGGTGCTCGAAGTTTCTGGTCCACTCCTGAAATCGGTCGTAACTTGTGTTAGATAGCATGGATATGAGTTTTACATGAACGGTTTTCCAAGTTTCGAGTGACTTGCAGTTCAAATGTGATTTTTTCGAAGAAATTCAAATAAACGAACTAAATCTATTAGCTATAGAAAACACTTTTCTAATTGTCTCAAAATGGTACATGTAGGTCTATATGGTGTAGGAACACACCACAAAAATTCTGGTTGAGAAAATAAAAAAAATAAAAATGTAATTTGTCGAGTGTCCAGAAATGACACTCGGCAAAGTAGCCTTTGCCGAGTGCCAGCTAGTTGACACTTGGCAAAGAATAGTAAAAGAACCTTTGCCGAGTGTCAGCTGGTCGACACTCGGCAAAGGCTACTTTGCCGAGTGCCAGCGATCTGGCACTCGGCAAAGAATATTTTAAAATTTTTAAAAAATCTTTGCCGAGTGCCAGATCACGGGCACTCGACAAAGAAAGAAAATAAACTGGTCGCGCGTTCTTCTTTCTCTCCTCTCACTCTCTCTCTCGCGTCGTCCGTCCGCCCGCCGCCATGAGCACCCCTCCCCGCGCCTCCCCGCGCCGCCGCCTCGCCGCTCGCCGCGCGTCGCCGCGAGCGCCCCTCGCTGTGCCGTCCTGCCGCCCCTCCCCGCGCCGGCCCCTCTAGCCGCAGCCGTGCCCGCCGCGCCCGCCGCGCCCGCCCGCTCGTCGCGCCGCCGCCTCCCCGCGTCGCGGCCTCCCCGCGCCGCCGTCTCCCCTGCGCGCCACCGTCTTAAGGTATAAATTTTTCATGGTTTCATTTGTTGAGAATTAACTGTTTTTGTCATTTGTTGAGAATTAACTGGTATTAATTAATAAACAATTTTATTTACCATGGTTTCATTTGAACAAACACATGTTTATATTAATGTATTGATGTTTCATAGATTGAATATATATGTATGTGATTGGCGGCCATCGTGCCATTGAATTATGCGTGGAAGTCAGCCATCGTGCTGATACTTTTATTTGCAGGATTTCGAAACCTCCCCGTGCAGGGGAGGTGCTGCCGAAATTTTCTGTTGCTAGGCTTCTGTTAGAGGATGGAGGACCGTGAGTGGATGTACACGGGTTGTAGAGGAAGGAACGATGTCACCACTGAATGGATTAGAAAGACCGATGATTTCGTGGAATGGGCATATGGCGAAGCTGCTAAAGGAGCGAGTCTAGTCACATGCTTGTGCAGCAAATGTGCCAACCGGAAAAGAAAACCAAAGAAGGCCATGGTAGAACATATTTGGAAGAATGGATTTACGCTGGGCTATACTCGGTGGATATTTCATGGTGAAGCGCATCGTACGAGAGAGGAGGTGTTGAGACAACGTGTCGAGGATTATAACGCGGATGCGGGGGTAGCGGATATGTTGAACAACTATCAGGAGGCACAGTACACGGGAGGATGTATGGATGACGAGCCAGAGCCGACTGCAAAGGCGTTCTATGACATGTTCAACGCGGCACAGAAGCCCCTTCACGGCCAGACAAAGGTTTCTCAACTGGATGCCATTGGGCGTGTAATGGCGTTCAAGTCGCAGTACAACATGAGTAGAGTCGCATTCGATGGCTTGTTGACGGTTATTGGGAGCCTGCTTCCGGATGATCACGTTCTGCCAAAGAGCATGTACGAGGCATAGAAACTACTTCGTGCACTCAAGATGACGTATGAGCAGATTCATGCTTGTCCGAAGGGCTGCGTGCTATTTAGGAAAGAATGCGCGGAGGCAAAGCACTGTCCCAAGTGTAAATCATCTAGGTTCATGGAGGTAGGCTCTGGTGATGGACAGAAGAGGCAGCTCGACATCCCCTTGACAATCCTACGACACCTTTTGTTCATACCGAGGATCCAGCGTCTGTACATGACAGAGGAATCCGCGAAATAGATGACATGGCACAAAAATGGAAAATGATACAGTCCTGACAAGATGGTGCACGCATCCGATGGTGAGGAGGTCTCAAACTTCACAACAACTTATTATGGTGACAAACTGCCGAGCGTGCATAATCCACCCCCTCGTTACAATGATGGCGACAATGAATCGAACCTTAGCATATTTCGAGGCCAACTCGGAAGCGCAAGTGGCTCGACCACCAAGACCCTGACACATGAAGAGTGGCGGCATATCATGCTATATGTATTGACCAACCTTGAAGAGGTGATGCCATACATGGAACAATTTCTTCATGAATTCTGGCATCGATCAAGGGACCCCACTCCACAGGAATATGACACTCTTCTTAGAAAGGGTGTGAGAAATGGGTTGCCCGATTTCATTTCCTGGTTCAAACGTAAGGTATGTGCTTAGTTTTTAAAAGAGATACGTCTTTGAACTCAATTTAGCGTCTTTTAACTTGTGAATACTTGCAGGGCCAAAGAGATCCGTCTATGTGTGCCGAGTTGAGACAAGTAGCCAACGACTTTGCTTATAGGGTCAAGAAATATTCTGGGTATGATGTCAATGGATACCGTTTTCGCACAACAAACTACGACAAAAGTCGGCCCAATCGAAAAACAACGTGTTCTGGAGTCTTTATGCCCGGCCTTGACAATGTCGATTATTTTGGACGAATCGAAGAAATATATGAGCTCAATTTTTATGGTTCCGAACCTCTTACTCCAGTGATATTCAAATGTCATTGGTTTGACCCTCAAGTGACGAGACGAACACATTCTAATCTTGGGATAGTCGAAATTCGACAAGATTCCACCTTACCAGGAGACGATGTCTATATCGTGGCCCAACAGGCCACACAAGTGTATTATCTCCCATATGCGTGCCAAACGAAAGAACATCTTAAGGGTTGGGATGTTGTGTATAAGGTATCGCCGCACGGGAGGTTACCTGTTCCTAACGATGAAGATTACAACTTAGACTCGGACACATATGATGGAGAGTTCTTCCAAGAAGATGGGCTAGAAGGGCGATTTGAGATAGACTTAACCGAAGCTATCGGAATGGACGTAGATATTGAAATGGTTGTTGATGAGGAGGATGATGAGGTGCAAAATGATAATGACTTAGTAATCCTTGAAGGCAATGACATTAATGACGAGGTTGCGTCTTCCGATGGTGTTGAGATTGAAATGGTTGATAGTGATGATGAGAGTTATGATCCGGCTAACCCCGACACATATGAAGATTATTTTTAATCGATGTAATGCTATATGACTTTTTATTTCGCACCTGTTTTTAAATACATCTTTTTATATGTGCTTATTTGTTTACTCTTAATTGCAGGTTTTTGGACAAATATGGTCGGCAGTAATTGGCTGAGGAGGAGGAGGGGGAGGAGGAGTAGGGCGGCGGACGAGGCAGAGCAGGCGGCGCAGCAGGATGACCTTGTCCAACAGCAGGCGGTGCCTCAGGACGACGACGACCAACAGCAGGACGACGACGACCAGCAGCAGGACGCCTCAGGTTCTAGCACCTCAGGTTCGAGGAGCATCTACCTGCGAGGTCCCACGAGTCTCCCTCAGTGTCCCATACTTCGGGACAGGCGACCGCTGATTCGGCCGGATGGGGAGAGGTATGTAACTTTATGTTCTTCATTCTTGTTCATATTATGTGTTCAAAATCATAATATAAACTAATACTTTTTATTTATCACTTGGACAGGTCTTGGACGGTTGTGGATTATGCTGGGGGTCATCGTCGCCTCCCCAATGGCATCCTGGGCCTACTGTGCAGGGAACACTTCCCTGGACTGGTTGAGTACGCCGAAGTAACGGGCCCAGCCTACACCTTCGACCACTACGCCGTCGCCCCCGATGCAGTAGACCGGGACGACCGGGAATTCAATAACAAGGCGGAGCGGGTGAAGCAAGAGCTGTGGGTAAGTCTTAGTATAATATAAAATATGTCGCATTCGTTGCAAATTCTTGAAATAATGTATGGATACATCGTTTTTGTATGCAGGATTTCTTCAAATGCGAGGCTGGATACGAGGCTAGGGCGGATGTGGTGGCCACCACGAGCTGTAAGAAGCTCATCGTGGACATGCACTATGAGGCCCGAATCCAGGCCATCGTCAGCTACCACGACTTTGTCCTTGGGGAGAGGGTGTCCAAGCAGCAAGCCTGAACCATGTCATTGACCAGGGACCAGTACCTGCAGGTAAAGTCATGCATGTTTGGTACCAGTACTCCATGCATGAATTTTATTTTATCTTTTGATATGCACTTTACGTGTTTACTTTGTAGATGATTCCACATTGGTGTGCCGCACATCCTCTGTGCTGGGAGCAGATGGTGGATAGGTGGTGTTCGGCTGAGTGGGACGAGGCGCACAACGCTAGCCGGGAACGATGTATGATGATGCAAGGTCCCTCCCACCACCAAGGCAGCCGGAGCCTGGGCCAATATGCAGAAGCATGGGTAAGCCCTCTTTTTTATTTAGGTATATAGCACTGGATTATATATTATTTCTAACTATCTCGTTGGTTTTCTTGCAGTTGGCGTCACATGGTGGCCGGCCTTGCTCCACCTTCTCGGCCTATGCTATGGCCCATAAGGGCAAGGCGACGTCCGATGTCACCTACAACCCGGATGATGAGCCCGAGGCCTACACCAACCCTGCCGTCTACAGCCGCCTTCATGACTACACCGCCATGGCGCAGGAGGTCCATGGCCCAGACTATGATCCGAGCACCGAGCCGATCGACCCCGATGTGCTCATGAGGGTCGGAGGAGGCAAGAGACGTGGGCGGTACTGGATTGCCGACGGGGCAATCGACTCGTCCTCCACTCCCACTCTGTCTCAGGTGCGAGTGAAAGGGAAATAGGCTTACACCTTTTCCTAATTAATTTTGGTGGTTGAATTGCCCAACACAAATATTTGGACTAACTAGTTTGCTCTAGATTATAAGTTTTACAGGTGCCAAAGGTTCACAACAAACCAATAAAAAAAGACAAAGGAAGGGTTCAAACAAAGAGAGCAAAAGACAACCGAAGTGTGCCCTGGTCTGGCGCACCGGACTGTCCGGTGTGCCACCGGACAGTGTTCGGTGCACCACCGGACAGTGTCTGGTGCACCAGGGAACTCAGCTCCGAACTTGCCACCTTCGGGAAAATGGGAGGCCGCTCCGCTATAATTCACCGGACTGTCCGGTGTAGCACCGGACAGTGTCCGGTGGCGCACCGGACTGTCCAGTGTGCCAGCGGAGCAACGGCTACTTCGTGCCAACGGTCGACTGCAAACGCATTCAATGCGCTACAGTGCGCGCCAGAGTCAGAGCAGCGCCAGAAGGCGCACCGGACAGCCAGAAGGCCCCACCTGTCAGAGCTCCAACGGTCAGAACCCAACGGCCGGGTGACGTGGCTGGCGCACCGGACAGTGTTCGGTGGCGCACCGGACTGTCCGGTGCGCCATGCGACAGCAGCCTCCACCAAATGGCTAGTTTGGTGGTTGGGGCTATAAATACCCCAACCACCCCACATTCAATTGCATCCAAGTTTTCAGACTTCCTACACCTTACAAGAGCTATAGCATTCAATTCTAGACACAACCAAAGAGATCAAATCCTCTCCCAAGTCCAGAATCACTCCAAATCAAATAGTGACTAGAGAGAGTGACATTTGTGTTCATTTGAGCTCTTGCGCTTGGATTGCTTCTTTTCTTTCTCATTCTTTCTTGTGATCAACTCAATTGTAACCGAGGCAAGAGACACCAATTATGTGGTGGTCCTTGCGGGGACTTAGTGTCCCGTTTGATTGAGAAGAGAAGCTCACTCGGTCTAAGTGACCGTTTGAGAGAGGGAAAGGGTTGAAAGAGACCCGGTCTTTGTGACCACCTCAACGGGGAGTAGGTTTGCAAGAACCGAACCTCGGTAAAACAAATCACCGTGTCACACTCCTTATTTGCTTGTCATTTGTTTTCGCCCTCTCTCTCGGACTCAATTTTAATTCTAACGCTAACCCCGGCTTGTAGTTGTGCTTAAACTTTGTAAATTTTAGATTCGCCCTATTCACCCCCCCTCTAGGCGACTTTCAATTGGTATCATAGCCCGGTGCTTCATTAGAGCCTAACCACTCAAAGTGATGTCGGGAGATCACGCCAAGAAGGAGATGGTGACCGGCGCCCGTTACAAGCCACGGGAAGGCTCCATCGGGAGAGTCCCGCAACAAGGGGAAGGATAAGGAATCCTCCTCACAAAAGTCGCATCGGAGTGGCGATAAGAAAAAGAAGATGAGGAAAGTGGTCTACTATGAGACCGACTCTTCATCGCCATCCACCTCCGGCTCCGACGCGCCGTCCGTAACTTCTAAGCGCCATGAGCGCAAGAAGTTTAGTAAGATTCCCCTACACTACCCTCGCATTTCCAAACGTACTCCATTACTTTCCGTTCCATTAGGCAAACCACCGGTTTTTGACGGTGAAGATTATAACATGTGGAGTGATAAAAGGAGGCATCACCTAACCTCACTCCACACTAGTATTTGGAACGTTGTTGAGTTTGGTGTACAGGTACCATCCGTAGGGGATGAGGACTATGATTCGGACGAAGTGGCCCAAATCCAACACTTCAACTCCTAAGCCACTACTATACTCCTCGCCTCTCTAAGTTGAGAGGAGTATAATAAGGTGCAAGGGTTGAAGAGTGCAAAGGAAATTTGGGACGAGCTCAAGACCGCGCACAAAGGAGATGAGGTGACCAAGATCACCAAGCGGGAGACGATCGAGGGGGAGCTCGGTCGCTTCATGCTTCACCAAGGGGAGGATCCACAAGCCATGTACAACCGGCTAAAGACCTTGGTGAACCAAGTGCGCAACCTCGGGAGCACCAAGTGGGATGACCATGAGATGGTCAAGGTTATTCTAAGATCCCTCGTTTTTCTTAACCCCACACAAGTTCAATTAATTCGAGGTGATCCGAGATACACACTAATGTCTCCTGAGGAAGTGATAGGCAAATTTGTGAGCTTTGAACTAATGATCAAAGGCTCCAAAAAGATCATCGAGCAAGGCGCATCCTCCTCCGTGCTCGAAGCACAACCCGTTGCATTCAAAGCAACGGAGGAGAAGAAAGAAGATTCTACTCCAAGTAGAATCCCCATCGACGCCTCCAAGCTCGACAACGAGAAAATGGCGCTCATAATCAAGAGCTTTCGCCAAATCCTCAAGCAAAGGAGGGGGAAGGATTACAAGCCCTGCTCCAAGAAGGTTTGCTACAAATGTGGTAAGCCCGGTCACTTTATTGCAAAATGTCCTATTTCTAGTGACAGTGACAGGGGCGACGACAAGAAGGGGAGAAGAAAGGAAAAGAAGAGGTACCACAAGAAGAAGGGCGGCGATGCCCATGTGTGCCGCGAGTGGAACTCCGACGAAAGCTCCACCGACTCCTCCTCCGACGAGGACGCCGCCAACATCGCCGTCAACAAGGGACTCCTCTTCCCAAATGTCGGCCACAAGTGCCTCATGGCAAAGAACGGCAAAAAGAAGAAGGTTAAATCCAAATCCTCCACTAAATATGCAACCTCTAGTGATGAGAATAATTCTAGTGATGATGAGGACAATTTGCTTACTCTTTTTGCCAATCTTAACATACAACAAAAGGAGAAATTGAATGAATTAATTAGTGCTATTCATGAGAAGGATGAACTCTTGGATACCCAAGAGGACTTCCTAATTAAGGAAAACAAGAAGCATGTTAAGGTTAAAAATTCTTATGCTCTAGAGGTAGAAAAATGTGAAAAAATTATCTAGTGAGCTAAGCACTTGCCATGATGTTATTGCAAACCTTAGAAATGAGAATGCTAGATTAATTGCTAAGGTTGATTCAAATATATGTGATAATTCAATCTCCAATCTTAGAAATGATAATGCTAGTTCGGTTGCTAAGATTGAAAAATTGAATGCTTCTCTTGCTAGCCTTAGGATTGAAAATGAAAGATTGATTGCTAAGGCTAAAAACTTAGATGTTTGCAATGCTTCCATTTCCGATCTTAGAAGTGAAAATGACATTTTACATGCTAAGATTGTTGAACTAAAAACTTGCAAACCCTCTACATCTACTATTGAGCATGTTTCTATTTGCACTAGATGTAGAGATGTTAACATTGATGCTATTCATGATCACATGGCTTTAATTAAACAACAAAATGATCATATAGCAAAATTAGATGCTAAAATTGCCGAGCATGAGCTAGATAATGAAAAATTTAAATTTGCTCGTAGTATGCTTTATAGTGGGAGACGCCCTGGCATCAAGGATGGCATTGGCTTCCAAAAGGGAGACAATGTCAAACTTAATGCCCCTCCTAAAAGATTATCTAACTTTGTTAAGGGCAAGGCTCCCATGCCTCAGGATAACGAGGGTTACATTTTGTACCCTGCCGGTTATCCCGAGCATAAGATTAGGAGAATTCATTCTAGGAAGTCTCACTCTGGCCCTAATCATGCTTTTATGTATAAGAGTGAGACATCTAGTCCTAGGCAATCAACCCATGCTAAATTTCCTAAGAAGAAAACTCCTAAAGCATCAAATAATCATAATGTTTCATTTAGAACTTTTGATGCTTCCTATGTGCTTACTAACAAATCCAGCAAGGTAGTTGCCAAGTATGTTGGGGACAAACACAAGGGATCAAAGACTTGTGTTTGGGTACCCAAAGTTCTTGTAACTAATGTCAAAGGACCCAAAACTGTTTGGGTACCTAAAATCAAGAACTAAATTTGTTTTGTAGGTTTATGCATCCGGGGCTCAAGTTGGATCATCGATAGCGGGTGCACAAACCACATGACAGGGGAGAAAAAGATGTTCTCCTCCTATGAGAAAAACCAAGATCCCCAACGAGCTATCACATTCGGGGATGGAAATCAAGGTTTGGTCAAAGGATTGGGTAAAATTGCTATATCACCTGACCATTCTATTTCCAATGTTTTTCTTGTAGATTCTTTAGATTACAACTTGCTTTCTGTTTCCCAATTATGTAAAATGGGTTACAACTGTCTTTTCACGGATACAGGTGTTACTGTCTTTAGAAGAAGTGATGATTCAGTAGCTTTTAAGGGAGTATTAGAGGGTCAGCTATACTTAGTTGATTTCAATAGAGCTGAACTCGATACTTGCTTAATTGCTAAGACTAACATGGGTTGGCTCTGGCATCACCGACTAGCCCATGTTGGGATGAAGAATCTTCACAAGCTTCTAAAGGGAGAGCACATTTTGGGACTAACAAATGTGCATTTTGAGAAAGACAAGATTTGTAGCGCATGCCAAGCAGGGAAGCAAGTTGGCGTTCATCATCCACATAAGAACATCTTGACGACTGACAGGCCACTCGAGCTCCTCCACATGGACCTATTCGGCCCGATCGCTTACATAAGCATCGGCGGGAGTAAGTACTGTCTAGTTATTGTGGATGACTATTCTCGCTTCACTTGGGTATTCTTTTTACAGGAAAAATCTCAAACCCAAGAGACCTTAAAGGGATTCTTGAGACGGGCTCAAAATGAGTTCGGCTTGAGGATCAAGAAAATTAGAAGCGATAATGGGACGGAGTTCAAGAACTCTCAAATAGAAGGTTTTCTTGAGGAGGAAGGGATCAAGCATGGGTTCTCTTCTCCCTACACGCCATAACAAAATGGTGTAGTGGAGAGGAAGAATAGAACTCTATTGGACATGGCAAGGACCATGCTTGATGAGTACAAGACTTCGGATCGGTTTTGGGCCGAGGCGGTCAACACCGCTTGCTACGCCATCAACCGATTGTATCTTCACCGAATCCTCAAGAAGACATCTTACGAACTCCTCACCGGTAAAAAGCCCAATGTTTCATATTTTAGAGTCTTTGGTAGCAAATGTTTTATTCTTATTAAAAGAGGTAGAAAATCCAAATTTGCTCCTAAGGCTGTAGAAGGCTTTTTACTAGGATATGATTCAAACACAAGGGCATATAGAGTCTTTAACAAGTCCTCTGGACTAGTTGAAGTTTCTTGTGACATTGTGTTTGATGAGACTAACGGCTCTCAAGTAGAGCAAGTTGATCTTGATGAATTAGATGATGAAGAGGCTCCATGCGTCGCGCTAAGGAACATGTCCATTGGGGATGTGTGTCCTAAGGAATCCGAAGAGCCCATTCAAGCACAAGATCAACCATCTTCCTCCATGCAAGCATCTCCACCAACTCAAGATGAGGATGAGGCTCAAGATAATGAAGAAGAAGATCAAGAAGATGAGCCACCTCAAGAGAAGGGCAATGATCAAGGGGAGATGCCCAAGATCAAGACAAGGAAGATGAGCAAGTTCCAAGGCCGCCACACCCAAGAGTCCACCAAGCAATCCAACGAGATCACCCCGTGAACACCATCCTCGGCGACATTCAAAAGGGGGTAACTACTCGATCTCGTGTTGCTCATTTTTGTGAACATTACTCTTTTGTTTCCTCCATTGAGCCACACAGGGTAGAGGAAGCACTTCAAGATTCGGATTGGGTGATGGCGATGCAAGAGGAGCTCAACAACTTCATGAGGAATGAGGTATGGTATTTAGTTCCATGTCCTAACCAAAATGTTGTAGGAACCAAGTGGGTCTTCCGCAACAAGCATGATGAGCATGGTGTGGTGACAAGGAACAAAGCCCGACTTGTGGCCAAGGGATATTCACAAGTCGAAGGTTTGGATTTCGGTGAAACCTATGCACCCGTAGCTAGGCTTGAATCAATTCGCATTTTACTTGCCTATGCTACTTACCATGGCTTTAAGCTTTATCAAATGGACGTGAAAAGTGCCTTCCTCAATGGACCAATCAAGGAAGAGGTCTATGTTGAGCAACCTCCCGGCTTTGAAGATAGTGAGTATCCTAACCATGTTTATAGACTCTCTAAGGCGCTTTATGGGCTCAAGCAAGCCCCAAGAGCATGGTATGAATGCCTAAGAGACTTTCTTATCGCTAATGGCTTCAAAGTCAGAAAAGCCGATCCTACTCTCTTTACTAAAACACTTGCAAATGATTTGTTTGTGTGCCAAATTTATGTTGATGATATCATATTTGGGTCTACTAACGAATCTACATGTGAAGAGTTTAGTAGGATCATGACACAAAAATTCGAGATGTCTATGATGGGGGAGTTGAAGTATTTCTTAGGATTTCAAGTGAAGCAACTCCAAGAGGGCACCTTCATTAGCCAAACGAAGTACATTCAAGACATTCTAACCAAGTTTAGGATGAAGGATGCCAAGCCCATCAAGACACCCATGGAAACTAATGGGCATCTCGACCTCGACACGGGAGGTAAATCCGTCGATCAAAAGGTATACCGATCGATGATAGGCTCCTTACTCTATTTATGTGCTTCACGACGGATATTATGCTTTCCGTATGCATGCGTGCAAGATTCCAAGCCGATCCTAAGGAAGTTCACCTTAGGGCCATAAAACAAATCTTGAGATATTTAGTTTATACTCCTAAGTTTGGCCTTTGGTACCCCAGGGGATCCACATTTGATTTAATTGGTTATTCCGATGCTGATTGGGCAGGGTGTAAAATTAATAGAAAGAGCACATCAGGGACTTGCCAGTTCTTGGGAAGATCTCTGGTGTCTTAGGCTTCAAAGAAGCAAAATTCTGTCGCTCTTTCTACCGCTGAAGCCGAGTATATTGCCGCAGGCCATTGTTGTGCGCAATTGCTTTGGATGAGGCAAACCCTTAGGGACTATGGTTACAAATTGACCAAAGTTCCTCTTCTATGTGATAATGAGAGTGCAATCCGCATGGCGGATAATCCCGTTGAGCATAGCCGCACTAAACACATAGCCATTCGGTATCATTTTCTAAGGGATCACCTACAAAAGGGGGATATCGAGATTGCATATGTTAGCACCAAAGAACAATTAGCCGATATCTTTACCAAGCCATTGGATGAACAAACTTTTACCAAACTTAGGCATGAGCTAAATATTCTTGATTCTAGGAATTTTGATTGATGTTTTGCACACATAGCTCATATATATACCTTTGATCATCTCTTTCATGTGCTATGACTAATGTGTTCTTTCAAGTCCATTTCATGCTAAGTCATAGATTGAAAGGGAAAATGAGTCTTCGGCGAAGACAAGGCTTCCACTACACTCCATCGAATCATCCATCCTTCGTCGTCGCTCCGCACAAACTCTACAACTTTGGTATAATCTTCACTCATATATTATTTACCATAGGGGGAGAAGATAGTTAAAAGGGCTTATATTTCACTCAAGTATCCGTTTTTGGCGATTCATGCCAAAGGGGGAGAGAGTTTTAGCCCAAAGCAAAAGGACCGCACCACCACCAATTTCAAAAATGTAGTCTTTCAAATTTGAGTTAAGAAAATAATTTTCAATTAGTATCTTATTTTTGATATAATTTCAAGTTGGTATACCCTCTTCAAAATTAATATCTAAAACCCTCTTGAACACTAAGAGGAGGATTTCATTAAGGGGAAGTTTTGTTTAGTCAAAGGAAAAGCATTTGAAACGGGGGGAGAAAATTTCAAATCTTGAAAATGCTTCTCAAACTCTTATTCATTTACCTTTGACTATTTGCAAAATAACTTTGAAAAGATTTTACAAAATTTGCAAAAACAAAACATGTGGTGCAAGCGTGGTCCAAAAAGTTAATAAGAAGAAAGCCATCCATGCATATCTAGTAGTAATATTTATTGGTTCAATTCCAAGTAACCTTTGCACTTACAATTATGCAAACTAGTTCGATTATGCACTTCTATATTTGCTTTGGTTTGTGTTGGTATCAATCACCAAAAAGGGGGAGATTGAAAGGGAAATAGGCTTACACCTTTTCCTAATTAATTTTGGTGGTTGAATTGCCCAACACAAATAATTGGACTAACTAGTTTGCTCTAGATTATAAGTTTTACAGGTGCCAAAGGTTCACAACAAACCAATAAAAAAAGACAAAGGAAGGGTTCAAACAAAGAGAGCAAAAGATAACTGAAGTGTGCCCTGGTCTGGCGCACCGGACTGTCCGGTGTGCCACCGGACAGTGTCTGGTGCACCAGGGAACTCGGCTCTGAACTTGCCACCTTCGGGAAAATGGGAGGCCGCTCCGCTATAATTCACCGGACTGTCCGGTGGCGCACCGAACTGTCCGGTGTGCCAGCGGAGCAACGGCTACTTCGCGCCAACGGTCGACTGCAAACGCATTTAATACGCTACAGTGCACGCTAGAGTCAGAGCAGCGCCAGAAGGCGCACCGGACAGTCTACAGGACATGTCCGGTGCACCACCGGACAGCTAGAAGGCCCCACCTGTCAGAGCTCCAACGGTCAGAACCCAACGGCTGGGTGACGTGGCTGGCGCACTGGACAGTGTCCGGTGGCGCACCGGACTGTCCGGTGCGCCATGCGACAGCTGCCTCCACCAAACGGCTAGTTTGGTGGTTGGGGCTATAAATACCCCAACCATCCCACATTCAATTGCATCTAAGTTTTCAGACTTCCTACACCTTACAAGAGCTATAGCATTCAATTCTAGACACAACCAAAGAGATCAAATCCTCTCCCAAGTCCGGAATCACTCCAAATCAAATAGTGACTAGAGAGAGTGACATTTGTGTTCATTTGAGCTCTTGCGCTTGGATTGCTTCTTTTTTTTCTCATTCTTTCTTGTGATCAACTCAATTGTAACCGAGGCAAGAGACACCAATTGTGTGGTGGTTGTCACACCCGGATTTTAGGGGTCCAAAACCCGGGCGCGAACATAATCACCAGGTGTGCTGGGACCAAGTCTCACACATATGATGAATCATGGCACAGGATCGAATGTCACATCTTTATATATAACAGGAGTTCTATACAAAATAAATAATTACATTATAAGGAGACAACGGTCCAGCAACCCCAAAGTTGACTGGGAGACGACGGCCTAGACCTCTCACGAACTCATCGCAGCATCCTCCATGAGCATCATCCTGTAGTACCTGGTCTTGACCTGTGGTGTATGTGAGACAGCAAGAGTGAGCTCACATACGTTCATCGCTCAACAAGTTGTGGGGAATAATGTGCATGAACTCGCCAAAGGTGGGAGCTCACGTGAAGTGTAAGGCTTACCAAAGAAGATGGTTAGAGCTGAGCATTGCTTTTAAAGTTGGTCAAAATTTTATTAGCAGTTACTAAGTATAAGTAAATACCAACCCCAATTAAGTAATAGAACAAAAGTAACAACTTCACCTGCGATGCAATGCATATGACAAATTGAGTTTAAGTTCCATAATTTAATCATGTGAGGGTCCGAGCTGCTCATGACCGTGAGCACGGCTAGTATACCAGTTTTACACTCTGCAGAGGTTGCGCATCTTTACCCACAAGCCGTGTTACCCATCTGCCAAGGGGTCATGAATCCCATACACCTCTACCAAGGAAGCGAGGCAGGGTAACACTACGAGGCCTTTACAAAGTTCCACTAGCTTCCGAAAACCCGCTACAGTTTATAGGAAGATCCAGTGCAGGAATCCCTTGCAGGACCGCCATCGCAGCAAAATCCTCCCGAGGGCCTCCCTACACTGACCTCTCCCCTACTGCCCTTGCCCCTTTCGGGTAAGGTAGTCTTCCACTAGCTTTCCTAATTAATCAGCCAAGGGCGTCCCATTCCACCCTTGTGGTAGCACTGTTTTCCCGGGTGGTCGCTCCATGTTCCAATTAACATAATGATCTTAACATGAACATTAAATAACAACTGATAACAAAAAGTGTAATCATGAATAGTGTATCTCCATACCCAAAACCACATATAGCCCTAGCAAGTACTACCCAGAAAGATCAGTGGTAAACAAGGTATAAAGATAATCAAACTAGGTAACCTGTTGGGTCCCATCAAATTAACCTATGCAGATCATTATGATTAATCAGAACATGGCTGGGTAAAAAGAAGTGATCAAGGGCACAACTTGCCTGGGCCTTGAGAATCCAGGTACCAGGATGATCTTCAGGTGATACGTATCCTCACTGCTAGTCGTAGCAATACAAACAAACAGTGTAGGCAAAATTTAACATTACACCAAACATATATGCAAAATACATATTAATAATCTACATATTAAAATAAGATCACAAGAAAAAGAATTATTAATTTTGGAGTTGTAGAATTCAAGTTATGATTTTCCTAAGGTTTAATGTGATTAAAATATGATTAAATGATAAATAAATTTTCTGACAGAGTTCATGTCAAAACAAAGACACTAAATGATGAAGAATATTATTACAAAATTTTAGAAACTGGAATGGTTCAATTTGGAGCTAAAATGGATTTTCTATGAATTATCTAAGTTTTAGCAATTATTTTCATATTAAAAATCTATTTCCTATTTTATTTATTCAATTTAATCAATCACTGGACTGGGCCTCAAATTCACAAAAGGTCAGGGTTTATTGTGTAAGATTCCCTAAGGCTCAGCAAACCCCCCCGAGGGGACGGCGGGTTAGTTTCACAGAAGCCAAGGGTTTCTTTAGTAAAAAGACCAACGCGAAGGGGTATCAGTGGTTGTCGGCCGTCCGATCACACATGTGCGGTTGAGATTAGATCATGATCCAGCTTTCAGCCACGCCCCTCCGATCTCGCGTCAACGGTTGGGATTTAATGCGTGAAGGGGTATTTCTATCTCTAATCGCGACCGTTCGCTGCACGATCGACGGCCGAGGATCAACACATGCCAGATCTAATCTCAGCCGCGCAATCCCAATCGGACGGCGCGAGATCGTCGTTCTCCTTCCCCTGGCGGCGCTGCGCAGAGACGCCACCGCACGGCGGAGTCCTCGCCGGCGTGGACCGCGCCCGCGAACCAACGCATGAGACCCGAATTCCGCTAGCTCAGACGCACAGGAAGACAAGGCGACCTAAAAGGAGGGGTCCTTACCGTGAATTACGCCGAGTTGCGCCCTAGCCACGACGAAGGGCGGGTCCGCGGCGGCGATGTCGTTCCGGCGAGCAATTACCGAAGCAGGACCGCCCCGATTCTTCAACTACGTGCACCAAAGCTTCCGCAACGACCCGCCGAAGATCCAGAGCCACGAACGGAGCGAGGTGACGGCGGCGGTCCCCGATGCCCACGACTCCCGATCTTCCGCGGCGGCACGGTGGCGCATAGCTACGGCGGTGGTCGCGATAGTAGGGAGATAGGGAAGGAGAGAGTCTGAGGCCTCGTACTTATACTCCGGTAACGCCCCACGGTCGTTGCACGGACGCCGAGGTCACCGGCGAGGAAGTCGCGAGGTGAGCGCGGCCCGCGCGGTGCGGTTCGTTGAACCCTGACAGCTAAGGCCCACCGAGACAGCGAGACAACGGGTGAGCGAGGCGCGTGAAAAACGGACTGGATAGTGGGTCCCGCGGGACAGCGGAAGTTGTGTGCGTGAGTGCTGACAAGTGGACCCGGTATGTCGGCGCGTGAGCTGAGAGGCTGAAGTGGGGGCCCACATGTCAGCGGATGAATGCGGCGCGGCGGGGGTGAAGTTGGGCCGCGCGGTGAGGATTCCCTAAGTGGGCCGAAAAGCGCGAATCAGGCCCAACAGCAGGTTTTATTCTTTTTCTTTTTATTTTCTATTTTCTTTTCTTCATTTTCAAATCCAATTTGAGTTCAAGTTTAAATTCAATCTTTGTGAATAACCTGTCCTCAGTTTGAAAGGTATAATTTAATAATATAAGTGTGAAGGATGTTTATTCTGATTTTTATTTTATTTTATGTAATATTTTTCTTAGTTCTTCCCTTCTCTTTTATTTTCTATTTTCTATCCAAATTCAAATTTATACTTCTATTTTAGTTTTCAGATTTTTTTTCAAATGTATCAATTGAAACCCAAGGGTGAATATAAACCATACTATTTTAATATTACTAATTTAAGTTTTATTCTCCTTGTTATCTATTTCATGGGATGTATAAATGGTTTCCTTTAAAAGAAAAATCCCCTTTTCTCATCATTTTTCTTATTCCAAAGCATTATGATACTTTGTTTATATTTTTTTCCTCTACTAATTTTGGGTCTTACAAATCCTACCCCCCTTAAAAATAATCTCGCCCTCGAGATTTGTAAGGAAAAAGGGTGCATGTTCATATTGATTCAACACACATGCATAAACAAAATCTCGGCATGATGCATATCTTATTAGCAAAACACAGGGTCAAATGGACCTTATTATTATTACTAAAATAGTAAAATACTACTACTGGCTAAACTAATATTTAGGTCTTACAAATAGTAAAATATATATATATATATATGTATTTATATCTATGTTTATCTCTTTATTCCTGTTGCTCGTTGACTTCTTCACCGACTACTTCATCTCCAACTGGCTCTTCTTCTTGAATTTCAAGCTCACCGGGTTCAGCTTCTACTTCTGTATGATGGGCATATCCCCGGTTGATAGATAGGGGCTGACTCTTTCCTGCCGAGGCTTGTCCTTGTTTCATCGGAGCCGGTGTAGTGTAGGCAGCTCTGTTGGGACAGTAGTTGGCGTAGTGTCCCGGTTGTCCACACTTGAAGCATGTCCTGATGGCGGTTGTGTTAGGAGCAATGGTTCCTCCTGGAGTGCTTGCCTTTGAAGGAGCAGTTGGAGCTTGTTGAGTTTGTTGTCCGGAACTGCCACTAGCTGGTGTACTTGGAGTGGTAGTATAGCGAGGACGGGAACTGCTTCCAGCCTGCCCTGGGTTGACAGCCTTTCTTTTCTCTCCAAATATACTCCTCTTGTTTTCTACAGCAATAGCTTTGTCAAGTAACCTTTGGAAGGATGGGAATGTGTGCGATACCAGTTGATATTGCAAGGGTCCAATTAATCCGTCCAGAAAGAGCTCCTGCTTTTGCTCATCATCTTCAACATCTCTGGGAGCATATCGAGATAACTGAATG
Organism: Zea luxurians; assembly: GCA_029449295.1. Classification (NCBI taxonomy): domain Eukaryota; kingdom Viridiplantae; phylum Streptophyta; class Magnoliopsida; order Poales; family Poaceae; genus Zea; species Zea luxurians. Next base: position 63,875,176 of record JAOPSE010000013.1, on the reverse strand, counting down.
AATTTGTCCCTATATTCACTCACGGACATACTTCCTTGCTTGAGAGATAGAAACTCCTTCCTCTTAATCTTCATGAGTCCAGCAGGAATATGGTAATTCCTGAATTGTGTGGAGAATTCTTCCCAGGTAATGGTATCGGCAGCAGCATGAGCTGCACAGTACGCATCCCACCAATCCGCAGCGGGACCAGCAAGACGACCCGATGCATAGAGTACTTTCTCTCGGTCCGAGCACTGGGCTATGTTGAGCATCTTCTCTATGGACTTTAACCAGTCATCTGCTTGCAGTGAATCTGCGGAGTTGGAGAAGGTTGGTGGTTTGTGGCTCATGAATTCCCGGTGTTTGTCCCGGGGTGGGACTGGTGGTGGAGGTGGAGGCAATGGCACTTGTTGTTGTTGCTGCTGTTGTTGAAGTTGTTGCTGCAGCTGCTGTTGTTGTACCCTTCTCTCCTGGCGTATCTCTTCCCGTCCTTGGCGCATTTCTCGACGTGCATCCTCTCTCTCCTGGTGCATTTCTTGGCGTTCTTGCTGCATTTGGGTGCGCATATCTGCCATAGTGTCAGCCATTTGCTGCATCATTCTCATTTGAGCTGCGACTAGTGGATCAACTCCGCCTTGTGGAGGATTAGGAGGATTCATCACTGCTGACTGTGGTTGAGGTTGTTGATTACCAGGTAAATCAATTCCACCACCCCGCCTGGTATTGACCATCTAAGTTAGAAGCATATGGTAAGATAGCTTTGCAAGGGAATCATTTAGTAGACAGAATGAATAAGCTAATAGTTGGTTATGTACTGGAATTTCTTTGGCAGGGCTGGGCTAGATATTCTATGTCAAGACTAGGGTAATTAGTTGTACGAGGTGAATGTCCAAAGGTAAGATAGAATATGTCAAGATGAGATAGATACGGAATACTACATATATTTTCTAAGGGGATAATCTAGTTTGTCTAGTTATCTTACAAATGCTATCTTTTATACCTAGATGTATATGCAGATGTAGTTGTGGACATTACTCCACAACCCATCACACTCAATCAAAGATCCAAATCAGACAGATATCATAAGAACAAACATTCAAATACATAGACACTTATAAAAATAGTTTTGTTTTTGTTCCTAGGATTAGGTCTCCTATTCCTAAAGGTCACTTTAGTCATAGGATTTCAAAGCGTGAAATCCACATTTGTCTTTAGAAAGAAGAGATAAGAATAATCAGAGTGAAGCGGAAATAGATGAGAAAAGATTAAGGAAAGTTTTGAAAAGATCAGAGTAGCGAAGGTAAGTAGATAGTGGTTGTCCAGTTCTATCTAGGTTTCGTCCTACAGTCAACATTCCTCTGATACCACTTCTGTCACACCCGGATTTTAGGGGTCCAAAACCCGGGCGCGAACATAATCACCAGGTGTGCTGGGACCAAGTCTCACACATATGATGAATCATGGCACAGGATCGAATGTCACATCTTTATATATAACAGGAGTTCTATACAAAATAAATAATTACATTATAAGGAGACAACGGTCCAGCAACCCCAAAGTTGACTGGGAGACGACGGCCTAGACCTCTCACGAACTCATCGCAGCATCCTCCATGAGCATCATCCTGTAGTACCTGGTCTTGACCTGTGGTGTATGTGAGACAGCAAGAGTGAGCTCACATACGTTCATCGCTCAACAAGTTGTGGGGAATAATGTGCATGAACTCGCCAAAGGTGGGAGCTCACGTGAAGTGTAAGGCTTACCAAAGAAGATGGTTAGAGCTGAGCATTGCTTTTAAAGTTGGTCAAAATTTTATTAGCAGTTACTAAGTATAAGTAAATACCAACCCCAATTAAGTAATAGAACAAAAGTAACAACTTCACCTGCGATGCAATGCATATGACAAATTGAGTTTAAGTTCCATAATTTAATCATGTGAGGGTCCGAGCTGCTCATGACCGTGAGCACGGCTAGTATACCAGTTTTACACTCTGCAGAGGTTGCGCATCTTTACCCACAAGCCGTGTTACCCATCTGCCAAGGGGTCATGAATCCCATACACCTCTACCAAGGAAGCGAGGCAGGGTAACACTACGAGGCCTTTACAAAGTTCCACTAGCTTCCGAAAACCCGCTACAGTTTATAGGAAGATCCAGTGCAGGAATCCCTTGCAGGACCGCCATCGCAGCAAAATCCTCCCGAGGGCCTCCCTACACTGACCTCTCCCCTACTGCCCTTGCCCCTTTCGGGTAAGGTAGTCTTCCACTAGCTTTCCTAATTAATCAGCCAAGGGCGTCCCATTCCACCCTTGTGGTAGCACTGTTTTCCCGGGTGGTCGCTCCATGTTCCAATTAACATAATGATCTTAACATGAACATTAAATAACAACTGATAACAAAAAGTGTAATCATGAATAGTGTATCTCCATACCCAAAACCACATATAGCCCTAGCAAGTACTACCCAGAAAGATCAGTGGTAAACAAGGTATAAAGATAATCAAACTAGGTAACCTGTTGGGTCCCATCAAATTAACCTATGCAGATCATTATGATTAATCAGAACATGGCTGGGTAAAAAGAAGTGATCAAGGGCACAACTTGCCTGGGCCTTGAGAATCCAGGTACCAGGATGATCTTCAGGTGATACGTATCCTCACTGCTAGTCGTAGCAATACAAACAAACAGTGTAGGCAAAATTTAACATTACACCAAACATATATGCAAAATACATATTAATAATCTACATATTAAAATAAGATCACAAGAAAAAGAATTATTAATTTTGGAGTTGTAGAATTCAAGTTATGATTTTCCTAAGGTTTAATGTGATTAAAATATGATTAAATGATAAATAAATTTTCTGACAGAGTTCATGTCAAAACAAAGACACTAAATGATGAAGAATATTATTACAAAATTTTAGAAACTGGAATGGTTCAATTTGGAGCTAAAATGGATTTTCTATGAATTATCTAAGTTTTAGCAATTATTTTCATATTAAAAATCTATTTCCTATTTTATTTATTCAATTTAATCAATCACTGGACTGGGCCTCAAATTCACAAAAGGTCAGGGTTTATTGTGTAAGATTCCCTAAGGCTCAGCAAACCCCCCCGAGGGGACGGCGGGTTAGTTTCACAGAAGCCAAGGGTTTCTTTAGTAAAAAGACCAACGCGAAGGGGTATCAGTGGTTGTCGGCCGTCCGATCACACATGTGTGGTTGAGATTAGATCATGATCCAGCTTTCAGCCACGCCCCTCCGATCTCGCGTCAACGGTTGGGATTTAATGCATGAAGGGGTATTTCTATCTCTAATCGCGACCGTTCGCTGCACGATCGACGGCCGAGGATCAACACATGCCAGATCTAATCTCAGCCGCGCAATCCCAATCGGACGGCGCGAGATCGTCGTTCTCCTTCCCCTGGCGGCGCTGCGCAGAGACGCCACCGCACGGCGGAGTCCTCGCCGGCGTGGACCGCGCCCGCGAACCAACGCATGAGACCCGAATTCCGCTAGCTTAGACGCACAGGAAGACAAGGCGACCTAAAAGGAGGGGTCCTTACCGTGAATTACGCCGAGTTGCGCCCTAGCCACGACGAAGGGCGGGTCCGCGGCGGCGATGTCGTTCCGGCGAGCAATTACCGAAGCAGGACCGCCCCGATTCTTCAACTACGTGCACCAAAGCTTCCGCAACGACCCGCCGAAGATCCAGAGCCACGAACGGAGCGAGGTGACGGCGGCGGTCCCCGATGCCCACGACTCCCGATCTTCCGCGGCGGCACGGTGGCGCACAGCTACGGCGGTGGTCGCGATAGTAGGGAGATAGGGAAGGAGAGAGTCTGAGGCCTCGTACTTATACTCCGGTAACGCCCCACGGTCGTTGCACGGACGCCGAGGTCACCGGCGAGGAAGTCGCGAGGTGAGCGCGGCCCGCGCGATGCGGTTCGTTGAACCCTGACAGCTAAGGCCCACCGAGACAGCGAGACAACGGGTGAGCGAGGCGCGTGAAAAACGGACTGGATAGTGGGTCCCGCGGGACAGCGGAAGTTGTGTGCGTGAGTGCTGACAAGTGGACCCGGTATGTCGGCGCGTGAGCTGAGAGGCTGAAGTGGGGGCCCACATGTCAGCGGATGAATGCGGCGCGGCGGGGGTGAAGTTGGGCCGCGCGGTGAGGATTCCCTAAGTGGGCCGAAAAGCGCGAATCAGGCCCAACAGCAGGTTTTATTCTTTTTCTTTTTATTTTCTATTTTCTTTTCTTCATTTTCAAATCCAATTTGAGTTCAAGTTTAAATTCAATCTTTGTGAATAACCTGTCCTCAGTTTGAAAGGTATAATTTAATAATATAAGTGTGAAGGATGTTTATTCTGATTTTTATTTTATTTTATGTAATATTTTTCTTAGTTCTTCCCTTCTCTTTTATTTTCTATTTTCTATCCAAATTCAAATTTATACTTCTATTTTAGTTTTCAGATTTTTTTTTCAAATGTATCAATTGAAACCCAAGGGTGAATATAAACCATACTATTTTAATATTACTAATTTAAGTTTTATTCTCCTTGTTATCTATTTCATGGATGTATAAATGGTTTCCTTTAAAAGAAAAATCCCCTTTTCTCATCATTTTTCTTATTCCAAAGCATTATGATACTTTGTTTATATTTTTTTTTCCTCTACTAATTTTGGGTCTTACAGTGGTCCTTGCGGGGACTTAGTGTCCCGTTTGATTGAGAAGAGAAGCTCACTCAGTCTAAGTGACCGTTTGAGAGAGGGAAAGAGTTGATAGAGACCCGGTCTTTGTGACCACCTCAACGGGGAGTAGGTTTGCAAGAACCGAACCTCGGTAAAACAAATCACCGTGTCACACTCCTTATTTGCTTGTGATTTGTTTTCGCCCTCTCTCTCGGACTCGATTTTAATTCTAACGCTAACCCCGGCTTGTAGTTGTGCTTAAACTTTGTAAATTTCAGATTCGCCCTATTCACCCCCCCCCCCTCTAGGCGACTTTTAGCGAGCAAGGAGCACAGGCTCGAGTCCAGCCATACGACCTCGGCACGACAGCTCAGCATCGCATACAGCAACTCGAGGTTAGTGCTTCTGTAACTCGTCCTTCCTTGAGTTATATACCTTCTCTTTGAGTTACTATAACGTTGGCTTGTAATATTACAGACCCAACTAGAAGAAGAGAGGAGGGAACGTCACGAGATGGAGGCGAGGATGATGGCGGAGCGGGAGGCGGAGTGAGAGGCTCGCCTGGCAGATCATCAGAGGATGGCAGAGATGTTCCAGTACATGCAAAGCCTTGGCGCCGCACAGGGCTTCGCTCCGCCACCTCCATTGTTCCCTGCAGTTGACCCTGCTCTCTTCCATACTCTTGTGAGTATCAAAATTGTAGTTAGATGTTGATAATGCATCTGGTATAACACATGCAATCTCTTCTCTGTGCAGGGCCAATCTGGGGCGGCATCCAACAACCCTCTGGAAGGGTTCAGCCCAACGCAGCACCAGTCGCACGCCCACCTCCATGAGAGTTATGTTTTCAGTGTTTAGACTTTAGAACTTGTGTTGAATACTTATGTTTATGTTGGATACTTATGTCAGAGCTTGAGACTTATGAGACTTATGTTTGTGTTGGATACTTGTGTTGAATACTTATGTTTGTGATGGATATTTATGTTTGTGTTGGATATTTATGTTTGTGATGATATCTGTGATGTATATATGTGATATATGTGATGTATATGTGGTATCTTTTGTTTGTTTGGATGAAATATAAAAAACAAATAAAAAAGGTGTATACTGGTCACTTTGCCGAGTGTACAAAGAGATTCTTTGCCGAGTGTCAATGCCATAGCACTCGGCAAAGAACCAAGACCTAGGCACCGGTATAGGTTCTTTGCCAAGTGTAATGTCTCTGACACTCGGCAAAGAAGCACGCTTTGCCGAGTGTCATACCTAGCACTCGGCAAAGAACCTGACATATGGACCCTCCCTGGCGGGTTATTTGCCGAGTGTCCCAGGTGGCACTCGGTAAAGATGGATTCTTTGTCGAGTGCTGTCGGGCAGACACTCGACAAAGAGGCCGTCTCCGTCACCTGGCGCCGTAACAGCTGCTTTTCTTTGCCGAGTATTGTCTGGCACTCGGCAAACCTCTTTGCCGAGTGTCCGAGAAAAAGTACTCGACAAAGAAGGCTTTACCGATGCACTGTGTGTCGAGCCTTCTTTGCCGAGTGCGACAAGTCTTTGCCGAGTGTTTTATGGCTTTGCCGAGTGCTTTTCTCGGCAAAGGCGGCGATTCCGGTAGTGACAATATGCCAAGTTTAGAGACCCAAGTGAGTGAGTGACTAATGTAGCACGCCACGTCGACATCTGGTCTGAGCAAACCCGATTTTAGACGGTTTTAGATAGACCGGTAAGGTCTAGTACCACCTGTTTTCCTGGTTTTGAGAGTTTAGTGAGCGAAAACGACACACCGTGTCATGTTCGAGGATCTATGATGCATTTTGCTCGGCGGGAAGGCTGGGTACTAAGCTAATGTGACGCAGAGCGGGGCAGTGTTGTTTCTATCAGGAAGGACCGGCGTGCATGAAGATGTGCCGGCGCATGCATGCCACTTATCTCCACATGTAAAGCATGTTCGCGGTCATATGCTGGTAACAAATGGCTGGAACAGTACAAATCACGGAAGCTATGGAGTCAGCTGGAAGCCATCACTCGCGGCGCAGTCTGTGGTTGAAGATCCTCTAGCTAAATCACTCTGGATTCAGAGAAGAAAAAAAACAGCAAATACACCGAAGCGCACTCTTTGCCAAAAAGAAACATTGTTTCATGCTCGCACTGTAGACCAACTCGGCAGACGGCAGCTGATGGGAAGCATGCCAGGTACAGTAAAGAAAGGTCGTGGCAAGTTGTTCTCGCCGTCATCCGCACCCACTCGCGGACAAGAAAAAAAATTGCTAGTGACGGCTGAGAAGCGTGAGCCAGCGGGCCGGCCGGACTCAAAAGACGACAGGGACATCGTCTCAGGCTCACTGTCGTCGGCACGCGATTCTTTACGTGATACTGTTTTGTTTTGTGTATGTGCAAGGCTGCCGAAACAGCGGTCCGTACCAGCGGACTAGCAAGGTCCACGGACCATCTGCTGCAGGTGTCTGCGTGCGACTTGGATGGATGTCGCTGTATTACCGACTTGGATGCTGCGCAGTGGATGTCGCTGTATTTACCCCGCGTGGCGTGCGCCGCTCTGCTCGACTTCATCTGGGAGGAAGCTGCAGTGCCATCTGATGGTAACTGGTTTAGTGATGACTTTTACCATGGAGGGTGGAGGCGGATGGACGGACCTCCGTTGAGTTGCCGCTATTCAGACAAGACAGGTTCAAGGCATTCGAGTGTCACCAACAATTCAGATCGATCGGGGCACATAGTTCATCTTCGTACAGTCGGTTCATGCCAAATGTCAGTCAAGCAAACAGTTTTTCCCGCCAAGAAATGTGTATCGGACGGCCCGTGCAAAACTGTTTGTAATAATCTTGCCCCTCAATCCATCATCGCCTGTCCACAGGCACAGCCAGTGCTGTACTGTACTGCTGCTATCTTGGCATTACGGTAGCCGAGGAAACATCGCTCTGCAAGAACCACACTGTACATATAGCAACCGACAGATGCTTGCAACAATCCGTATATAGCAACATTAAGAGTGTACAGAATCCGTGCATATCAGATGTACAGCACGCCTCCGAGCATCTCTCTATACAGCGACCAAGTCCCATCCTGCTAACAACTTTTTCAACACTGGTGCTCTGATGAGCCCAACTAAAGGCACTAGAAGGGGGGAACACACAAAACCGTTCTGAAAAGCATATAGGGTAAAATGTCTGGCGAAGGAAGACGTTGCTCAGTTCTCGGCATTTATTCCGAAAATCCGGACCTTGTGCATATTCGGTAGTTTCGCGACCACAAGCACACTGACGGCAAGGGTATTGAGGAAGAGCATAGGTTGTTGGTAGTCTGTGGTGTGCAGAGCTATCAGATACCTGTCAAGAAAATGTGGGGAGGAAGCAAGCTACAGTTAGTATCTTTCTGTGAATAATCGATAAAAATAGTGCAGTTCTGCCGCTCATTGCTTTAGCATACGAGTATAGTAACGAATAAGGCATGAAAAGCAGTTAACTTTTTTAGGATTAGCTAGTGCATCATGCATGTTCACTATATACCATGTGAGCCTGATGGAGTGCTTGAAAAGATTAACTACAGACGAACGCACAAGTCACATGAAAGATCAGTCTATATTAATTGCACTACAGCTCTACAGTCAGAACACACTCAGGATAATGAACAGTCAGCAATGTGTACATGCTGACAAATATCTGTCAAAAATACTGCAGCATTGCACTACCGTGAACACCATTATGCTATGCAAATGAAGGTAAGGCATCCAATTGTACACATCATATACCCAAGACAAACTCTAATGTCCATGCTACATCTAGAAAAGGTGCTCTACCACCTACATGGCAACGTTCAAGGTTTATCCCACATCCCCACGAAGAATTCCTTTTATATAAGGCTTATTCTAAGACAGCTAAGCTAACTATACCTTATTGTTAATGCTACACAGGAAGCGGTTTTTCTTAGTTCAGCCTGTTGCTTTCTTGGAAGGGCAGGCCTGGTGCTATGGTGTTGGTGAGAGCTATCTCACAAGAGTCATTAGGTCATGCTTTTGAAACAGTCTCTCCGTATTTGCGGGTGAAAGACTTTGCCTCGGTGTATTCCTTCCCAAGACTCACTTTGCGTCGGTGTGTTCCTTCCCAAGACCCACTCATGTGAGACCTCCGCAACTGGGTCTGCCCTTTAACTTGACAGTGAAAGAAAAGTGGGATGTGTTCATGCTTATAGTAGATCCAGCGAGTGGTTGTAAAATAACATAAGCAACTTATACAGCATACTATAGAGACATGAAACATTACTAGAAGCAAAAAAAGAGGCAAGTTTCCACAAATTGAACATAACTCGGAACAGAGAAGATCACAAAGTTGAAGCAGCAAATCTTTCCAGTGAACTGTCGGTATGGACAACAAAATTCAGAGCAGAGGAAACAACATGAAATTACACACTAGGCCTTCAACATTCACCATAAGGCGTGGCAGTGGCTTCTAAACAAAGTGAACTGGAGGCGGAGCTTAGTTGAGACCAAGGTGGGCCATGCTCCCCTGTCAACTAATTCTCCACTAAATAGTAAATAAACAATAATTTTAGTATTGTTCATGGTTATTATAGTTTAATTTAGCTAGACCAGACCCTCCTAATTGTTTGGTCAAGCTCCACCTCTGAAGTGAACATTTGATTGCTTACACTATCATATACTCCCTCTGTTCTTTTTTATTTGTCGTCGTTTAGTTCAGATATGAACTAGCGAGCGACAAATATTCGAGAACGGGTGTAGTACCATTTAACGTTAACTTCCTAATTATTAAAAGAAAGGCTATTTTCCTCTTAGCAGCAAGCAGGGGCAATATTCCTGAAATCTAAGTGCATGGTGCCGTCAAATGGCATTAAAATGTCTTCAATTATCAAAAGAAAACACTATTCCAGCTTTCCATCAGGTATTCATATTGAACTACTTAAGCCATTAAAGGGACAGACTGCACTATTTTTTTTGTGAGGATAGAATAATGTTGTAACACAATCAACTAGATCGCACTAGGGCTGGAAAAAAAGCTCGAGGCTCGTCAGCCGGCTCGAACTTGCTCGGGCTCAGAAAGGCTCACGAGCCTGAATGAGCCCGAGTCGAGCCTACTTTTGTGGCTCGCTCAAACAGTGAGCCCAAGCCGGCTCACGAGCCGGCCTAATGATATGGTGCTATGTTGTTACACTTACACTATTACATTATTATGTTATTGAATTGTTTTCTTATTTTTTATGGACCCAACACTAGATATAGTTTAAAATATGTTGCTGAATTTTTTGTACATGTTTTTTTATTTTATATATAATGAAAATATACAATTTATGCTCTAAATGAGACTTAGTGTGGCGGCTTGCGAGCCTAACCCCGAGTCGAGCCTAATCTTCCTGCTCGCAATGTGATTGAGTCAAGCCGAGCTCGGCTCGTTTCCAACCCTAGATCGCATTACCAAGCACAAAAAAGGCAAGCTCATAAGTCATATCTTTCACAGGAACTGTCTTGACTATCTGCGCAAAAGCTATACAAAGAGTATTTTAGTTTCCAAAGGGCAAAATTGTACCTATTTCTCTGACATGATCATCAAAGAGGATTAGATTTGTGATCATGTTTTCATTTCATTCCTTGAGAACCATGATAGAAGTCATATATTCATATGCATAAAAAGGTAATACCTTATACTACACAATTTTCTCTATAATTTATTTGTACAGTAATGTTCTTAAATAAGTCAAGTAAGCTACCTAAATAAACAGATGGTTTCCTAGTTCCTATATAACCGTGGCCAAGTCACTACTATGTGGTATCTGACTAACCTTCTTTTGTTTCTGTCAGGGATAACATTCATGGGCCATTTGGCACGCTCCTTGGAGCAGCTTCTATGCGAGAATCACTCAACCAAGGCAAACAGTAAAATCTGTACAGATTCTGATAAAGAGTAAACATCAATCACTTCTCCATTTGCACTAGAAGCTGGGAGCTAAAAAAACACCCTCCTCACTGCTACCTATTCAATCTCCACGAGAATCATTCTAGAATTGATTCTCACCTGCTCCCCACCCCACTCACCCACCAGAATCACTCCATCAAAGAATCAAGGACCTGGAGCTCTACAAACAGGCCCTCGAATATCAGGGAGCACGGCTACCTACATAAAGTCTCTTAATAGCAGATTTCATTTAATAAATAGATGAGGATATACAAATAAGAAACTAATGTGTCCAAAGAAATTGCACACCAATGGACTCAAAGGTTGCGAAAGAGCCTCTAGCTGAGTTGGTTAGGTGGTCTAAGTAGCACTCCTCAGATCCTGTGATTGATTCCACGTGAGAGCGAATTTCAGGCTGTGGTTAAAAAAATCCTCTCATCTGTCCCATGCCAAAGCACAGGTCTAAGGCCCGGTCCCGGTCGTTCTCACATGAGCTATGGTGCCGCTGTGTATAGGTCACAGGGGTTCTAGGGCTTTCTCGACTTGTGTGAGGTCTTCTTCTTAATACAAGGATGTGGGGGCGTCTTACCCATGCAGGTCGAGTTTTAATGGAGTCAAAGATTACACACAAAAGTTTTTATTTTCTACAAAACAAGGATAGGGGTTATGGACCATATGTCAAACCTCAAACAACACAGTTGATGAGGATAAACAGTGAGATCTCACACAATAGTGGATTCATTTGCATTTCTGAAATACAATATACTATTGACTAGTCCAAAGTCACACAGATTATGGTTTCACCGTTTCAGTGATTAGTAATGGTCATTGACCTAACAGGGTGGTAAACAGTGATATTTTCCCACAATCGTGGTCTCAAATGAACTGAAATATAAGAATATAAACCTGGGTTCATACAGATTACAGTTCACATTAAAAATCTGAGCAATCGAATAGTTCTGAATGGATAGAGAAATAGCATATAGCTGCAGCAACTGCAGATTTTTTTTCTTTAGGAAAAAGGACAAGTAGTGGATTGATATACAGATCAAGATGCTATGGAGGATTATGGAATATTCCTATTCAGTCAACTATCACAAAAACAATTACATCAGGGATGTGTGCAGACAATTCAATAGTTAAGAAAAAGAAAAAAAATGAACACAGATTGGGCTATGAAAAACAGGATAGATATTTGCATGATCTAATTTAACTGAAAGAAACTACACCTGTCATTTAATATTAACAGAACTTAACCATATCCTATATAAATAAACATTAAGCGGTTTCAAATATCTCTCATGGTATTGTGTTGTGGGTCAGCAAACATTTTGAGTGTATCTATCACATAATATTTCTCCTAAACATAGCCATAGAGAATGAAAATGAAATTGAACAGAGATACGATGGGCAGCACTTACAGGACAACAGGAACAGCAATGAGGAACTTCCTATTACGAGTAAGCTGTTTGCCATTATCCATTTGCTCCCACCAAGTCAATGCGTTGTACATTCCCTGGTCATCAGCAAAAGGTGTTCCTTTCTTCCAATGGAAAAAGTGGTATGTGATCTGAAAAATAAGATTCACATTCCAGATGACAAGTGTTATCTGGACAAAGTTGCTTAGAGAAATGTTTAATAGATAGTACATGAAAATTCAAGAAACCAAATCCTGTACCAACAGTACCAAATACGTTCCCTCTGCTTTTTTTTACTTTAAATGAAGATAGGGAATATTTACGATATGTTTGGCTAGGCTGTGAGCTGTGAAAAAAGTTGTTGTGTACTGTGAGCTGTAAAAAAGCTAAAAGCCGTTTGGTGGAAGCCACTAAAAGTTCTTTCATATATATTGTAAAGTTCTTGCATCCAAAAGTCGCTAATAGTAGGTCCAGAGGTGCTTTCAAATTTACACCATGAGAGAGTCGACTTTTGAAAAAAAAAATTGTTGGCTAGATTAGTCCTTTGCTTTGACTTTAGGCTTTTGGGGGCAAAAAGACACAACCAAAAGCCAAACCAAACATACCCTTAAACACCTATATGCTAACAAAGTGAGAGAACAATTTGCAATGTTATTGTTAATATTCTAATGAACAATTTGCACATATTTGAAAGTTTCGAAACAAGGCAGGCTACTAGGCAGGCTAACAAAATATGTAGCAACATCATAAATGCTGATATTTGTGTGATTTGGCCTTCAGAGATTACGAATTTACGGACTTTGTTTGCAAAAGATATGCTTCAACCAATGTTGATCATTTTACGCATGAAGTGCATTTTCACTCAATTGATTTACACAAAAAAAAATGGTTCTGTCTTTAATTATATGATCACTCTGAACAGAACTAACTAAACTCGAATGCTAAAGTACCTAAAAATTCACAAAGCTACGTGCCAATGTTCACCTTTACGCACAATTTGGTGAAGTAATTCTGCCAGGTGACGCACCTAAACTAACTCCTATATTTTGGCTGTCCCAGGAGTCCAATTGAGTGAGCACGGAGCAAGCTTCATATGTAGATAGCATCGCCGGATTAATGCCTAAGTTGGGCGGACCTAAGCATTTGTAACAACCACTCGAAGAGTTCAGATCCATAAAGTCACCCACGGTCACAATTCAGCAGCAAATGGGAACCCCGCACGCACATACGAGGCGGGAGGGGAGGCTTGGGACTTGGGAGGGAACGGAAGAGGCGGTTACCGCGAAGTGGAAGAGGTTGACGACGGTCCACGCGGTGCCAGGGGTGCAGCCGAAGACGGAGAGGACGAGGAGCCAGGAGAAGAAGACAATGAGGATGTAGGTCGTCCAGACGCCCGGATACATGAACCACTCGGTGTTCTTGTTCAGATCCGCGGGCGGGAACGCCTGCACGTACAGCTTCGCCATCGCGGGACTCCGGAGAAATCCCTAACCGCCCGCCGGCCTCGCGAACCCTTCCGCCCCCGGCGACGGGAGCACGACAGGACACGGGAAGACGGGAGCAGCAGTGAGCTGTGTGGTTACGTGCTTGCGGCCCGCTGTGGCGGCTGAGGCGACTGGATTTATAGGGGCGGGATCGGAGGGAACGAAGAGGGAGGAACGGTGGAGTTGGAGTCCCGGCGTTCAAAGATGGGGGCGAAAAAATAACGAGGCGGTGAGAGGGACAGGTGGGACCGTGGGATGGAGGAAGACGAGGGCGAAGAGGAGCGGGCGCGTGGAATGAGACCGGGGAAGGAAGAAAACACGACGTCGTCAGGCGGTCAGGGAGGACTGGGTCAGAGATGGAGGGAGGCGAGTGATTCTGGGCTCTCGTGGGCCGGGCTCTGTTTCGGCCTGTTTGAAGGAGTGGCTAGCGCGGGGGCGGAGGCTGGTATGTGTGGATCAACGGGGCATGGGTAATATAGAACAAGCTACGGTTTGTATATTTGCTTAAATAAGATATACTAAGTGAGTGCCCGTGCGTTGCAACGGAACCGTATAATAACACAATAATAATATATATTATAGATATATACCGCTCTATGCGTTGTGACGGAAGTAAAAGATTTATATGAAACATTGATACGAAACGACAAACATCACTATAATATGCAAAATACGTGTGGAAAACATTATCAATATCACACAAATTATTTCTAAAAAGTTAATTTAGAATTTTTAATTACAGACAAATCTGTCGACAACTGTTTACTAATCAGCTAATCCTTTTTAGCGATATTGATGAGTCTCTGTTGTATGTTTGCAGGGATGACATATCGGCACGAATTGTCCTCATAACTTAACAGATCAATCACAAAGTTCCTTCGAAGAGTCTTTGCATCCTACAGACAAAGACATAAGAGAACAAAACATATTATCTTGTAGAACGAGATAGCTGGAATATATGTTTTGAACATAAAACGAACGTACTACACTCACCCCAACAAATTTCAGTCGTCTGTCATTCCCTACATGGCCATAGCTTGTAGAATGAGGTAGCTGGTATTAAACCTATAGAATAATGTTTGGGCAACTATGTTTTATACAATGATTATCATAGAAAAAATTTAAATTGCTGAGAAGGTGGTACGAAGAAAATACCCTCTTAAGCCAATTAGAACACCAGTCTGAATTGTATGTTCCCACTTAAAGATATCCTCCACCCATCCAGAACGTTTCTTGCTGTAAGCAATCTTATATTTTTTTTGAGGCCATGATAATCGCTTCCGCGAACCTCTTGTATGGCATGTGTTTACACCAATCTTGAGTCGGTGTAAAGTCGATAAAAGTCACATGCTTTTTAACATGATCTATTACGAAAAGGGTGTGACATCCATTGAATTTCCATGGCATAAGAACCTGCAAAATGTCAGTCATTAGGATCCTACAACAGAAGTGTCCTTTATAAATACATTCGAAATGAACACATACTTACATATCTACAACCCGTGATATAATAATTCATTGATGACCAACAATCGAGTGTTTTGGCTAACTCTTCTGTTGTAGGATCCTGATGGTACTTTGGAAGTTTACCAAAACCAACCATTCTCTAGACAGTATATATACATGTCCACATGAGGATTAGATGTAGATACTATATATTAATACATTAATGATTGGAAACAAACTTACCCAAAAACGCATGTCCATATAATGCTTTCTATTATTTATGATTTCTTCTTTCGGCCTACGTGACTCTTTATTGGCAAGCAGCCGAACAGCCATGTCAAAACATCTTAGAATCATATCTTGATTTATCGTTAATATGTTTTGCAGGTCTTTGACAGATATTTCTATCTTAAAAGGATTGAAACTTTGCACCCATGTTCTCCTGTAATGTAGCATGACGAAAGTCTATATCAAGAATCCAAGTAGTTGATATACATAAAATAAATAAATCAATGAACACTTACTCTAGTGTCGTATCGTCTTCTATTGCCATGATATAATCACATAAAACATCTATTGAATCAGCTTTGGTCACTGGCATGTCCTTTGTGGAAAGACCAATCATTAAAAAGTCATTGGTGCACCCATCGGTAGAGACTTTTACAGGAGCTCTTTTATCTCAATCATCAACAAACCACCTTTGCAAGTGTTGGAACCCAAAAATGACCGTGCGGACGGTCCGGCCCGGAGGCCGGACGGTCCGCGGTGGTGGCGCGGACGGTCCGCGCGTGCGCAGAGTTAGTTAGGTTTCCTAGTTTCTCGCGGGATTTGTTACCTAAAACCGCGGGATTAACTCGGAAATCAGTTGGAAGCGGATCCAGACCTCCCCCTTTATATAGATGAAGGGCTACGGCTGATTGAACCCCCAACAATCGATCAAATCCAGTCTATTACTCGTTTTTTACCTTATGCATTAGGAGTAGTTCTAGTCTAGTTCTAGTTTAGCCCTAGTTTAGCCTCTCGATCCCCAAATTCTCCGCCTCTCCTCGACTCTACGTCGATTAGAGGAGTCTAGGTCGGCCTGCCCGAGCCTAGACAACTCCTAGGATCTCTCCTCCCCGACGGGGTCCCTCCCGGGAGCGAGATCCAGGCGCCGTCGGCGATCCTCCGCCGCCCCTGCGCACGCGCGGACCGTTCGGCCCCAGGGCGCGGACCGTCCGGCCGTCAGGCAGGGAACCCGGGCTCCTGTACCAGGTCGCGGACCGTCCGGCCCTGTGCCGCGGACCGTCTGCGCCTGACCAGAGAGCACCTTCGCCTCGCGCCAGGTCGCGGACCGTCCGGCCCTGTGCCGCGGACCGTCCGCGCTTGGCCAGAGAGCACCGCCGCTGGTTCTTTTGAAGTGATTGGCGCCTCCAAAAAGGTGTCAACATACTTTTTGGCGACTCCGCTGGGGACTAGGTGTCTAGATCTGCTAAAAATCGGCCCATAAATGGCCGGTTCTATGGATCACACCAAGATCTCCACTACCAACATCATCAAGCCGGCCATGGAGGCGCTTCCGGCTGATGACCAAAGTCCCTTTGAAGACCTCGTAATGCGCGATGAGAAGGAGGTGATGCGGCAATGGAACGAACAACGCGACAAGGAAGAGGCGGAACTGCTGCATAAACTCTCCGAATGGCGCAAGGAGGCGGCGGACAAGTACTTGTCACACTTCACGGTAGATCGCCACCAGAAGATCGTCCGTCAAGGGGAGATCGATATGGAATCTCTCCTACCTCCACTTCAGGGTCCCGCTGTAAGTACTCCAGACCTATCTCTCACGACTTTCATGGATCAACGAGGAGATCAGTTAAAGCAATATGTAGATGAATCTATTAAAATGCATTTACGTGCATACGAGAAATCAGCTGCTCCTAACTTTCCATCGCGAGAGTCTAATACAGTGCCACCCACGTCAAACACATCGGCTATAAATGGGTCACCTTTGACCCAGCCATCATATGGTATGCCGATGCACGCTTTCGTGTCATCATCACAGCTGCAACCACTAGGCACGCGGCAGGTACTGGACGCGACCGGACCGTCCGAGCATCATCTCAGACAGTCCGGTTATACCGCGGACCGTCCGGCGTATTTTGCTGGACCGTCCGATCAGATGCAGGCCCGCACACAAAACACTCAGGTCGCACCGTACATGGCCGGACCATCAGGGTACAACCCTGAACACTTCGGCCCCATCACGGACCGTCCGGTGCATCACGCCGGACCGTCCGGATATGTTGCGGACCGTCCGCCATCTTACACCGGACCATCCGGATATGGCATGAACCGGCCGACGTATTATGCTGGACCATCCGACTCTACACGAGTCCATGCGCAGACTGCCCAAGTCGCGCCATATATGGCCGATCCGTCCGAGTACAGCCCTGGACCATTCGGCCCGATCGCGGACCGTCCTATTCTTTACGACAGACGGTCTGGGTACGAGACTACCCATGTAGCACCATATACGGCTGGACAATCCGGATATACCTTCGGACCATTTGGCTAGGTCACGGACCATCCGGCCTCTTACGCCGGACCGTCCGGATATGCATACGCAGAGCCGAGAGCTATGCAATACGCGCAGTTCCCGCATTCATCGCAGCAACATTATGGTGCCCCACCAGCAACACATTATAATCATACCATACCACCTCATGGACATAGGGCTGAATACTATTCGGCCACAAGAGAGCCTGAGGGGTATAGGGCAGGAGCTGGTGACATTAATAGGACACCTAACACACACCTCAAACATCCCTGGGAGGAAAGCCGACAGAGTAACGTCAGGCAACCTGAAATCTCCACCCACAAACTCAATGGATGGTCGCCAGATATGGCGGAGAGG
The DNA here is from genome assembly GCA_029449295.1 of Zea luxurians. Taxonomy (NCBI): domain Eukaryota; kingdom Viridiplantae; phylum Streptophyta; class Magnoliopsida; order Poales; family Poaceae; genus Zea; species Zea luxurians. Next base: position 63,857,346 of record JAOPSE010000013.1, on the reverse strand, counting down.
ATCAGAGACGAGGTAGCCGGGATGTTCAGGGACAAACTCGGTGTTAGTGTGTCAGGTACAGGGCAATCGTATCGGAAGCCTTATAGCCACCGATTCGACACCGTGCCATATCCACAGGGAACTAGAATACCAGACTTCTCTAAGTTTTCTGGTGAAGGTGGGAAAAGCACACATGAACATATAAGCCAATTCATAGCACACTTGGGAGAATTGGCTGATGGGGAAGCCTACCGCGTTCGTTTATTCTCGTTGTCCCTTACTGATACTGCATTTGCATGGTACGCAGCTTTTCCACCAAACTCTATTAACTCTTGGGAAGAATTAGAGCAGAAATTTCATGAACACTTCTTCTCAGGAGAACGTGAGTTAGAATTGGCTGACTTAGCTTCAGTCCGACAGGGGCCTGAAGAATCGGTTAATGACTATATCCGGAGATTCCGGGACACTAGAAACCGATGCTTTCAGATTCATGTCGCAGAAAAACAAATGACAGGGCTAGCTTTCAATGGGTTGCGACCCTACTTAAAAGAAAAATTAGATGGCACCCAATTCTTTTCGCTAGTGCACTTGCACCAGCGGGCTATGACATGTGAAAGCCGAAGTAAGGAAACATCAAAATCGGCTAGCCATAAGATGCATCTAGTGGGATACGATAACTCGGACGATGAATCCACGGCTGTATACACCGCCGAACTGGTTTGGCCAGGGCAGGCTAAACCTTCACCATGTTCTGCTTTACAGTCGATTCGAAAGAATCGACAAGAAGAAGTTAAGTTTACGTTTAATGTTGCCAAATGCGATAAAATATTTGACGAGTTACTGAAAAACGACAACATTAAATTAACTCATACTATTCCTCCTCCTGATGAATTAAAGAGGCGTGCTTATTGTAAGTGGCATAATTCCTTTTCTCATGCCACCAATGATTGTAATGTTTTTCGTCGACAGATACAATCGGCCATAAATGAGGGTCGATTGGCTTTTCAGGAGATGCAAGTAGACACACAACCCTTTCCTGTCCATACAATAGAACTCACATGCAAAAAGGTCTTGGTTCGGCCCGAAATGGCCGATAAAGGCAAAGGCAAGGGTATCGTCATTGGCGATCCCCGCATGTCAGATATATCACAAAAGGAGATTGCTCGGAAGGCTTCGGACGAGAAGGCTAAAAAGTCCGAAGACACTGGGGGGCAGGCACAGTTAATGAACCAAACACATCAGCCTAGCCCGAACATCGTAGATGGTCCGGCACCTACGTGTGGACGATCCGGTGCTCAAACAAACGGTCCGGCTAACTCAGCCGGACAGTCCCCCTATGACCAAAGGCGTCAACCTCTACACAAAGCAAGGAAAAAGACGCAAGGTCAAAGCACATATAATCGGCTGATTAAAGCCGATCCTACTTTTGATCAGTTGCTCTCCAAAGATGCTAGCAAAAAGACTGTTCCACGTGATCGGTCAACAAAGAAACCCCGGCCACCTGCTAAAACAAAACGGTTAAACAAAACGGCCCGAAAGGCGACACAACAAGCATCGCCTATTCATTCTATGAGACCAGGGTACTTTCCATCTATTTACTCATCGTCGGTATATTATCCTGTTCAAACATGGAATGACACGATGATGAATCCATGGTACATGTATAGTCCCTTCATCTATCCAGACTGGGGGGCACCTCCATTCTATTCCTTTTGATCCATTGATCAAATGGTCATGGCCGAGAAAGATACAATCCGAAACGGCCTTTATATTGGTGCTTTATTGAATAATCTCCATATCGAAAAGCCGGTGACTTACATCAGGTTTAGTTCATATGCTTTTGGTTCGTCAACCTTCACCAAAAGGCAGGGGGGCATATGTTGGAACCCAAAAATGACCGTGCGGACGGTCCGGCCCGGAGGCCGGACGGTCCGCGGTCCGGACCGTCCGCGGTGGTGGCGCGGACGGTCCGCGCGTGCGCAGAGTTAGTTAGGTTTCCTAGTTTCTCGCGGGATTTGTTACCTAAAACCGCGGGATTAACTCGGAAATCAGTTGGAAGCGGATCCAGACCTCCCCCTTTATATAGATGAAGGGCTACGGCTGATTGAACCCCCAACAATCGATCAAATCCAGTCTATTACTTGTTTTTTACCTTATGCATTAGGAGTAGTTCTAGTCTAGTTCTAGTTTAGCCCTAGTTTAGCCTCTCGATCCCCAAATTCTCCACCTCTCCTCGACTCTACGTCGATTAGAGGAGTCTAGGTCGGCCTGCCCGAGCCTAGACAACTCCTAGGATCTCTCCTTCCCGACGGGGTCCCTCCCGGGAGCGAGATCCAGGCGCCGTCGGCGATCCTCCGCCGCCCCTGCGCACGCGCGGACCGTCCGGCCCCAGGGCGCGGACCGTCCGGCCGTCAGGCAGGGAACCCGGGCTCCTGTACCAGGTCGCGGACCGTCCGGCCCTGTGCCGCGGACCGTCCGCGCCTGACCAGAGAGCACCTTCGCCTCGCGCCAGGTCGCGGACCGTCCGGCCCTGTGCCGCGGACCGTCCGCGCTTGGCCAGAGAGCACCGCCGCTGGTTCTTTTGAAGTGATTGGCGCCTCCAAAAAGGTGTCAACAGCAAGTCTGCTTGAGTAATAGGGCCTTCCTCATCTTCATACACTACTTCGCTATCATCAAGCACGTGGAGTAGTTTCCTCTTATTAGAATCTGTTGGGTTTTCTAATATCTCAACATCAGATGGGCTTCCAGAGTCAACTTCTTTTTCATTTTTGTATAACAGACACCCCCTTCTCTTATTCAGGTCTGAAGATAGTAATATAGCAGCCATTTTTTTCTAAAGTGTGACATGTCATCCTATAAATAAGAAACAATTATTTAGAATTATATATGTAACACTGACTATAGATGTGCATATATGTCATAGTAGTAATAATATACCTGGGTGAAACTGTCAGACAGTTCATCCACTGTCCAGTATTCGATATAGTTCAAAAGAAAGAGACCACACGAAGAGCTACAATATACATTAATATCAACATAAATATTAGTATGAATGAAGAAATTGGTAAAGAAGATTTTAGGGCGTACCTATCTGTCTGCTTTGCATATCCCATGTCTATTTACCTGAGCGGCCAAGAAGCAACTTGGAGGTCTGGCCACCTGTGGTCTTTTAACTCCTTACGTTGAGATATCATATCAATTTGTCTTTGCAGTCCTTTAATCTTTATATATTGTAAAACAAAATTAGAGATTGGGATAAGTTAATATTGAATTCATAATTGTTTAGTTTGTGCATACTCACAGAGTCAGTGAGGTCTTTGCGGTCTTGTGAAGTACCAAGTGAATCGAGCACTTGTATCTCCATATTTCTTGCATGGATAACGGCAAGATACCAATGCGTCTCTCGGATATTTATCGGAATAAACACCTACAAAACAGTTATAAATACTTGCATAAGAATAAATTACATATAAATACTAATTGTTCAGATTACAAACTCATATGTACCATGTCATGGTCTAGGTAAAGTAACACCCTTCGTTCAACGCTACATATTTGTGTCATGTCTTCAATTGGATATAGCTCCTCTGTTTTAATTTCAACATCACCATCTCGCTTCAGGAAATTGAACTGGAAAGCATTTTCTATGTGAACGCGACCTCCAGATCGGCACTTTAGATGCTTTTGAGATTTTATCAAATTTATGTAACAGTTTATAACCTGCAAGTGTGTAAGTTATGGTTAAAAATACCAGGAAAAAACTTATACATAACAACGTCGCCAAATATAAAAACTAAGCATGGATTACCTTGTCACCTAAATATGTGTTCGGCTGAAATAAACACTCCATCCACTTCCTTTCAACAAAGGCATCATCAATAAGCACGACTTCTACCCTTGGTTCACAAGGGATTTCCTTAATAAAATCGATGAGGGCAAGATCACCTTGCGTGCAAATATAATCTAGGAGCAACCAGTCATGAGATAAAACTAAAATTAGTTATTACAAAAAAAATATAAATTGATCCATACAGAACTATAAAAATTATAATACCTTCTCGAACTATTGCGGTTGCCACCGATTTTTTTGGCTTGTTATGAGACAAGCCTACAAATAGAGATTCCATTCTCGGGGGACAAAAACCTACCTTCATAAGGTATAATATAGGTCAGTGCTAGACTGCCAGTGCTTTGCCATGCATAACAAATTGTTAGATGCATAAAAATTAATATTGCTAATTTCACAAATGATACAAAACTCAACAATACTTTAAGACAGTATGCATGCAGTAAGAAGGTTGATGACTATCAAAAATTGTGCGGCTCTAATAAAAACAATTGTAGCATGCAAACATGACTTGATAATACACCAGACCAATCAAACAGAAGACGAACATCATCCTATTAGTTTGTTAGCTGAACATGCAACTCTTACCATGGGTCTAGTTTGTTAGGACCTCCTTGTAGACGATGTTCTTGGTATATGTCCCACAATCTACGGTGGGGTTTTTCTTTACTCCCTTCCTTGACTTTTCCTCCCATCGACGGCTGGGATGACAAGAATCTTTATGTTCGATCGGGCTGTCGCTCTAGATAGAGCAACATATAGTTGGCCATGAGAGAACACTAGTTCAGGCAAGTATACACCAACATTGGGAATAGTCTGACCCTGTGCTTTGTTAACCGTCATTGCAAAGCTAAGCCGTACAGGAAACTGCTTTCTTTTGAACTGGAAAGGGAACATCTCTTCATCGGAGGGACATAACGGTATACGCGGTAGGAAAATCTGTTTTCCAACATGTTGACCCAGTACAATCTCTACGTCAATGCTATTTCTTTGGAAGCCACGAACGACCAGCCTGGTGCCATTGCAAAGTCCATTTGCAGGGTCTATATTCCGGAGCAATATAACAGGACATCCAATCTTGAGCTTCAAAACATGAGGTGGCAGCCCATTAGGCGTCAATGTGTTTAGGAACTCAGGTGGGTAGTAGTTATGGGGATCATCCATGGCGCTATCGAAACTATGGTACACCATATGCTCCCCTTGAAAACGATCAATCATCTTAACATTTATCATATCCACCCAGTCGTTCCGTGTTGACAGTATCGCCCTTGAAGTGATGTAGGTGGAATCCGACATATTTTCGTTGAGATTTGGGAAAGCGAAGTCTATTAGGTTGTCAAGATCGCTGTCACTCCCACTGTAAGGCACACAGACATCGTCAGGAAGACGAATGTTGCCATCACTATTTGTGTCCTCAGTTCCACTGCCTACGCGCAGCAAAAACTCCACAAACCAAGGGTCGTTTTTTCTCTCATGTTGCTAACAAGCTTTAAGTGGGACATGGACTCCCATAGGTAAGACATCTGTAGCCCTTGACCCTTTATGAACAACAGGCAAGACCTATCTGAAATCTCCACCAAAGACAATGGTTTTACCACCAAATGGCAGTGCGGGGCGACCCATTATATCGTGCATGCTATTGTCCAGTGCCTCCATGGCTTCTCTCTTAGTCATAGAAGCCTCGTCCCAGATAATGAGAGATGCTTTCTGTAGCAACTCTGTTGTTCCACTCTGTTTCGTGAAGCTACATACAACGCCATCGTCAATAGTGAGTGGTATCTTGAAGCGTGAATGAGCGGTTCTTCCTCGAGGCATTATGGAAGCCGCAACGCCAGATGTAGCTGTTGCCACTGCAATCTTGCCCTAGTTGCATAGCGTCGTGAGCAGCACTCTGTATAGATAAGTCTTCCCGGTGCCACCAGGTCCATCCACAAAGAACAATCCGCCCTGATCGGTGTCAACAGCAGACATAATCTTATCATAGGCGGCCCTCTGTTCCTCATTAAGAGAGTCTTTAAGAGCCACATCTCCCGCTGTCGGTTCGATACTTTCCTCCTCGTAAACCTCCCTAGCAGTACCAATAGCATCGTCATACGTGTCGATGATAGGAGGTAGAGGGAATGTCTTTATGTCCTTTCCCATTGACTGCAACATGTTCCTAATGTCAATCAATACCATCTGCTCAACATGAGTTTTGTTCTGACTCTTGTGTTCATAGTCCTCGGACATAGAATCTTTGTGTTTCTGCCAGAGTACAGCCACATCGCTTGGCTCACAGTACACCAGTATTGTGGCAAAAAGCCGTTGCAGCGACGATGGCATCTGGAAAAGAGCACGTTCAGTGAGACACTCATCCAGTGTGTTGTCCGACTTAAGCAGTCCCCTTCTCTCTGCTGCCTCATGAAAAGTCAGTAGGGTAACACCATCAACTATCCTTAGATCCACATAGGAGGTGGCACCAGTCACGTGGTTTAGGAGAACACGAAGATAGTAGCGCTCCCCCTCGGCCGGATGAGCAGAGACTATTCTACCGACTTGTCCACCTGTATCTCGTTTCCTCTGTTGCCATACTTTGCCCTTACCACTCTGCCAAGTGTACCACTCAGGGAAATCACAATATAAGATGCAACGAGCCTCATCGTGTAGCCTATTCGCCTCAAAATATGATGTGAGCATCGACCTATCAACACCTGGACGGTTGATGACTCGCTCGACCATTTGCCGGTCGTGAAACGCCCCCATGTGCATGTTTGGAAGATGGAGTTGCAGCTGCATCACAGGTGGAGATATCTGACTAAGCTCAAAGCCGTATATCCTCCACAAGGCTTCCGGAGGAGTCACCCACCTTGCATCTCTATATTGCTTGATCTCATCAACATCATCATCTGCCTTGCTCGCATCTCTCATAACAACAGACGCACGATCATGGCCTTTGTATATGTACTTGAACAGGTATTTAACAGCCTTGATGCTCCCACATGCCTCGACATTGATGTGACAGTTGAAGAGACGAAGGAGGTATGGGTTATAAGGGACAACCCATCTATTGTCCAGTTCGCACCCTCGAACCTTTTCTTTACGGTCATCGTCACGACATCTGTAAATAGGGTACGAATCCTTCCCTTGCAAGGTTGTGTCACTGAAAGGCCGAGGGTAATGATTCTTGCATGATTTACGACCCTTAGTGCATGGGCAATTAAGGTTTAGCGACCCACATGGGCCATGCATCATATGCTTGATAACCATCTTTCGTAGTTCAAGGTACTTGTTGCTTGGGATCTCGGCTGAGATCAAAAGGTCGTACTGCTCAGGACATGTGAGCTTGTACTTCCTCTGCATTATTGAAAGGGAAATGTGCCCTTGGGCCATTTCTAAAGTATTTTGGTGATTAAGTGTCCAACACAATTGTCTTAAGTATTAATAAGTGCCAAATGGTGGATGAAGTGCAAATCAACACAAAAGTATGATTCTAGACTTAGTACATTGGTTTTTGTGCACTAACATATTTGTCTAAGTGCTAGAATCAGAGAAAATTCAAAAGGAAAAAGACTTGGCTAGAGCAGCCAAGAGTCTGCGCAGTCTGGGTGCACCGGACTGTCCGGTGGTGCACCGGACAGTGTCCGGTGCGCCAGGCTGGCATCTGTCAACTGGCCACTCTCGGGAATTCGTCGGTGGCGTACGGCTAAAATTCACCGGACTATCCGGTGGTGCACCGGACTGTCTGGTGAGCCAACGGTCGGCCGCGCCAACGGTCGGCCGCGCAATCCGCGCGTGACGTGTGGCCGAGCCAACGGTCTGATGGGGGCACCGGACTGTCCGGTGTGCACCGGACAGTGTTCGGTGCGCCAACGGCTCCAAATCTTCAACGGTCAGCTGCGCCAATTTAGGAAAGCAATCTGCACTAGACAGTGAACAGTGGATGTCCGGTGCGCCACCCGACAGAAGGCAAGAATTGCTTTCCTTGATTGCTTCCAACGGCTCCTAGCTGCCTTGGGGCTATAAAAGGGACCCCTAGGCGCATGGAGGAGGACACTAAGCATCCTTTGATCATCTCTAAGCACAAAGACTTCATTCTAGCGCATTTGATTCGTTGTGATAGCAATTTGAGCTCATCTTGAGTTGAGAACTCCATGTGTGCACTTAGAGCTCAAGTTGTGACTAGTGTGCATGTTTGTCTCTTGCTTTGAGTCTTGTGTGTGTTGCTTTTCCCTCCCTTACATCCGTGCTTCTTTGTGATCTTCAATTGTAAGGGCGAGAGGCTCCAAGTTGTGGAGATTCCTCGCAAACGGGATATAGTGAAAGGAAGAAAAACACCGTGGTATTCAAGTTGATCATTGGATCACTTGAAAGGGGTTGAGTGCAACCCTCGTCCATTAGGACGCCACAACGTGGAGGTAGACAAGTGTTGTACTTGTCGAACCACGGGATAACTCGCGTGTCTCTTGTGATTGCTTTCTGTGTGATTGTTGTGATTCACAAGAGCTCGCTTTATAGTCACTTGGTATTATCTCTCTAACACTTAACCAAGTTTTGTGGCTATAAGTTTTAAGTTTTTACAGGATCACCTATTCACCCCCCTCTAGGTGCTCTCAATTGGTATCAGAGCCATTCTCTTCACGAAAGGGACTAATCGCCCGAAGAGATAGATCCAAAGGGAAAGGGGATGATGGTCAACGATAAGGAGAAGGAATCCGTCTTCAACGAGCCAAGAGACGATAAGCCCACTGACTCTGGCTCGAGTCACAAGAAGAAGGACGAGAAGAAGAGGCGCATCAAGAAGATAGTCTACTACGACAGCGACGAGTCCTCTTCTTCCCAAAGAGACGACGACGACGAAGAGAAAAAGAAAACGGTTAACTCAAACTTTTCTTTTGATTATTCTCGTATTCCGTCTAACTCCAATGCTCATTTACTTTCAATTCCACTTGGGAAACCTCCACACTTTGATGGAGAGGACTACGGATTTTGGAGTCACAAAATGCGTAGTCATTTGTTCTCTCTTCATCCAAGTATATGAGAGATAGTTGAAAATGGAATGCAATTTGATAGTACAGATAATCCCATGTTTATCAATGAACAAATTCACAAAAATGCACAAGCTACTACTGTTCTATTAGCATCCTTGTGCAGGGAAGAATACCATAAGGTGAGCGGCTTGGATAACGCCAAGCAGATTTGGGACACCCTCAAGATATTGCATGAGGGGAACGACGTCACCATGATCACCAAAATGGAGTTGGTAGAGGGCGAACTGGGAAGGTTCGCAATGATCAGGGGGGAGGAGCCAACCCAAACGTACAACAGGCTCAAGACCCTGGTCAACAAAATCAGGAGCTATGGAAGCACGAGATGGACGGACCACGACGTCGTCAGGCTTATGCTAAGGTCCTTCACTGTCCTTGATCCTCATCTTGTAAACTCTATTCGTGAAAATCCTAGGTACACCAAGATGACGCCCGAGGAAATACTCGGAAAGTTTGTAAGTGGGCGAATGATGATCAAGGAGGCGAGATATGTTGATGAGGCGCTGAATGGCCCAATGCCGATCCACGAGCCTCAAACCGTTGCTCTCAAAGCAACAAGTAGCAGGGAGGCGCTACCTAGCAAGGTGGCGCAAGTTGAGGCGGCTGGGCTTAACGAGGAAGAAATGGCCCTCATCATCAAGCGCTTCAAGACGGCGCTAAAGGGTCGCAAGGAGCATCCCAACAAGAGCAAGATGAAGGGAAAGCGCTCCTGCTTCAAGTGTGGTAAGTATGGTCATTTTATAGCAAATTGTCCCAACAATACTAATGACCAGGAACAAGAGAAAAGCGAGAAGAAGGAAAAGAAGGTCTACAAGAAGGCGAAGGGCGAGGCGCACCTCGGCAAAGAGTGGGACTCGGATTGTTCGTCGTCCGACTCCGACGACGAAGGACTCGCCGCCTCGGCCTTCAACAAGTTGTCACTCTTCCCCAACGAGCGCCATACTTGTCTAATGGCAAAGGAAAAGAAGGTAAACAAAAGAGAAACTCCTAAGTACTCTACTTCTAGTGATGAGGACTCTAGTGATGATGAAATTGATTACACTAGCTTGTTCAAAGGATTAGATAGAGCAAAAGTAGAAAAGATCAATGAATTGATTGATGCTCTAAATGAAAAGAATAGACTTTTAGAGAAGCAAGAGGATCTTTTATATGAAGAGCATGATAAATTTGTAAGTATGCAAAAGTCTCTTGCTTTAGAAGTTAAAAGGAATGAAATGCTTTCTTGTGAATTATCTACTTGTCATGAGACTGTGGCTAGCTTAAGAAATATTAATGATGATTTAAATGCTAAGCTAGAAGTAGCAAATAAATCTAGTTCTTATGTAGAGCATGTTGTGATTTGTAATAGGTGTAAGGATTTTAATGTTGATGCTTGTAGTGAACATTTAATTTCTATTACTAGATTAAATGATGAAGTGGCTAGTCTCAATGCCCAACTTAAGACTAGCAAAAGTGATTTTGATAAACTAAAATTTGCAAGAGATGCCTACACTGTTGGTAGACATCCCTCAATTAAGGATGGGCTTGGCTTTCGAAGGGAAGCCAAGAACTTAACAAGTCAAAGGGCTCCCATCTCCGCTAAGGACAAATGGAAGGCCCCTATGACTAGTAATGCTCAAAGGAATCATGCTTTTATCTATAGTGATAGGAAATTTTCTAGAAATGTTCATTATAATAGGAGTTATAATGCTTATAATTCACATGCCTTGATTGGTTCAAGTTCTTCCTTTGTGCATAGTAGAAATATGACTAGAAACAATGTTGTTCATCATGTACCTAAGAAAATGCAAAATAAATCTGCTACTGTTTTTCATGCCTGCAACACTGACTTTGTACTTTTGTGTAAAAATAAGAAAGTGGTCGCTAGGAAATTGGGGGCAAATGCAAGGGAGATAACACTTGCATTTGGGTCCCTAAGACTATTGTTACTAACCTTGTAGGACCCAACAAGAGTTGGGTACCTAAAACCCAAGCCTAATTTGCCTTGCAGGTTTATGCATCCGGGGGCTCAAGCTGGATTATCGACAGCGGATGCACAAACCACATGACGGGGGAGAAAAAGATGTTCACCTCCTACGTCAAGAACAAAGATTCACAAGATTGAATCATATTCGGTGACAGGAATCAAGGCAAGGTTAAAGGACTAGGAAAGATAGCTATTTCATCCGAGCATTCCATATCTAATGTGTTTTTAGTTGAATCGCTCAGGTATAACTTGTTGTCCGTTAGTCAATTATGTAATATGGGTTACAATTGCTTATTTACCAATGTAGATGTGTCTGTCTTTAGAAGGAGTGATGGTTCATTAGCTTTTAAGGGTGTACTAGACGGCAAACTCTATTTAGTTGATTTTTCGAAGGAGGAGGCCGGTCTAGATGCATGCTTAATTGCTAAGACTAGCATGGGCTAGCTGTGGCATCGCCGTCTAGCACATGTTGGGATGAAGAACCTTCACAAACTTCTAAAGGGAGAACATGTGTTAGGTCTAACAAATGTGTTTTTCGAAAAAGATAGACCTTGTGCAGCTTGTCAAGCAGGTAAACATGTGGGAAGCGCTCATCACAACAAGAATGTGATGACTACATCAAGACCTCTGGAGCTACTACATATGGACCTCTTCGGACCCGTCACCTACCTTAGCATCAGGGGAAGTAAGTATGGTCTTGTTGTTGTTGATGTTTTTTCCCACTTCACTTGGGTATTCTTTTTGCAGGATAAATCAGAAACCCAAGGGACCCTCAAGCGCTTTCTAAGGCGAGCTCAAAACGAATTTGAGCTCAAGGTGAAAAAGATTAGAAGCGACAACGGGTCCGAGTTCAAGAACCTTCAAGTGGAGGAGTACCTTGAGGAGGAAGGAATCAAGCACGAGTTCTCCGCTCCCTACACACCACAGCAAAACGGTGTGGTAGAGAGGAAGAACAGGACGCTCTTAGACATGGCGAGGACAATGCTTGGAGAATTCAAGACGCCTGAGCAGTTTTGGTCGAAAGCTGTGAACACAGCTTGCCACGCCATAAACCGGGTCTACCTTCATCGCCTCCTCAAGAAGACGTCGTACGAACTACTAACCGGTAACAAACCCAACGTTTCATATTTTCGAGTTTTTGGGAGTAAATGCTACATTCTAGTGAAGAAAGGTAGGAATTCAAAATTTGCTCCCAAAGTTGTAGAAGGGTTTTTGTTAGGTTATGACTCAAATACAAAGGCGTATAGAGTCTTCAACAAATCATCAGGTTTGGTTGAAGTCTCTAGCGACATTGTATTTGATGAAACTAATGGCTCTCTGAGAGAGCAAGTTGATCTTGATGATGTAGATGAGGATGATGTTCCAACGGACGCAATATGCACCATGGCTATTGGAGATGTGCGACCACAGGAACACCAGGAGCAAGATCAACCTTCTTCCTCAACAATTATGCACCCCCAACTCAGGATGATGAACAGGTTCCTCAAGATGAGGCGTGTGATCAAGGGGGAGCACAGGATGTCCAAGATGAGCAGGATGAAGTACCACAGGTTCCTCCAACTCAAGTTCGAGCGACGATTCAAAGGAATCATCCCATCGACCAGATATTGGGTGATATTAGCAAGGGAGTAACCACTCGCTCTAGATTAGCTAATTTTTGTGAGCATTACTCTTTTGTCTCTTCTATTGAGCCTTTTAGGGTAGAAGAGGCCTTGCTAGATCCGGACTGGGTGTTGGCCATGCAGGAAGAGCTCAACAACTTCAAGCGAAATGAAGTTTGGACACTGGTGCCACGTCCCAAGCAAAACATAGTGGGAACCAAGTGGGTGTTCCGCAACAAACAGGACGAGCACGGGGTGGTGACAAGGAACAAGGCTCGACTTGTGGCAAAAGGTTATGCCCAAGTCGCAGGTTTGGACTTTGAGGAGACTTTTGCTCCTGTGGCTAGGCTAGAGTCGATTCGCATTTTGTTAGCCTATGCCACTCACCATTCTTTCAGGTTGTTCCAAATGGACGTGAAGAGCGCTTTCCTCAATGGGCCAATCAAGGAGGAGGTGTACGTGGAGCAACCCCCTGGCTTTGAGGATGAACGGTACCCCGACCACGTGTGTAAGCTCTCTAAGGCGCTCTATGGACTTAAGCAAGCCCCAAGAGCATGGTATGAATGCCTTAGAGATTTTCTAATTGCTAATGCTTTCAAGGTTGGGAAAGCCGATCCAACTCTTTTTACTAAGACTTGTGATGGTGATCTATTTGTGTGCCAAATTTATGTTGATGACATAATATTTGGTTCTACTAACCAAAAGTCTTGTGAAGAATTTAGCAGGGTGATGACTCAGAAATTCAAGATGTCGATGATGGGTGAGTTGAACTACTTCCTTGGATTCCAAGTGAAACAACTCAAGGACGGCACCTTCATCTCTCAAACAAAGTACACGCAAGACTTGCTCAAGCGGTTTGGGATGAAGGACGCCAAGCCCGCAAAGACTCCAATGGGAACCGACGGACATGTCGACCTCAACAAAGGAGGTAAGTCCATTGATCAAAAGGCATACCGGTCTATGATAGGGTCTTTACTTTATTTATGTGCTAGTAGACCGGATATTATGCTTAGCGTATGCATGTGTTCTAGATTTCAATCCGACCCAAGGGAGTGTCACCTTGTGGCCATTAAGCGAATCCTTAGATATTTAGTTGCTACGCCTTGCTTCGGGATCTGGTATCCAAAGGGGTCTACCTTTGACTTGATTGGATACTCAGACTCCGACTATGCTGGATGTAAGGTCGATAGGAAGAGTACATCAGGGACGTGCCAATTCCTAGGAAGGTCCCTAGTGTCATGGAGTTCTAAGAAACAAACTTCCGTTGCCCTATCCACCGCTGAGGCCGAGTACGTTGCCGCAGGACAGTGTTGCGCGCAACTACTTTGGATGAGGCAAACCCTCAGGGACTTCGGCTACAATCTGAGCAAAGTCCCACTCATATGTGACAATGAGAGTGCTATCCGCATGGTGGACAATCCTGTTGAACACAACCGCACAAAGCACATAGACATCCGACATCACTTTTTGAGAGACCACCAGCAAAAGGGAGATATCGAAGTGTTTTATGTTAGCACCGAGAACCAACTAGCCGATATCTTTACCAAACCTTTAGATGAGAAGACCTTTTACAGGCTGCGTAGTGAGCTAAATGTCTTAGATTCGTGGAACTTGGATTGATCTATAGCATACATGTGCTTTATGCCTTCGATCATGTTCCATTATGCATTTTATTGCTTATTTATGGTGCTCAAGTTGTGCAAGGGATCCCCAGACCTCACAAGTCCATGTGTGAATGATGCACATACTTAGGGGGAGAAATGCTACAACTTGACCTTTTGAGACTAACCGTGTGCTTGAGTTTTATTAATTTAGTCTCAAAGGTGGATTGAAAGGGAAAAGGTGAACTTGGACCATGCAAGTCTTCCACTGCACTCCAATGAGAGGGTAATTAACTCCAAGTTCATCTCCGTGCTCTTATTGCCTTTCTACTCTTAATTGAAGATTTTGGTGAGGCAATGGGGTTTTTGGGCCAATAATGATCCCGTTTTGGTGCTTAATGCCAAAGGGGGAGAAATTAAGGCCAAAGCAAATGGATCTGCTACCACTTGAGAATTTTGAAAATAGTAGAGTTAGAACTCTTGTTTTGTCAAAATACTCTTATGTGCAAAATTTGGCCTCTTGTGGGGAGAATAAAGGATTATGGGAAAGAGGGGGAGTTTTTGGCTCTTGATCAAATTTTCTCATGAAGTACCTCTCTTTATGCCTAAACAAGTGTGTTTGACTTAGAGATAGGAAATTGAGATTGATTTTGAAAACAAACCAAGTGGTGGCAAAGAATGATCCAAATATGTCAAATTTGAATAAAAAACAATTCTTGTTCTTAATTGCATTGATGTTGCACTTCTATTTGTTGTTTTTTGATGTGTTGGCATAAATCACCAAAAAGGGGGAGATTGAAAGGGAAATGTGCCCTTGGGCCATTTCTAAAGTATTTTGGTGATTAAGTGTCCAACACAATTGTCTTAAGTATTAATAAGTGCCAAATGGTGGATGAAGTGCAAATCAACACAAAGGTACGATTCTAGACTTAGTACATTGGTTTTTGTGCACTAACATATTTGTCTAAGTGCTAGAATCAGAGAAGATTCAAAAGGAAAAAGACTTGGCTAGAGCAGCCAAGAGTCTGCGCAGTCTGGGTGCACTGGACTGTCTGGTGGTGCACCGGACAGTGTCCGGTGCGCCAGGCTGGCATCTGTCAACTGTCCGCTCTCGGGAATTCGTCGGCGGCGTACGACTAAAATTCACCGGACTGTCCGGTGGTGCACCAGACTGTCCGGTGAGCTGACGGTCGACCGCGCAATCCGCGCGTGACGCTTGGCCGAGCCAACAGTCTGATGGGGGCACCGGACTATCCGGTGCGCCAACGACTCCAAATCTTCAACGGTCGGATGCGCCAATTTAGGAAAGCAATCTGCACCGGACAGTGAACAGTGGATGTCCGGTGGTGCACCGGACTGTCTGGTGCGCCACCCGACAGAAGGCAAGAATTGCCTTCCCTGATTGCTTCCAACGGCTCCTAGCTGCCTTGGGGCTATAAAAGGGACCCCTAGGCGCATGGAGGAGGACACCAAGCATCCTTTGATCATCTCTAAGCACCAAGACTTCATTCTAGCGCATTTGATTCGTTGTGATAGCAATTTGAGCTCATCTTGAGTTGAGAACTCCGTGTGTGCACTTAGAGCTCAAGTTGTGACTAGTGTGCGTGTTTGTCTCTTGCTTTGAGTCTTGTGTGTGTGTTGCTTTTCCCTCCCTTACATCCGTGCTTCTTTGTGATCTTCAATTGTAAGGGCGAGAGGCTCCAAGTTGTGGAGATTCCTCGCAAACAGGATATAGTGAAAGGAAGAAAAACACCGTGGTATTCAAGTTGATCATTGGATCACTTGAAAGGGGTTGAGTGCAACCCTCGTCCATTGGGACGCTGAAAGTCGCCTAGAGGGGGGGTGAATAGGGCGAAACTGAAATTCTCAAAAATAATCACAACTACAAGCCGGGTTAGCGTTAGAAATATAAACAAGTCCGCGAGAGAGGGTGCAAAAACAAATCGCAAGCAAATGAAGAGTGTGACACGCGGATTTGTTTTACCGAGGTTCGGTTCTCACAAACCTACTCCCCGTTGAGGAGGCCACAAAGGCCGGGTCTCTTTCAACCCTTCCCTCTCTCAAACGGTCCCTCGGACCGAGTGAGCTTTTCTTCTTCTCAATCAAACGGGAACAAAACTTCCCCGCAAGGGCCACCACACAATTGGTGCCTCTTGCCTTGGTTACAATTGAGTTTTGATCAAAAGAGCAAGTGAGAAAGAAAGAAAGCGATCCAAGCGCAAGAGCTCAAAAGAACACGGCAAATCTCTCTCGCTAGTCACTAAATGCTTGAGTGGAATTGGAGAGGATTTGATCTCTTTGGTGTGTCTAGAATTCAATGCCTAGCTCTTGTAAGTGGTTGGAAGTTGAAAAACTTGGATGCAATGAATGGTGGGGTGGTTGGGGTATTTATAGCCCCAACCACCAAACTTGACCGTTGGCAGGAGGCGTCTGTTCGATGGCGCACCGGACAGTCCGGTGCACACCGGACAGTCCGGTGCCCCTGCCACGTCAACACTGCCGTTGGATTCTGATCGTTGGAGCTTCTGACTTCTGGGTCCGCCTGGATGTCCGGTGCACACCGGACATGTACTGTTTGATGTCCGGTGCACCGGTATGGGCACGTCTGACGTCTGCGCGCGCTGCGCGCGCATTAAATGCACCGCAGGGAGCCGTTGGCGCCGAAAAGAGCCGTTGCCCCGCTGGTACACCGGACAGTCCGGTGCACACCGGACAGTCCGGTGAATTTTAGCGGAGCAGCTGCCGCGCGAACCCGAGGCTGGCGAGTTCCGAAGACCGCGCTTCCTTGGAGCACCGGACATGTCCGGTGCACACCGGACAGTCCGGTGAATTATAGCGCGCCGACTTCCGAGAATTCCCGAGGGCGAAGAGTTTGAGTTGGAGTCCTCTGGGCGCACCGGACACTGTCCGGTGCACACCGGACAGTCCGGTGCCTCCAGCCAGAGGTGCCTTCGGTTGCCTCGTTGCTCCTTTGTTGAATCCAAAACTTGGTCTTTTTATTGGCTAAGTGTGAACCTTTTGCACCTGTATAACTTGAGTACTAGAGCAAACTAGTTAGTCCAATATTTGTGTTGGGCAATTCAACCACCAAAATTATTTGGGGACTAGGTGTAAGCCTAATTCCCTTTCAATCTCCCCCTTTTTGGTGATTGATGCCAACACAAACCAAAGCAAATATAGAAGTACATATTTGAACTAGTTTGTATAAGGTAAGTGCAAAGGTTGCTTGGAATTGAGCCAATAAATACTTATATGATGCGCATGGATTGTTTTCTTTGTTTTTGACATATTGGACCACATTTGCACCAAGAGTTTTGTTTTTGCAAATTCTTTTTCAAAGACTTTTTGCAAGATAGTCAAAGGTAAATGAATAAGATTTTGCTAAGCATTTTCAAGTTTTGAAAGTTTCTTCCTTTGTTCCAAATGCTTTTCCTTTGACAAAACAAAACTCCCCCTAAATGAGATTCTCCTCTTAGTGTTCAAGAGGGTTTTGATTTAACATTTTGAAAAACTACTTCCTCCCCCTTTAGAACATAATAAGATACCAATTTTGAAAATCTCCAAAATTTTGAAACTTAGGTGGTGGTGCGGTCCTTTTGCTTTGGGCTAATATTTTCTCCCCCTTTGGCATGAATCGCCAAAAACGGAATCAATAGAGCCCAATGAAGTCCTTTTCTCCCCCTTTGGTCATAAAATGAATGAGTGAGGATTATACCAAAGTTGGAGAGTGATGCGGAGCGACGGCGAAGGATGAGTAGTAGAGTGGAGTGGAAGCCTTGTCTTCGCCGAAGACTCCAATTCCCTTTCAATATACCTATGACTTGGTTTGAAATACACTTGAAAACACATTAGTCATAGCATATATAAAGGAGATATGATCAAAGGTATATTTATGAGCTATGTATGCAAGACTAGCAAAAGAAGTTCCTAGAATCAAGAATATTGAGCTCATGCCTAAGTCTGGTAAAAGATTGTTCATCAAGCGGCTTGGTAAAGATATCGGCTAATTGATCTTTAGTGTTAATGTATGAAATCTCGATATCCCCCTTTTGTTGGTGATCCCGAAGAAAATGATACCGAATGGCTATGTGTTTAGTGCGGCTATGCTCGACGGGATTGTCGGCCATTTTGATTGCACTCTCATTGTCACATAGCAAGGGGACTTTGGTTAATTTGTAACCGTAGTCCCGCAGGGTTTGCCTAATCCAAAGTAATTGCGCGCAACAATGGCCTGCGGCAATGTACTCGGCTTCGGCGGTAGAAAGAGCGACCGAATTTTGCTTCTTTGAAGCCCATGACACCAAGGATCTTCCCAAGAACTGGCAAGTCCCCGATGTGCTCTTCCTGTTAATCTTACACCCCGCCCAATCGGCATCCGAATAACCAATCAAATCAAAAGTGGATCCCCGAGGGTACCAAAGCCCAAACTTAGGAGTATAAGCTAAATATCTCAAGATTCGTTTTACGGCCGTAAGGTGTGATTCCTTAGGGTCGGCTTGGAATCTTGCACACATGCATACGGAAAGCATAATGTCCGGTCGAGATGCACATAAATAAAGCAATGAACCAATCATCGACCGGTATACCTTTTGATCCACAGACTTACCTCCCGTGTCGAGGTCGAGATGCCCATTAGTTCCCATGGGTGTCTTGATGGGCTTGGCATCCTTCATTCCAAACTTGCTTAGAATGTCTTGAGTATACTTCGTTTGGCTAATGAAGGTGCCTTCTTGGAGTTGCTTGACTTGGAATCCTAGAAAATACTTCAACTCCCCCATCATCGACATCTCGAATTTTTGTGTCATGATCCTACTAAATTCTTCACATGTAGACTTGTTAGTAGACCCAAATATGATATCATCAACATAAATTTGGCATACAAACAAATCATTGTCAAGAGTCTTAGTGAATAGAGTAGGATCGGCCTTGCCGACTTTGAAGCCATTTGCAATAAGAAAATCTCTAAGGCATTCATACCATGCTCTTGGGGCTTGCTTGAGCCCATAAAGCGCCTTAGAGAGCCTATAAACATGGTTAGGATACTCACTGTCTTCAAAGCCGGGAGGTTGCTCAACATAGACCTCCTCCTTGATTGGTCCATTGAGGAAGGCACTCTTCACGTCCATTTGATAAAGCTTGAAGCCATGGTAAGTAGCATAGGCTAATAATATGCGAATTGATTCAAGCCTAGCTACGGGTGCATAGGTTTCACCAAAATCCAAACCTTCGACTTGTGAATACCCCTTGGCCATGAGTCGAGCTTTGTTCCTTGTCACCACACCATGCTCGTCTTGCTTGTTGCGGAAGACCCACTTGGTTCCTACGACATTTTGATTAGGACGTGGAACTAAGTGCCATACCTCGTTCCTTGTGAAATTGTTGAGCTCCTCTTGCATCGCCATCACCCAATCCGAATCTTGAAGTGCTTCCTCTACCCTGTGTGGCTCAATAGAGGAAACAAAAGAGTAATGTTCACAGAAATGTGCAACTCGAGATCGAGTAGTTACCCCCTTATGAATGTCGCCGAGGATGGTGTCGACGGGGTGATCTCGTTGTATTGCTTGGTGGACTCTTGGGTGTGGCGGTCTTGGTTGTTCATCCTCCTTGTCTTCATCACTTGTATCTCCCCCTTGATCGTTGCCGTCATTTTGAGGTGGCTCATTTTCTTGATCTTCTTGTTCAACATCTTGAGCCTCATCCTCAATTTGAGTCGGTGGAGATGCTTGCATGGAGGAGGATGGTTGATCTTGTGCATGTGGAGGCTCTTCGGATTCCTTAGGACACACATCCCCAATGGACATGTTCCTTACCGCTATGCATGGAGCCTGTTCTTCACCTATCTCATCAAGACCAACTTGCTCTACTTGAGAGCCGTTAGTCTCATCAAACACAACGTCACAAGAAACTTCAACAAGTCCTGAGGACTTATTAAAGACTCTATATGCCCTTGTGTTTGAGTCATATCCTAGTAAAAAGCCTTCTACAGTTTTAGGAGCAAATTTAGATTTTCTACCTCTCTTAACAAGAATAAAGCATTTGCTACCAAAAACTCTAAAATATGAAATGTTTGGCTTTTTACCGGTTAGGAGTTCATAAGATGTCTTCTTGAGGATTCGGTGAAGATATAACCGGTTGATGGCGTAGCAGGCGGTGTTGACCGCCTCGGCCCAAAACCGATCCGGTGTCTTGTACTCATCAAGCATGGTTCTTGCCATGTCCAATAGAGTTCGATTCTTCCTCTCCACTACACCATTTTGTTGTGGAGTGTAGGGAGAAGAGAACTCATGCTTGATGCCCTCCTCCTCAAGAAAGCCTTCAATTTGAGAGTTCTTGAACTCCGTTCTGTTGTCGCTTCTAATTTTCTTGATCCTTAAGCCGAACTCATTTTGAGCTCGTCTCAAGAATCCCTTTAAAGTCTCTTGGGTATGAGATTTGTCCTGCAAAAAGAACACCCAAGTGAAGCGAGAAAAATCATCCACAATTACAAGACAATACTTACTACCGCCGATGCTTATGTAAGCGATCGGGCCGAATAAATCCATGTGTAGGAGCTCCAGTGGCCTGTCGGTAGTCATGACGTTTTTGTGTGGATGATGGATGCCAACTTGCTTCCCGGCTTGGCATGCGCTACAAATCCTGTCTTTCTCAAAATGAACATTGGTTAGTCCTAAAATGTGTTCTCCCTTTAGAAGCTTGTGAAGATTCTTCATTCCAACATGGGCAAGTCGGCGGTGCCAGAGCCAACCCAAGTTAGTCTTAGCAATCAAGCAAGTGTCGAGTTCAGCTCTATCAAAATCTACCAAGTATAGCTGACCCTCTAACACTCCCTTAAATGCTATTGAATCATCACTTCTTCTAAAGACAGTAACACCTATATCAGTAAAAAGACAGTTGTAGCCCATTTGACATAATTGGGATACAGAAAGCAAATTGTAATCTAAAGAATCTACAAGAAAAACATTGGAAATAGTATGGTCAGGTGATATAGCAATTTTACCCAATCCTTTGACCAAACCTTGGTTTCCATCCCCGAATGTGATAGCTCGTTGGGGATCTTGGTTTTTCTCATATGAGGAGAACATCTTTTTCTCCCCTGTCATGTGGTTTGTGCACCCGCTGTCGAGTATCCAACTTGAGCCCCCGGATGCATAAACCTACAAAACAAGTTTAGTTCTTTGTTTTAGGTACCCAAACGGTTTTGGGTCCTTTGGCATTAGAAACGAGAACTTTGGGTACCCAAACACAAGTCTTGGAGCCCTTGTGTTTGCCCCCAACAATCTTGGCAACTACCTTGCCGGATTTGTTAGTTAAAACATATGATGCATCAAAAGTTTTGAATGAGATGGCATGATCATTTGATGCATTAGGAGTTTTCTTTCTAGGCAACTTGGCACGGGTTGGTTGCCTAGACCTAGATGTCTCACCCTTATACATGAAAGCATGATTAGAGCCAGAGTGAGACTTCCTAGAATGAATTTTCCTAATTTTGCTCTCAGGATAGCCGGCAGGGTACAAAATGTAACCCTCGTTATCTTGAGGCATGGGAGCCTTGCCCTTGACAAAGTTAGATAAATTCTTTGGAGGGGCATTAAGTTTGACATTGTCTCCCCTTTGGAAGCCAATGCCATCCATGATGCCAGGGCGTCTCCCATTATAGAGCATACTTCTAGCAAATTTAAATTTTTCATTTTCTAAGTTATGCTCGGCAATTTTTGCATCTAATAATGCTATATGATTATTTTGTTGTTTAATTAAAGCCATGTGATCATGAATAGCATTGATATCAACATCTCTACATCTAGTACAAATAGAAACATGCTCAACATTAGATGTAGAGGGTTTGCAAGATTTTAGTTCAATAACCTTAGCATGTAATAAATCATTTTTAGTTCTAAGGTCGGAAATAGTAGCTTTGCAAACATCAAAATCTTTAGCCTTAGCAATTAGTTTCTCATTCTCATTTCTAAGGCTAGCAAGAGAAATATTCAATTCTTCAATCCTAGCAAGCAAATCATCATTATCATTTCTAGGATTTGGAATTGAAATATTGCAAATATGAGAATCAACCTTAGCTATCAAATTAGCATTTTCATTTCTAAGGTTGTCTATAGTCTCATGGCAAGTACTTAGCTCACTAGACAATTTTTCACATTTTTCTATTGCTAGAGCATAAGCATTTTTAACCTTAACATGTTTCTTATTTTCCTTGATTAGGAAGTCCTCTTGAGAGTCCAAGAGATCATCCTTTTCATGGATGGCACTAATTAGCTCATTTAATTTTTCCTTTTGATCCATGTTAAGGTTAGCAAAAAGAATACGCAAGTTGTCCTCCTCATTTTTATCATTATCCTCATCACTAGATGTTTCATATTTAGTGGAGGACCTTGATTTTACCTTCTTTTTGCCGTCCTTGGCCATGAGACACTTGTGGCCGACGTTGGGGAAGAGAAGGCCCTTGGTGACGGCGATGTTGGCGGCGTCCTCGTCGTCTGAGGAGTCGCTTGAGCTTTCGTCGGAGTCCCACTCCCGACAAACATGGGCATCGCCGCCCTTCTTTTTGTAGTACTTCTTCTTTTCTCTCCTCTTTCCCTTCTTGTCGTCGCCCCTGTCACTGTCACTAGACATAGGACATTTTGCAATAAAATGACCGGGCTTACCACACTTGTAGCAAACCTTCTTGGAACGGAATTTGTAATCCTTCCCCTTCCGTTGCTTGAGGATTTGCCGAAAGCTTTTGATGATTAGGGCCATCTCCTCGTTGTCGAGCTTGGAGGCGTCAATTGGTTGTCTACTTGGTGTAGACTCCTCCTTCTTCTCCTCCGTTGCCTTGAAGGCCACCGGTTGCGCCTCGGATGTGGAAGGTTCATCAAGCTCGTTGATCTTCTTTGAGCCCTTAATCATGCATTCAAAACTCACAAAATTCCCGATAACTTCCTCGGGGGTCATTAGTGGATATCTAGGATTACCACGAATTAATTGTACTTGAGTGGGGTTAAGGAAAATAAGAGCTCTTAGAATAACCTTAACCACCTCGTGGTCATCCCACTTTTTGCTCCCGAGGTTGCGCACTTGGTTCACCAAGGTCTTGAGCCGGTTGTACATATCTTGTGGCTCCTCTCCTTGGCGAAGACGGAAGCGACTGAGCTCCCCCTCGATCGTTTCCCGCTTGGTGATCTTGGTGAGTTCATCACCCTCGTGCGCCGTCTTGAGTAGGTCCCAAATCTCTTTTGCGTTCTTCAACCCTTGTACTTTGTTGTATTCCTCCTTGCTTAGAGAGGCGAGGAGAATAGTTGCGGCTTGGGAGTTGAAGTGCTCGATTTGGGCCACTTCGTCCGTGTCATAGTCCTCATCCCCTATAGATGGTACCTGTACACCATACTCAACAACATCCCATATACTTTTGTGGAGAGAGGTTAGATGAAATCGCATTAAATTACTCCACATAGCATAATCTTCACCATTAAAAGTTGGTGGTTTGCCTAATGGGACGGAAAGTAAAGGTGTATGTTTAGCAATGCGAGGGTAGCGTAGGGGAATCTTACTATACTTCTTACGCTCTTGGCGTTTAGAAGTGACGGATGCCGCGTCGGAGCCGGAGGTAGATGTCGATGAAGTGTCGGTCTCGTAGTAAACCACCTTCCTCATCCTTTTGTGCTTGTCCCCACTCCGATGTGGCTTGTGAGAAGAAGATTTTTCCTTCTTCTCCTTGTGGTGAGAAGAGGAAGATCTTTTCTCCTTCCGCTTGGAGGAGTTCTTCTTCTTCTCCCTTCTCTTGGTGCGGGACTCTTCCGATGAAGTGCTCCCTTGGCTTGTAGTGGGCTTGTTATCGCCGGTCTCCATCTCCCTCTTGGTGTGATCTCCCGACATCACTTCGAGCGGTTAGGCTCTAATGAAGCACCGGGCTCTGATACCAATTGAAAGTCGCCTAGAGGGGGAGTGAATACGGCGAAACTGAAATTCTCAAAAATAATCACAACTACAAGCCGGGTTAGCGTTAGAAATATAAACAAGTCCGCGAGAGAGGGCGCAAAAACAAATCGCAAGCAAATGAAGAGTGTGACACGCGGATTTGTTTTACCGAGGTTCGGTTCTCACAAACCTACTCCCCGTTGAGGAGGCCACAAAGGCCGGGTCTCTTTCAACCCTTCCCTCTCTCAAACGGTCCCTCGGACCGAGTGAGCTTTTCTTCTTCTCAATCAAACGGGAACAAAACTTCCCCGCAAGGGCCACCACACAATTGGTGCCTCTTGCCTTGGTTACAATTGAGTTTTGATCACAAGAGCAAGTGAGAAAGAAAGAAAGCGATCCAAGCGCAAGAGCTCAAAAGAACACGGCAAATCTCTCTCGCTAGTCACTAAATGCTTGAGTGGAATTGGAGAGGATTTGATCTCTTTGGTGTGTCTAGAATTCAATGCCTAGCTCTTGTAAGTGGTTGGAAGTTGAAAAACTTGGATGCAATGAATGGTGGGGTGGTTGGGGTATTTATAGCCCCAACCACCAAACTTGACCGTTGGCAGGAGGCGTCTGTTCGATGGCGCACCGGACAGTCCGGTGCACACCGGACAGTCCGGTGCCCCTGCCACGTCAACACTGCCGTTGGATTCTGACCGTTGGAGCTTCTGACTTCTGGGTCCGCCTGGATGTCCGGTGCACACCGGACATGTACTATTTGATGTCCGGTGCACCGGTATGGGCACGTCTGACGTCTGCGCGCGCATTAAATGCACCGCAGGGAGCCGTTGGCGCCGAAAAGAGCCGTTGCCCCGCTGGTACACCGGACAGTCCGGTGCACACCGGACAGTCCGGTGAATTTTAGCGGAGCAGCTGCCGCGCGAACCCGAGGCTGGCGAGTTCCGAAGACCGCGCTTCCTTGGAGCACCGGACATGTCCGGTGCACACCGGACAGTCCGGTGAATTATAGCGCGCCGGCTTCCGAGAATTCCCGAGGGCGAAGAGTTTGAGTTGGAGTCCTCTGGGCGCACCGGACACTGTCCGGTGCACACCAGACAGTCCGGTGCCTCCAGCCAGAGGTGCCTTCGGTTGCCTCGTTGCTCCTTTGTTGAATCCAAAACTTGGTCTTTTTATTGGCTAAGTGTGAACCTTTTGCACCTGTATAACTTGAGTACTAGAGCAAACTAGTTAGTCCAATATTTGTGTTGGGCAATTCAACCACCAAAATTATTTGGGGACTAGGTGTAAGCCTAATTCCCTTTCAGACGCCACAACGTGGAGGTAGACAAGTGTTGTACTTGTCGAACCACGGGATAACTCGCGTGTCTCTTGTGATTGCTTTTTGTGTGATTGTTGTGATTCGCAAGAGCTCGCTTTATAGTCACTTGGTATTATCTCTCTAACACTTAACCAAGTTTTGTGGCTATAAGTTTTAAGTTTTTACAGGATCACCTATTCACCCCCCCTCTAGGTGCTCTCAATTATGAGTAGAAAATGGGCATGCGGAAAACCCCGCTTCTGAAACTCCATGACATAGACGTAGGCTCAGACCTTACCAAGAATATCCTATTTAGTCAGCCTATGCTTTAACTCTTGTAGCTTCGCATGAAAGACACACACTACAAGATTCGAACGATCTTGCGGTGTCTGCCCAGGGAGAAGCTCCCTCCTTATCTCATCCCAGTTAGGGTTACATGTCATGGTAAGAAATATGTCTGGTTTACCAAACTTCCGCACCAGAGCCATAGCATTGAAAGGGAAATGTGCCCTTGGGCCATTTCTAAGTATTTTGGTGATTGAGTGCCAACACAAGTGCTTAAATGTGAATTTATGTCCATGGATGAACATAGTGCAAATCATGAAGTAAAGGTATGTTTCTAAGCCTTAGTACATTGGTTTTGCGTACTAATATACTTGTCTAAGTGTTAGAAACAGAAAGAAGAAGAAAAGAAAAGAGGAGGCTGACTCGGCGCGAACTGGCTGCTCTCGGGAATTCGCCGACGGCGTACGGCTAAAATTCACCGGATCGTCCGGTGTGCACCGGACTGTCCGGTGAGCCAACGGTCGGCCGGGCCAACGGTCGACCGCGCAATCTGCGCGGGACACGTGGCCGAGCCAACGGCTAGAAGACGGCACCGGACTGTCCGGTGTGCACCGGACATGTCCGGTGCGCCAACGGCTCCCAGATCTGCAACGGTCTGCAACGGTCGGCAGCGCCATTTTTGGAAAGAAATCGGGCACCGGACAGTGTCCGGTGTACACCGGACTGTCCGGTGCACCCGACGACAGAAGGCAAGGATAGCCTTCCAGATTTGCTCTCAACGGCTCCTAGCTGCCTTGGGGCTATAAAAGGGACCCCTAGGCGCATGGAGGAGAAATCCAAGCAACCTTAGAGCATTCTTGATCATCCACACTCATTCTTTGCGCATTCGTTTGTGATTCTAAGTGATTCGAGCTCCGTTCTAGTGAGAACTTTGAGATAGTCATTCGAGCTCGATTCTTGGCCGTGTGTGTGCGCATTTTGCTGTGGATTTGTGTGTGTTGCTTCCCTCCCTTACTCTGTGCTTATTTGTGATCATATACTTGTAAGGGCAAGAGACTCCAATTTGTGGAGATTCCTTGCAAACGGGATATTGAAAGGCAAAGCAAAACACCGTGGTATTCAAGTTGGTCTTTGGACCGCTTGAGAGGGGTTGATTGCAACCCTCGTCCGTTGGGACGCCACAACGTGGAGTAGGCAAGCGTTGGTCTTGGCCGAACCACGGGATAAACCACTGTGCCATCTCTGTGATTGATCTTCTGTGGTTATTGTGTTTTGTGGAGACTCCTATCTAGCCACTTGGCATTATCTGCGCTAACACTTAACAAGTTTTTGTGGCTATAAGTTCAAGTTTTCACAGGATCACCTATTCACCCCCCCTCTAGGTGCTCTCAATTGGTATCAGAGCCGTTCTCTTCACAAAAGGGACTAACCGCCCGAAGAGATGGATCCTAAGGGGAAGGGAATTGTGATCAACGACAAAGAGAAGGAATCCTTCGTCAACGAGCCGAAGGACGACAAGCCTACCGACTCCGGCTCGGGCCATAGATGGAAGGAAGGGAAGAAGAAGAAGACGAGGCGCATCAAGGAGATCATCTACTACGACGATAGTGATGAATCTACTTCTTCCCAAAAGGACGACGACAACGACTACAAAAAGACGGTCAATTCGAACTTTTCATTTGATTATTCTCGTATTCAACATAGTTCGAATTTGCATTTGCTTTCCATTCCTCTTGGCAAACCTCCACACTTCGATGGGGAGGACTACGGATTTTGGAGTCACAAAATGCGTAGTCACTTATTCTCTCTCCATCCAAGCATATGGGAGATTGTAGAGAATGGAATGAAATTTGATAGCTCGGATAGCCCTTTGCTTATAAATGAACAGATCCATAGAAATGCACAAGCTACTACTGTTCTCTTAGCATCCTTGTGCAGGGAAGAGTACAACAAGGTGAGCGGCTTGGACAATGCCAAGCAAATATGGGACACCCTCAAGATCTCTCACGAGGGGAACGACATCACCATGCTCACCAAGATGGAGTTGGTGGAGGGCGAGCTTGGACGATTTGCCATGATAAGGGGAGAGGAGCCAACTCAAACGTACAACCGGCTCAAGACCCTTATCAACAAAATAAGGAGCTACAGAAGCACGCGATGGACGGACCACGACGTCGTCCACCTAATGCTAAGGTCCTTTACCGTTCTTGATCCTCATCTCGTGAACAATATTCGTGAGAATCCCAGGTACACGATGATGACGCCCGAGGAAGTACTTGGAAAATTCGTAAGCGGGCGGATGATGATCAAGGAGGCAAGATACGTCGACGAAGCGTTGAACGGTCCAATCCACGAGCCTCAACCCATTGCTCTCAAGGCAACAAGGAGCAAGGAGTCGCTACCTAGCAAGGTGGCGCAAGTTGAGGCGGCCGGGCTCAATGATGAAGAGATGGCTCTCATCATCAAGAGATTCAAGACGGCGCTAAATGGTCGCAAGGGGCAGACAAGCAAGACCAAGACAAAGGGGAAGCGCTCATGCTTCAAATGTGGTAAGGTTGGTCATTTTATTGCTAACTGTCCCGAAAATGATAGTGACCAGGAGCAAGGGAAAAACGGGAAGAGAGAGAACAAGAAAGTTTACAAGAAGGCCAAAGGTGAAGCACACCTTGGAAAGGAGTGGGACTCGGATTGCTCTTCGTCCGACTCCGACGACGAAGGACTCGCCGCCACTGCCTTCAACAAATCAGCTCTCTTCCCCCACGAGCATCACACTTGCCTCATGGCAAGGGAGAAGAAGGTAATCACTAGTAATGCTAATACTTATGATTCTTCTAGTGATGATGAGTCTAGTGAGGATGAAATAGATTATTCTAGTTTATTCAAGGGATTGGATAGAACTAAGATAGCTAAGATTAATGAATTGATTGATGCCTTGAATGAAAAGGATAGAATCTTAGAAAAACAAGAAGATCTTTTATATGAAGAGCATGATAAATTTGTTAGTGCACAAAATTCACTTGCTCTAGAAGTTAAAAGAAATGGAATTCTTTCTTGTGAACTTTCTACTTGTAATGAAACCATTTCTTCTTTAAAAGGTGAAATTAATGTTTTAACCGCTAAACTAGATGTAACACCCGGATTCTAGGGGTCCAAAACCCGGGGTTAACATAAACACCAGGTATGCTGGGACCGAGTCTCATACATATGATGTATAGTGGCACAGGATCGAATGTCACATCTTTATATATAACAGGAGTTCTATACAAAATAAATAATTACATTATAAGGAGACAACGGTCCAGCAACCCAAAGTTGACTGGGAGACGACGACCTAGACCTCTCACAACTCATCGCAGCATCCTCCAAGAGCATCATCCTGCAGTACCTGTTCTTGACCTGTGGTGTATGTGAGACAGCAAGAGTGAGCTCACATACGTTCATCGCTCAACAAGTTGTGGGGAATAATGTGCATGAACTCGCCAAAGGTGGGAGCTCATAAAGTGTAAGGCTTACCAAAGAAGATGGTTAGAGCTGAGCATTGCTTTTAAAGTTGGTCAAAATTTTATTAGCAGTTACTAAGTATAAGTAAATACCAAACCCAATTAAGTAATAGAACAAAAGTAACAACTTCACCTGCGATGCAATGCATATGACAAATTGAATTTAGTTCCATCATTTAATCATGTGAGTGTCCGAGCTGCTCATGACCGTGAGCACGGCTAGTATACCAGTTTTACACTCTGCAGAGGTTGCGCATCTTTACCCACAAGTCGTGTTACCCATCTGCCAAGGGGTCATGAATCCCATACACCTCTACCAAGGAAGTGAGGCAGGGTAGCACTACGAGGCCTTTACAAAGTTCCACTAGCTTCCGAAAACCCGCTACAGTTTATAGGAAGATCCAGTGCAGGAATCCCTTGCAGGACCGCCATCGCAGCAAAATCCTCCCGAGGGCCTCCCTACACTGACCTCTCCCCTACTGCCCTTGCCCCTTTCGGGTAAGGTAGTCTTCCACTAGCTTTCCTAATTAATCAGCCAAGGGCATCCCATACTACCCTTGTGGTAGCACTGTCTTCCCGGGTGGTTCTCCATGTTCCAATTAACATAATGATCTCAACATGAACCATAAATAACAACTGATAACAAAAGTATAATCATGAATAGTAATGTGTATCTCTATACCCAAAGCCACCTATAGCACTAGCAAGTACTACCCAAAGATTCAGTGGTGAACAAGGTATAAAGATAGTCAAACTAGGGTAACCTATTGGGTCCCATCAAAATTAACCTATGCAGATCATTATGATTAATTAGAACATGAGTAGGTGAAAAGAAGTGATCAAGGGCACAACTTGCCTGGGCCTTGAGATTCCAGGTACCAGGATGATTCTTCAGATCCTCGTGACCTCACTGCTAGTCGTAGCAATACAAACATACAGGGTATAGGCAAAATTAACATTACACCAAACATATATGCAAAATACATATTAATAATCTACATATTAAAATAAGATCACAGGAAAAAGAATTATTAATTTTGGAGTTATAGATTGTAAGTTATGGATTTTCAAAGGTTTTATGTGTTTAAAAATGGATTAAGTGAGAAATTAAATTTCTAATTGTTTTCATGACAACACAGAGGCTCTAGGTGGTAGAGAATAAAATTACAAAATTTTAGGAACTGGAATGGTTCAATTTGGAGCTAGAATGAATTAGTTATGAATTAAATAAGTTTCTGGATTTATTTTAACACTAAAAATCATTTTCTAAATCATTTTCTATGATTTTATAACCCTCTGGACTGCGCCCCATTTATAAGAAACTGCAGGGGGCTCGGGGTAAGTTTCCCTAAGACACAGACTTCACCCGCGGTGGACGGCGGGTTGTTTTCTTAAAAGGTCGGGGTCTCTTTTGCATAATGGCATGGCCGAAAGGGTAGGATCTATTATGAGCCGTCCGATCCGTTATCCACGACCCAGATTAAATCTCTCCCCCGCCCGAACCGGTACGCGCTGGTAGCCGCAGGATCGGAATCCAACGACCCTGATTTTATGAAGCTTGATCCTCCCCGAACCGTCCGATCAAAGGCGAACGACATGGATTCATTCACGTTGAAGCGTTACGCAACTCTAATCCTAGCCGTTTGCTAAAGATCCAGCGACCAGGGGACATCGTCCCCAACCACACCCCTACGACGGCGACGTCGGACGCCCACCGCGGTGGAGAACCTCGCCGGCGAAGCGAGCCCTTGGTCCCAGCGCCCAATCCTCGAATCCAAATGGCTTTACACGATGCGGGAACAAAAGCGAACACGATGGACGGATACTTACCGGCAATCGTACCGAGATGGTGCCCGGCCACGGCGAGCGGCGGAGATCGAAGTGCGACGAGCAATTGCTCGAGTCTCGGCGGCGTTCGACTCAAATCAATGGCACAGACGGCTTCCCCAGGTAGAAGCGACACTCTACGACCTGATTTCGAGAGCCCAGGCCCCCCGACAACGGCTGTCCTCGGCGGCGGCGCTCCCCTCCTTTCTCTCTCGGTGTCCGGCTTGCAAAGGGCTATGGCTCAGGGTCACGGGCGCTCGGGTTTTATAGCTCGGAGGAGGGGATGAGTCCGCGCGATGTGCACGGCCGTTAGCTCCGCCCACGGCGTGAATTTCGCGCGAGAAAAACGACCACGGACACCGCGCGCCATGAGCGGGTTGTTCCTGGGCGCGCGAGGTCGTTTGTTCGGGTCAGCGCAGATCTTGTGAAGTTCGGCCGAGGAGATGACGGTGAATCCCGATAGTGACCGCGCTTCCCGGATTTCACATCGCCCGCCGCGACCGAGCTCGCCTGAGCCGAGCGGCGAAGGAAGGGGAAAGACCCTGACAACGCGGTCCCGCGAACCAGAGAGAGGAGAGGGATGGAGCGAGCGCGCGTGAGATGAGAGGCTGCCCGCGTGGACCCAAGCGTCAGCGACTCAGTAAAGGATGCGAGCGCGAGAGGCTGCACGTGGGACCCACATGTCGGCGCCGGGTTGAGAATGGGCTGCGCGCAGTGAGGCTTGTGGAGTTGGGCCAAATTGTGGAGTCGCCGGCCCAACAGCAGGTTTTCTCTTTTTTTCCTTTTTATTTTCTATTTCTTTTCTTCATTTTCAAATCCAATTTGAATTCAAACTTAAATTCAAATCTCTATGGCTCATTATTTCAATTTATTTTTGTGAAGTTAGGGATATTAATTCTGAATATACTTGTTTATATATATTATTTATATTTTTGTTTTATATCCCTTCTCTTTCTCTCATTTTCTATTTTCCATTCCAAATTCAAATTTATACTTTAGTTTTCAGATTTTTCAAATGTATCAATTGAAATCCAAGGGTGAATATTACTAACTTAAGTTTTTATTCTCCTTTTTATTTATTTCATGAGATGTATAAATGGTTTCTCTTTAAAGGAAAAAGAAAAATTCTTTTCCCATCATTTTCTTATTTCCCAATTTCCAAAACATTATGATATTTTGTTCAAATTCCTTCTACTAATTCCCAATCCAGACTTTGGGTGTTACAAATCCTACCCCCCTTAAAAATAATCTCGTCCTCGAGATTTGTAAGAAAAGGGATGTATGCTCATATTGTTCTCGGAACATATGCACAAACAAAGAAATCTCAGCATGAGGTATAATTCTTCAACAAAACATAGGGTCAATAGACCTTATTATTCCAACTAAAATAGTATCTTATCAACTACTAACTAAAGTAACATCTAGACCTTACAAATCATCATAATTTATATCTATGTAGCTTGGTGAAGCTGGTGGTGGTGGGGGTTGTTGTTGTTGTCTCTCCAACCGTGCTTGTCTTATTTCTTGGCGGGCCTGACGTATTTCCTCGCGTTGTTGCCTTATCTGATTCTGCATCTCGGTCACCATGTCTGTTAACTGTTGTATTACCAATCTTTGGGTAGCAACCACTTGATTGAGGTCAACAGGTGGAGGATTTGGAGGATTCATTTTCTGTTTGTTGTTACGTGATAATCTTTCCTTTCCTGGTATTGACCATGAAAGTTAGAAGCATGTGGTAATAGTTTTGCAAAGGAAATTACTAAGCGGAATGGATAAGCTAGTGGTTGGTTATAATCTATAGATTCTTTGGTAGGGCTTAATTTATGTCCAGATTGGGGTAACCAATCATATAAGGTGAATATCCAAGGGTAAGATAGAATCTGTCAAGATGAGAGATATACATGGGTGAGATAGGCTACAAGATGTAGGTTAAAAGTTTGTTTGTTATTAGGTGGGAATAGAAAGGTCATACTATTCATTATGGCACTATGGGTTGGGTTTGAGTTGATCCAATGTGCTAAGATAATTTTAATACATGGCTAGTGGGGTCTAATCTCTTCTACTAGTGTCATTAATCTGTTTAAGTGAACCACATTAAGTTAGATAACATTAGACCACACTGGATCAGGTCACATTAGGTAAGATAAGATCTAGATTAAATTGGATGTGACTAGATTAGACTAGTTTAGGTTAGATAGATCTATCAGGGTAAGATATATCTGAGTAGGATGGATTATGTGTAGGTTGGTTAGAATCTCTTGCTGGGTTAGAATCGAGGGGTTATGCAACTATTGGATGGTTAAGGTAGTTGCATATGGCCAAGTTGATCTGACATTCTTAATTTAGTGCAGGGTGATCTAAGTTAAGACTGGTTCTATAGTTTTAGAGTCTAAACTATTTCATCAGTATTATCTAACATGTTTGATAAGTCACTTTAAATTTGATCAGATCTGGGTTAGATTGGTGTGACTTGTTTGACTAGATAAGATCTAGTTAATTTGCATTAGATCATGGTTGTTAAACTAGGGTGGATAAGTATGCTTATTAGGACAAGAGGGATCCATAAAGATAAGATAGAATCTTTTAAGACCAGTTAGACCTATTAGGATGAGATACAATCTTTTCAAGATAGGATGAGTATCTTTTAAGATAAGATGGATCTATTAAGATAAGGGAGAATCTTTTAAGATAAGATGAATTGGTTAGAATGAGAGCTTTTTAGGATAAGATAATTCTCTTAAGCTAGATATGTTCCAATGGGGACAATCTAGGTTGTCTAGTTATTTTATAATTATATTTTTTTTATACCTATGTGTATATGCAGATGCAATTGTGGACATTACTCCACAACTCATCACACTCAATCAAAGATCCAAATCAGGCAAGTATCATAAGAACAAACATTCAAGTTCATAGATATCTATAAAAATAGTTTTGTTTTTGTTCCTGAGAGTAGGTCTCCTATTCCTAAAGGTCACTTTAGGCACAGGATTTCAAAGTGTGAAATCCACATTTGTCTTTAGAAAGAAAAGGTAAGAGTAATCAGAGTAAAGCGGAAATAGATGAGAAAAGATTGTGAAAAGTTTAGAAAGAATCAGAGTAGCAAAGATAAGTAGACTTATGGTTGTCCAGTTCTATCTAGGTTTCGTCCTGCAGTCAACATTCCTCTGATACCACTTCTGTAACACCCGGATTCTAGGGGTCCAAAACCCGGGGTTAACATAAACACCAGGTATGCTGGGACCGAGTCTCATACATATGATGTATAGTGGCACAGGATCGAATGTCACATCTTTATATATAACAGGAGTTCTATACAAAATAAATAATTACATTATAAGGAGACAACGGTCCAGCAACCCAAAGTTGACTGGGAGACGACGACCTAGACCTCTCACAACTCATCGCAGCATCCTCCAAGAGCATCATCCTGCAGTACCTGTTCTTGACCTGTGGTGTATGTGAGACAGCAAGAGTGAGCTCACATACGTTCATCGCTCAACAAGTTGTGGGGAATAATGTGCATGAACTCGCCAAAGGTGGGAGCTCATAAAGTGTAAGGCTTACCAAAGAAGATGGTTAGAGCTGAGCATTGCTTTTAAAGTTGGTCAAAATTTTATTAGCAGTTACTAAGTATAAGTAAATACCAAACCCAATTAAGTAATAGAACAAAAGTAACAACTTCACCTGCGATGCAATGCATATGACAAATTGAATTTAGTTCCATCATTTAATCATGTGAGTGTCCGAGCTGCTCATGACCGTGAGCACGGCTAGTATACCAGTTTTACACTCTGCAGAGGTTGCGCATCTTTACCCACAAGTCGTGTTACCCATCTGCCAAGGGGTCATGAATCCCATACACCTCTACCAAGGAAGTGAGGCAGGGTAGCACTACGAGGCCTTTACAAAGTTCCACTAGCTTCCGAAAACCCGCTACAGTTTATAGGAAGATCCAGTGCAGGAATCCCTTGCAGGACCGCCATCGCAGCAAAATCCTCCCGAGGGCCTCCCTACACTGACCTCTCCCCTACTGCCCTTGCCCCTTTCGGGTAAGGTAGTCTTCCACTAGCTTTCCTAATTAATCAGCCAAGGGCATCCCATACTACCCTTGTGGTAGCACTGTCTTCCCGGGTGGTTCTCCATGTTCCAATTAACATAATGATCTCAACATGAACCATAAATAACAACTGATAACAAAAGTATAATCATGAATAGTAATGTGTATCTCTATACCCAAAGCCACCTATAGCACTAGCAAGTACTACCCAAAGATTCAGTGGTGAACAAGGTATAAAGATAGTCAAACTAGGGTAACCTATTGGGTCCCATCAAAATTAACCTATGCAGATCATTATGATTAATTAGAACATGAGTAGGTGAAAAGAAGTGATCAAGGGCACAACTTGCCTGGGCCTTGAGATTCCAGGTACCAGGATGATTCTTCAGATCCTCGTGACCTCACTGCTAGTCGTAGCAATACAAACATACAGGGTATAGGCAAAATTAACATTACACCAAACATATATGCAAAATACATATTAATAATCTACATATTAAAATAAGATCACAGGAAAAAGAATTATTAATTTTGGAGTTATAGATTGTAAGTTATGGATTTTCAAAGGTTTTATGTGTTTAAAAATGGATTAAGTGAGAAATTAAATTTCTAATTGTTTTCATGACAACACAGAGGCTCTAGGTGGTAGAGAATAAAATTACAAAATTTTAGGAACTGGAATGGTTCAATTTGGAGCTAGAATGAATTAGTTATGAATTAAATAAGTTTCTGGATTTATTTTAACACTAAAAATCATTTTCTAAATCATTTTCTATGATTTTATAACCCTCTGGACTGCGCCCCATTTATAAGAAACTGCAGGGGGCTCGGGGTAAGTTTCCCTAAGACACAGACTTCACCCGCGGTGGACGGCGGGTTGTTTTCTTAAAAGGTCGGGGTCTCTTTTGCATAATGGCATGGCCGAAAGGGTAGGATCTATTATGAGCCGTCCGATCCGTTATCCACGACCCAGATTAAATCTCTCCCCCGCCCGAACCGGTACGCGCTGGTAGCCGCAGGATCGGAATCCAACGACCCTGATTTTATGAAGCTTGATCCTCCCCGAACCGTCCGATCAAAGGCGAACGACATGGATTCATTCACGTTGAAGCGTTACGCAACTCTAATCCTAGCCGTTTGCTAAAGATCCAGCGACCAGGGGACATCGTCCCCAACCACACCCCTACGACGGCGACGTCGGACGCCCACCGCGGTGGAGAACCTCGCCGGCGAAGCGAGCCCTTGGTCCCAGCGCCCAATCCTCGAATCCAAATGGCTTTACACGATGCGGGAACAAAAGCGAACACGATGGACGGATACTTACCGGCAATCGTACCGAGATGGTGCCCGGCCACGGCGAGCGGCGGAGATCGAAGTGCGACGAGCAATTGCTCGAGTCTCGGCGGCGTTCGACTCAAATCAATGGCACAGACGGCTTCCCCAGGTAGAAGCGACACTCTACGACCTGATTTCGAGAGCCCAGGCCCCCCGACAACGGCTGTCCTCGGCGGCGGCGCTCCCCTCCTTTCTCTCTCGGTGTCCGGCTTGCAAAGGGCTATGGCTCAGGGTCACGGGCGCTCGGGTTTTATAGCTCGGAGGAGGGGATGAGTCCGCGCGATGTGCACGGCCGTTAGCTCCGCCCACGGCGTGAATTTCGCGCGAGAAAAACGACCACGGACACCGCGCGCCATGAGCGGGTTGTTCCTGGGCGCGCGAGGTCGTTTGTTCGGGTCAGCGCAGATCTTGTGAAGTTCGGCCGAGGAGATGACGGTGAATCCCGACAGTGACCGCGCTTCCCGGATTTCACATCGCCCGCCGCGACCGAGCTCGCCTGAGCCGAGCGGCGAAGGAAGGGGAAAGACCCTGACAACGCGGTCCCGCGAACCAGAGAGAGGAGAGGGATGGAGCGAGCGCGCGTGAGATGAGAGGCTGCCCGCGTGGACCCAAGC
This sequence comes from Zea luxurians, assembly GCA_029449295.1. Taxonomy (NCBI): domain Eukaryota; kingdom Viridiplantae; phylum Streptophyta; class Magnoliopsida; order Poales; family Poaceae; genus Zea; species Zea luxurians. Next base: position 63,820,498 of record JAOPSE010000013.1, on the reverse strand, counting down.
GTCAGCGACTCAGTAAAGGATGCGAGCGCGAGAGGCTGCACGTGGGACCCACATGTCGGCGCCGGGTTGAGAATGGGCTGCGCGCAGTGAGGCTTGTGGAGTTGGGCCAAATTGTGGAGTCGCCGGCCCAACAGCAGGTTTTCTCTTTTTTTCCTTTTTATTTTCTATTTCTTTTCTTCATTTTCAAATCCAATTTGAATTCAAACTTAAATTCAAATCTCTATGGCTCATTATTTCAATTTATTTTTGTGAAGTTAGGGATATTAATTCTGAATATACTTGTTTATATATATTATTTATATTTTTGTTTTATATCCCTTCTCTTTCTCTCATTTTCTATTTTCCATTCCAAATTCAAATTTATACTTTAGTTTTCAGATTTTTCAAATGTATCAATTGAAATCCAAGGGTGAATATTACTAACTTAAGTTTTTATTCTCCTTTTTATTTATTTCATGAGATGTATAAATGGTTTCTCTTTAAAGGAAAAAGAAAAATTCTTTTCCCATCATTTTCTTATTTCCCAATTTCCAAAACATTATGATATTTTGTTCAAATTCCTTCTACTAATTCCCAATCCAGACTTTGGGTGTTACACTAGAAGTAGCAAGTAACTCTTGTGTTGAAAATGTTACAATTTGCACTAGGTGTAAGGATTTTGATGTTAATGCTTGTAGTGAACACCTAGTTTCAATTTCAAAACTTAATGATGAATTGGCTAGTCTTAATGCTCAACTTAAGACTAGCAAGAGTGAAGTTGATAAAATAAAATTTGCAAGGGATGCCTACACGGTTGGTAGACACCCCTCTATTAAGGATGGTCTTGGCTTCAAGAGAGAGGCCAAGAACTTAACAAGCCATAAGGCTCCCATCTTCGTCAAGGAGAAAGGGAAGGCCCCTATGGCTAGTAGTGCTAAAAAGAATCATGCTTTCTTATACCATGATAGGAGACATGCTAGAAATGCTTATAATGATTTTGATTCACATGTTTATGATTCTCATGCCATGTTTGCTTCTAGTTCTTCCTATAAGCATTATAGAGATATGTGTAGAAGAAATGTTGTGCATATGCCTAGGAGAAATTTTGCTCATGTTCCTAGAAAAGTTGTGAACAAACCTTCTACCATTTATTATGCTTGCAATGCTCCCTTTGCTATTTGTAGAAAGGGTAAGAAGGTAATTGCTAGGAAGTTAGGGGCAAGATGCAAGGGAGATAAAACTTGCATTTGGGTCCCTAAGGATATATGTGCTAACCTTGTAGGACCCAACATGAGTTGGGTACCTAAGACCCAAGCCTAAATTTGCCTTGCAGGTTTATGCATCCGGGGGTTCAAGCTGGATTATCGACAGCGGATGCACAAACCATATGACGGGGGAGAAGAAGATGTTCACCTCCTACGTCAAAAATAAGGATTCCCAAGATTCAATTATATTCGGTGATGGGAATCAAGGCAAGGTAAAAGGGTTAGGTAAAATTGCAATTTCTAATGAGCACTCAATATCAAATGTATTTTTAGTTGAGTCTCTTGGTTACAATTTACTATCTGTTAGTCAACTATGCAATATGGGATATAATTGTCTTTTTACTAATGTAGATGTGTCTGTCTTTAGAAGATGTGATGGTTCACTAGCTTTTAAGGGTGTACTAGACGTCAAGCTTTACTTAGTTGATTTTGCAAAAGAAGAGGCCGGTCTAGATGCATGCTTAATGGCTAAGACTTGCATGGGCTGGCTGTGGCATCGCCGCTTAGCACATGTGGGGATGAAGAACCTCCACAAGCTTCTAAAGGGAGAACATGTGATAGGTCTAACAAATGTTTATTTCGAAAAAGATAGACCTTGTGCAGCTTGTCAAGCAGGTAAACAAGTGGGAGGAGCACATCACAGCAAGAATGTGATGACCACGTCAAGACCTCTGGAGCTGCTGCATATGGACCTCTTTGGACCCGTCGCCTATCTGAGTATAGGAGGAAGTAAGTATGGTCTAGTTATTGTTGATGACTTTTCCCGCTTCACTTGGGTGTTCTTTTTGCAGGATAAGTCTGAAACCCAAGGGACCCTCAAGCGCTTCCTCAGGAGAGCTCAAAATGAGTTTGAGCTAAAGGTGAAGAAGATAAGGAGCGACAACGGGTCCGAGTTCAAGAACCTTCAAGTGGAGGAGTTCCTTGAGGAGGAAGGGATCAAGCACGAGTTCTCCGCTCCTTACACACCACAGCAAAATGGTGTGGTAGAGAGGAAGAACAGGACGCTGATCGATATGGCAAGGACGATGCTTGGAGAGTTCAAGACCCCCGAGTGCTTTTGGTCGGAAGCTGTGAACACGGCTTGCCACGCCATCAATAGGGTCTACCTTCACCGCCTCCTCAAGAAGACGTCGTATGAGCTTCTAACCGGTAACAAACCCAATGTATCTTACTTTCGTGTTTTTGGGAGCAAGTGCTACATTCTAGTGAAGAAGGGTAGAAATTCTAAGTTTGCTCCCAAAGCTGTAGAAGGGTTTTTATTAGGTTATGATTCAAATACAAAGGCGTATAGGGTCTTCAACAAATCATCTGGTTTGGTTGAAGTCTCTAGCGACGTTGTATTTGATGAAACTAATGGCTCTCCAAGAGAGCAAGTTGTGGATTGTGATGATGTAGATGAAGAAGATGTTCCAACGACCGTGATACGAACCATGGCGATTGGAGACGTTCGGCCACAGGAACAAGATGAACGAGATCAACCTTCTTCCTCAACAACGGTGCATCCCCCAACTCAAGACGATGAACAGGTTCATCAAAAGGAGGCGTGTGATCAAGGGGGAGCACAAGATGATCAAGTGATGGAGGAAGAAGCGCAACCGGCACCTCCAACCCAAGTTCGAGCGATGATTCAAAGGGATCATCCCGTCGACCAAATTCTGGGTGACATTAGCAAGGGAGTAACTACTCGGTCTCGACTAGTTAATTTTTGTGAACATTACTCTTTTGTCTCTTCTATCGAGCCTTTCAGGGTAGAGGAGGCCTTGCTAGATCCAGACTGGGTGTTGGCCATGCAGGAGGAACTTAACAACTTCAAGCGCAACGAAGTTTGGACACTGGTGCCTCGTCCCAAGCAAAATGTTGTGGGAACCAAGTGGGTGTTCCGCAACAAACAGGACGAGCACGGGGTGGTGACGAGGAACAAGGCTCGACTTGTGGCAAAAGGTTATGCCCAAGTCGCAGGTTTGGACTTTGAGGAGACGTTTGCTCCTGTGGCTAGGCTAGAATCAATTCGTATCTTGCTAGCATATGCCGCTCACCATTCTTTCAGGTTGTACCAAATGGATGTGAAGAGCGCTTTCCTCAACGGGCCGATCAAAGAGGAGGTGTACGTGGAGCAGCCCCCTGGCTTCGAGGATGAACGGTACCCCGACCACGTGTGTAAGCTCTCTAAGGCGCTCTATGGACTTAAGCAAGCCCCAAGAGCATGGTATGAATGCCTTAGAGATTTTTTAATTGCTAATGCGTTCAAGGTTGGGAAAGCCGATCCAACTCTTTTTACTAAGACTTGCGATGGTGATCTTTTTGTGTGCCAAATTTATGTCGACGACATAATATTTGGTTCTACTAACCAAAAGTCTTGTGAAGAGTTTAGCAGGGTGATGACGCAGAAATTCGAGATGTCGATGATGGGCGAGTTGACCTACTTCCTTGGATTTCAAGTGAAGCAACTCAAGGACGGCACCTTCATCTCCCAAACGAAGTACACGCAAGATTTGCTAAAGAGGTTTGGGATGAAGGACGCAAAGCCCGCAAAGACGCCGATGGGAACCGACGGACACACCGACCTCAACAAAGGAGGTAAGTCCGTTGATCAAAAAGCATACCGGTCAATGATAGGGTCTTTACTTTATTTATGTGCTAGTAGACCGGATATTATGCTTAGCGTATGCATGTGTGCTAGATTTCAATCCGATCCTAAGGAGTGTCACTTAGTGGCGGTGAAGCGAATTCTTAGATATTTGGTTGCTACGCCTTGCTTCGGGATCTGGTATCCAAAGGGGTCTAACTTTGACTTGATTGGGTACTCAGATTCCGACTATGCTGGATGTAAGGTCGATAGGAAGAGTACATCGGGGACGTGCCAATTCTTAGGAAGGTCCCTGGTGTCATGGAACTCTAAGAAACAAACCTCCGTTGCCCTATCCACCGCTGAGGCCGAGTACGTTGCCGCAGGACAGTGTTGTGCGCAACTACTTTAGATGAGGCAAACCCTCAGGGACTTTGGCTACAATCTGAGCAAAGTCCCACTCCTATGTGATAATGAGAGTGCTATCCGAATAGCGGAAAATCCTGTTGAGCACAGCCGCACAAAGCACATTGACATCCGGCATCACTTTTTGAGAGACCACCAGCAAAAGGGGGATATCGAAGTGTTTCATGTTAGCACCGAGAACCAGCTAGCCGATATCTTTACCAAGCCTCTAGATGAGAAGACCTTTTGCAGGCTGCGTAGTGAGCTAAATATCTTAGATTCGCGGAACTTGGATTGAAATGTAGCATACATGTATTTATGCGTTTGATCATGTTTCTTTTTGCATTTTGTTGTTAAGTATGGTGCTCAAGTTGTACAAACACTCCCTGGACCTCACAAGTCCGTTGCAAAGTGATGCACAATTTTAGGGGGAGATGTGTTACAACTTGACCCTTTGAGACTAACCATATGCTTGAGTTTGCTTGTTTTAGTCTCAAAGGAGAATTGAAAGGGAAAGGTGGACTTGGACCATGACAGACTTCCACTGCACTCCGATGAGAGGGTAACTTATTCCAAGTTCATCTCATGAACTCTTATTGCCATTTGCTCTTAATTGAAGATTTTGGTGAGGCAATGGGGTTATAGGGCCAAGATTGATCCCATTTTGGTGTTTGATGCCAAAGGGGGAGAAAATAAAGGCCAAAGCGATAAATGGATCAGCTACCACTTGAGAGATTTTGAAAATAGTAGAATAGAGCTTTTGGTTTGTCAAAACTCTTTTTGTTGTCTCTTGTCTCTCTTATCAAAAGTTGGCTTCTTGTGGGGAGAAGTATTGATTATGGGAAAAAGGGGGAGTTTTTGAAATCTTAATCATTTTCTCTTAGAATGACTCTCTTTATGTCTTAACATGTGCGTTTGACTTAGAGATAGAAATTTGAGTTTGAGGTTGATTTGCAAAAACAAACCAAGTGGTGGCATAGAGTGATCCATATATGTCAAAAGTGAATCAAAACAATTTTGAGTTCTTATTTGATTTGATTTTGTACTTGTTCTACTTGCTTTATGTTGTGTTGGCATAAATCACCAAAAAGGGGGAGATTGAAAGGGAAATGTGCCCTTGGGCCATTTCTAAGTATTTTGGTGATTGAGTGCCAACACAAGTGCTTAAATGTGAATTTATGTCCATGGATGAACATAGTGCAAATCATGAAGTAAAGGTATGTTTCTAAGCCTTAGTACATTGGTTTTGCGTACTAATATACTTGTCTAAGTGTTAGAAACAGAAAGAAGAAGAAAAGAAAAGAGGAGAAAAAGACTTGGCTGTGTACAGCCAAGACTCAGCTCGGTCTGGCACACCGGACTGTCCGGTGCGCCAGGCTGACTCGGCGCGAACTGGCTGCTCTCGGGAATTCGCCGACGGCGTACGGCTAAAATTCACCGGATCGTCCGGTGTGCACCGGACTGTCCGGTGAGCCAACGGTCGGCCGGGCCAACGGTCGACCGCGCAATCTGCGCGGGACACGTGGCCGAGCCAACGGCTAGAAGACGGCACCGGACTGTCCGGTGTGCACCGGACATGTCCGGTGCGCCAACGGCTCCCAGATCTGCAACGGTCTGCAACGGTCGGCAGCGCCATTTTTGGAAAGAAATCGGGCACCGGACAGTGTCCGGTGTACACCGGACTGTCCGGTGCACCCGACGACAGAAGGCAAGGATAGCCTTCCAGATTTGCTCTCAACGGCTCCTAGCTGCCTTGGGGCTATAAAAGGGACCCCTAGGCGCATGGAGGAGAAATCCAAGCAACCTTAGAGCATTCTTGATCATCCACACTCATTCTTTGCGCATTCGTTTGTGATTCTAAGTGATTCGAGCTCCGTTCTAGTGAGAACTTTGAGATAGTCATTCGAGCTCGATTCTTGGCCGTGTGTGTGCGCATTTTGCTGTGGATTTGTGTGTGTTGCTTCCCTCCCTTACTCTGTGCTTATTTGTGATCATATACTTGTAAGGGCAAGAGACTCCAATTTGTGGAGATTCCTTGCAAACGGGATATTGAAAGGCAAAGCAAAACACCGTGGTATTCAAGTTGGTCTTTGGACCGCTTGAGAGGGGTTGATTGCAACCCTCGTCCGTTGGGACGCCACAACGTGGAGTAGGCAAGCGTTGGTCTTGGCCGAACCACGGGATAAACCACTGTGCCATCTCTGTGATTGATCTTCTGTGGTTATTGTGTTTTGTGGAGACTCCTATCTAGCCACTTGGCATTATCTGCGCTAACACTTAACAAGTTTTTGTGGCTATAAGTTCAAGTTTTCACAGGATCACCTATTCACACCCCCCCCTCTAGGTGCTCTCAAGCATCCATATACCGACGTCTCATGTCACGAGGACCGCCAATAAATGACGTCGACAACACAGTTCGTTTGCCAACCTTATCTGCTCTAATATCTCCATCTAGCATGCTATCCACCAAGCCCTGGTACATGTCTGCCCTTAACCGATCCTGATTCCTGCGTATGTAATCTAAACGAGAGCTCTCAATCTTTATTTACGTGTCGACCGCGAACTGCTGGAAAAGCCGCTTTCCATGAAGTATTGGATTGAATACCTCGGGGCGAATCTAGAATTTGTAGCAGTAGTAGTCACGTACAGACACACATAAATGGCTAGGGGATTCTGCATACGCAAGGATTATAAAGTGAGTGATGCTGAAAAGATAGTTAATAATGCGCAAATATATCAAATTATAAAGAAACAACTAACCCGCATCTTCATCATTTGCATTACTTGCCCTATGTGTCGCACGGTATGCATCAACTTCGTCCATGGATACTCCAACCTTTGGGATATTTGCATGCCATCCAAGTTCGCCTCTAGGGAAGAACAATGGATATGATAGTGCATCGTAGCATCCATGGTATGAGCGGATGCAGTGGCTTGAACTGTCTTTCCCATGGAGCACAACACTCTTGCTGAACTGGCCTCGCCCTTCGCTCCCTTCGATCCAGACAGTGGCCACCTCGGAAGTGAGAGGTGTGTTATATGTCTTCTGGTTCAACGTTTGGTCTAGGTTCAACGCGATACGATAATCATCAAGGTTATCAACGTGGCCCATGGTCCTAAGGTGCTCAGAGTACGGGTTTCCACGTAGTATGTTGACTATCTGTCGAATAACCTCTGTCTTTCTGTTGATGCTCTTCGCGACACTTACGGTACCGATGCTCGAGAGTGGGATCATCATCATAAAAGTAAAGCTCAAGGTGTTTATGCGCTGCCCCACCCTCCCTACCAAATGACTTGATATTGTGGTACATCATGCCCTGTGCTCGGAACGTGTATATACCAGAATCCCTTACATTAGTTGTCATACTATCGAGGCAACAGTATAGGGAAGTGAAAGAAAAATGGCCATTAAAAAACCTAATGTTATCACGAAAGTGCCTAGCATCAGAGTCTGCACTATCCCACAACCTCTTGAGTTGGGGAGGGGTCTCTAGTGGGGCTATCTCAACCTTCCCACCACAACAACAAAAACCAGGTGTCTCATACTCAAACTTCTTCGTGGTGCAATAACCGCAGTTGGGAACAGTCTTTAGCATATGTGTTTCTTTAGGGATGTTGCTATACACCTTGTCGTACGGGTCAGGAACATCAGTGGCAGTCGATTCATCTTGACTACCATCGATCTCTATATCCTCATCGGTACCCTCATTTGATATTTTTTGGAAACAATGAGTAAGACATATGTATTTATATAAGCATTGGTATCATAATCATAAAAAGATTGAAATTAGTAAATTGCCCAGCGAATAGGTATCCCTCGTTCTCATCAGCATCGTCTTCAAATACGACATCGTCATCGTCATCAACTGGAGGGTGAAAATACAAGCCACATAAAATACCTGGGCATTCAGGAAAAAAGGGTGGGGAAAATATGTAACCTGAATAAAGATTCTCAACAATTACCATTGGAAATGACCCTTGGCTTTGACTGGGTATGATCCACCCCACTTCCTTGTTCGGTCATACTTGCACTCTCATTTGTTGCCACGATAGCACCATGGCATTGAATCCTACATTGTATTGATGGAAACACACGTTTAGTCGGACTACACGCTATCGTCGTCATGCTACATCAACTTAAGATAGGATAGTAATCATTGTTTTCAAGTCATCCGATCAATCGAGATTGGTCACGATTAATCGTCCAAGTCGGTCAGCCAAAATGACCGACAACTCGGCCGACTTGAAAAAATGATAGTAATTACCATTGTTGTTGATCTTTGCAGACATATGGGGTTGTGTCCAATCATCCCCTTCCTCAGCGTCACTAATAGTATCCTCAGTCGTAGTAGCCATGTTCCTTGAAATGGATGCTTCAAATTGCCGGTTTCGACGGGCTAAGATAGCTTGTCTTTCACCACGTGACACATGTTGTTTACGTCTTAGTGGTCTAGTAGACATACACAGTGAATCGACATCCTTAGTCTGTGTTGAAGCTGGCAGGAACGGGTTACTGGCGATATCAGGGATAACCCAGTCACAGGGGGTAACTGTGGATCCATCAGGTTCAATTGTATCTGTTGTAGGGTGTACAACCTCAGGGGTATATGTTGGGGACTCCATAGCGATGGACTCCTGACTCAATGTGTCAGCCAACAGTGCTCTACGTTTTCTTATGTACTCTATCTTTGACCCTTTCCGCTTTGGTGTATTGTTATACAACCTAAGGCGTTCACGCCTAAACTCCCTCTCGACGGGAGTTAAGTTTTTGTACCGCTCTCTAAAGTAGGCGGCCCTTCCCAAATTATGGTTAGGCGTGTTACCAATAGTTTCATGCACACCGCCTAGAATAAGGCATGTATACGTTAAACCGCCTGATATCAGCTATTTTGCAAAATTAGTTGAGTGAACAGTCATGTACCTGGTGTCAGAAGGTCTCTCGTTGTGAAAACATCGTCTGCCTTGAATGTCTCATTCCTATGCAACCAATCGCTATCATCATCTTGATTCACATTTGGAACTGCCAAATCAACAGTGGCAAAATGATTTTCATGGCTACAAATCTGTATTTATAAAACGATGGGTGAAAAAAATTGTGATAGGTATACCCGCAATACCTTGTGTTGCAAAGTTTGTGAAATCAATTGTGCTACAGTCATCTGAAAGACTAACTGTGAAACACAATGAAAACCAAAATAAGATTAATAGACATTCACTAATCCATAAGAGGATCTATTAAAATAATTAGGAATTTACCTTTTTCATCACCTCTAGATGCCTCTGGCTGTATAGTAAGTCCTTTATTTAGTTGGCTTACTTCACGACGTTTTCTACTTTTCTCGTTTTTTTGTTCAACGGTCATCGCGGCATATCTTTCCCTTTCCCTTTGCCTCTTACGTTCCTTAGCATCAACATTTGGACCAAGCCTTTTCGATCCATTTTCATCAGCTACAATATAACCTTGTGTATTAGTGTTCCCCTACATACTGCGTTTCAAACGTTAATCGACACGTGTGTAATAACCTTTACCTATAGTAATGGTGTTTGAGATGTTTGTCAATGGTGTGCGACCATCATTATGTTCCATCTGATCTGTTTCTGTTGGTTCTCCGTTCTCCATAAAAGGAACCCTATATATGGTACACAGAGGACAAACTTGATCAAACTTTTGAATATGGTAGACGAAGAAGCATGTATACACTTGCTCAGGATGATTCAACCCAATAGGAATGCACAGAGGCTGAACTTGCATATTGCAATCGGGCAATGCAGTATGTATATAACCTAATTATAAAGAGCCAGGAACTGGAAGAATTACGAAAAATATTCTGGGACTCCCTTGAAACTGGAGAGAAGGCACTGGAAGTGTTCTTTGAAATGAGAAACGTGCGCACTCAAGCAGCAAATGATGCTGATAAGAATGTAAAGAAGAAGAAAAAACATCAAAAGGAACAAACCCAAGTCTGTGCTGGAGAGGACCCTGGATGGGCGCGATGCTCTTACTATCTGCAAGAGACTGACAAGAGAGAAAGACTACAATAGGAAGTTGGACAAGTACGAGGAGAAAAGTAAGGCTTACTTGTGTATCACCAATTTCAGCAGACTCAAGGAAGTTGATCTAAACGAAACCCCAACGATGCAGAATAGGAGGCTTCGCGAACGCCTTGATGCCTTAACAAAGACAGGTGCTATATCTATATCTATGCCTTGTTTGTAATACAAAATCACGCTTAAATTTCCTGATACTTAATCATTTGTTTCTCGTTTCTGCAGTTGAGCTAGGGAGACGATACTTCCCACACTGTTCGGACGTTCTGGATAAGTTCCTCAACGAAGAATCTACTGATCCGATCTTCCTTGAGACTGGGACTCCGGAGGATCAGCAAGTCAAGAGGATGCGCTTCTCTAAGCTCAGAGAGGACGTGCGCAAGGCGTTCACGAAAGATAAGGCAGCAGTGGCTGCGATAGCTTCCTCGGCGTCCTCGTCTTCGTCTCCGAGGTGCAGACGACCCAATAGGAAATCGCGGTGATGTCAGTCTGTTCAGCACACCTGCAGCAGCTGCACTGGATTGTGTGTGTTTTGACATGTAACACTGTTTTAGTAGATAATTTCCACATGCTGATTGTCAGATTTGCTACCACTCTACTGGTCTTGTCTTGGATGCCTGTCAGATATGTAAAAGGTACATATACGTCTTTATTTATGGAACGACTTAACCAGAAGATTAAGCGTCCGTCTGTTTCAGATCAGTGGTCGAACTTGAAAGAATTATTCAGACAGTTACTTGTGATTCTTTCAAGCAGCAGTTACAAAATGTCGTCGTCGATCACGACCATGATACTCTAGAGTCCAAGTTGTCTTGGAGGTTGGCCAACACCCGTAGGACGGTGTCCACGACGACAGGGTCCGCGCCCAACAGCCTGTGCAGCTACGCCTCGATGCTAGAGCACAAGACGTCGCCCACGAACCTATACACCTGAGCGAAGCGCAGGTCGTCCGGAGACAGGGGGAACTGGACCGTCTCGACGTCGATGCCCGGGCCCGAGGCACCATCGTCAGCGCACCAGGCCAAGTCAACCGTGCAGTAGCCGCGCAGCCGATGGCCGGCACACTCGGAGCTGCGAGGGTCCAGCTTCTTAGGGAAGTGCTTCTAGGCGTGGCTGCGTATCTGCGTGCCCGTCTTGGTGGCGACGAACGCCTGGACCCTCTTCCAGTCGCGGCCGAACAGCAACAGCGCGTGGAGGAAGCGGCCGTGCTCTTCGGCGGTCCACTTCTCCCGTCGTCGACAACTCTGTGCGCGGTTGCAGACTTGCAGTTGCAGGTGCAGCAGCAAAGCAAGAGGTTTTGTGAGACGGAGCAGCTCGATCTGCTAGTAGTGGCACTGAGCAGCACTGGAGTTGCAAGGAGGGCGAGCGAGGATGGATGTGTTTTATGTTGCCAGAAGTAGGAGAGGCCAAGAGTTTATAGGCGCCGTTGCGTCCCTCGACCAGAAGCTCGCTTAGGGTAATGCAACCATTGGAAGACCATATTACTATCAGGTACTGAGAAAAAAGTTCATTTTCCTTTTTGTTTTGGTATTTACCGGATTGTGTACTTACATACTTCATGTTCAACAGGCTTTTCCAAATGCCCCTATCCAACCAAACCAGATGTACATGCATACAAATATGCACACAATGCCCCTTTGCACACCGCAGGTACTCTTCCGATTTCATACCAAGTATATAGATAAAATGTTGATCTGTGTTCAAACCAACATTGCACTTGGCTAAATGATTCTGACAAAGAGATTAATCATCAAACCATAGTCTAAAATCTAAAGCATATGGTCAATATTATTGCTTATCTGAAAACCATATGTTTATTATTTTACTTTACCATCGGCATTGGAATGTTTATAAATTTCCTATCTTCACTAACATGCAGAATATAACTATGTTTGGGTGAATATATGTGTTTCTTTGTTTGTTTCACATATTTGTCAAGTAATGCTCTCCTTTGCTGAATAGTGCAATGTTGGTTTGAACTAATTCACTCAGATTACTTACAGGCATCTAGTTCTTTGGATAAGTTATTAAAATCCAAAGGTGCAAGAGCTGGAGAGTCTAATGGTCCTATCAAGGTTGCTCCACAACTGTCAACACGGCCATCTAGCAACTCTGTTCGCACTCTAGTCAAAACTGAGCTCGTAAAGCAATCTCAATCGGGCAGCCTTCAAGTCCTTAGTCGCGAGCAGAATGTTGCTGTAAATACTGCTGCCAAAGACAGCACCAGCAATCCTGTGAGCCCTGTTCTGGGTCGATCTTCTTCAATGGAACCGATGAGAAAGTCTATTGCCAACCCAAAGCTTAAGGTTGGCACTAATGGCCGTTCTTTGCATCCGCTGCAAGGTTCATTTGCTAACAGAAAAGCAAGTGCAAAAGACAAGTACAAGTTTTTTTGAGATGTTGCGGAGTAAGTCTGTAAATGGTTCGAGCGCTGCTATTGAGTCTCCATCAAGCCTGATTGATGATCAGTAGAACTCTAATCTTGATTTGCCTTTCAAATTATTGAAAATGGGAGCAGTTCCTGTGAAGAAGCAAACTCTTGTGAGGGATCACAGCGACACTTGTCGGACAATGAGGAGACCATTCCACCTTCAGAACCTCATGATGTTTTAGATGAAGGATCTCTGGGTATTCAAGTTGAGGACAAGGATGTCAGCTCTTCACAAGTACTTGGTGGCTCACAAGATTTATCTTCTAAGAAGCCCCAGGAAGACAATGTTAATATTGTGCCCATCGTACCTGTCTATGTAAATGATGGTTTAATGATGCCCAATTCTGTTGATGATGAAGCAAGTTTGCCATTAGAGGAAACTAATCCTCCTGAGGCTATGTTCGGTTGTTGGGGTTTTAATCCCCAGGCTGATTTTTTCCGCTCGGGGTTCAAGTGGATCCCGGACTGCACACTCTATCCTCTCGGTGGATAATTTCCATACCGACTTAATTCCCTGCCTCATCTGATGCATTCGGTTAGACAGGGAACTCAAGTTCACACAATTTTCAAGCTTCCATTGTATATACACAATATATATATACACACACACAATATATGGTTGGAAATTGCAAGACACTTCCAACAAGAGTTGATACATACTCATCACATACAATCTTTAACTTTAATAAACTAATAAAGCAATGTGCAAATACTCTATGTTCTCATAGGACTACATAAATAAAACGGATAGTAATTAGAGTCAAATCCTCTCTTAGTCTATGATCATGGACTTATACCGCGCCTTAGAAACTCTTCTAGGATAAAAGAGAGTTTACAACTCCACATACAACTCCAGAGGGGCCACTCCTGCAGAGCATTATGGAAGTGAAAGATCCTAATCAGTATTGTTTTCAGAAATGATGTCAATTCACAGTATGCTGTGGATAGTTTCAGCTACAAATTTCTACAATCTTGAAAACACTGTAACTAAAATACAGTTGGCCTTGAAGTAGTAACTAAATACAATGGGAAAAAATGGTACTGTAAATTATTCGATTGAACCTCATTTGGGTGCCAACAATGCTATAGTGAGAACAGAAAAGAGTTCAAGCCAAAGCTAATCTGTAAATTATTCTCTTAATACAACAAAATGCATATACAATAGCACACCTAGCTAAAATTGTTTTCATGTGGTAGAAAGCCCTAGAGCCTTTATATGTTAAATGAGAGGACAATGGTTTGAATAAAAATGCAACACAAATTCTACTTCTACATAGTGTCCGTGGAACAAGTACACTTGGTATTCTTGGATGGGGGCAGAAAATCAAGTGAGAAGAGACCTTAAATCACTGTAAAGTTAGATTTACTATTAAAAAGAAAGAATACTACTACACCATATACAGATTTGTGATTAATGAAAGGAATAAAAAGGGAAGGGCTATGCTTTCAGACGTTTTTATAAATTGATAGGTAGATGGCATTGATTCAGGTCGTTTAAGGAAGAAAACCAAATGTTAAAATATATAACACAGGGAGCTACTAGTGCAACTTTGGATGGATGTTATGGCCGTATTCAGATATGCCTATTAATCTAATCAATATCATATTCAAAATTTTAGATACGGTGACCTGATGAATTTTAGTAGCAGTCCTCAATCTTGCTCGTCATTAATGTTTTTTGCTGCTTGACGACATGCACATGGAAGGGCTTCTCGCGGCGGCGACGATAAAGCAGACAGAGCGCAGAGGCAGAGATAAACATGGTGAGAAGAGGACAAAGATTTCGCCATCTAGCCATCTCGCCCAGGCAGCCAGGAGAGGAGAGGCAATCAGGTCACACGGCAATGAATAGGACGGAGTGACATCACCTGCTGCTCTGCAAGGGAATAGAAAGCTCCCTCGTTGGAGGCCAACAGAGCGACCTCATCGGACGGAGCTAACAGTGCGAACGGAAAGCTCCAACTGTGCTGCAAGGACCACCCAGCGTATTGCGAGATTCAATAGCCTAGGGAGAAAGAAGCAGACCTATAAGAACACGGACGCAGGGTAGATCAACGCCGGAGAGCCGTCGCCGCCACCGCCGCCGCCTCGTGCCCTTCATTTGTGATGCCTCAGCTCCTTTGCGTGGGATATTTTCCACCCCGCAGGGACCGGGCATGGTTCCTGGTCTGGAACGAAGAGGAAATACCGGAATACGGTCCATACGGGGGTTAACCGAATGCACGTTTTTTTGTGGGCTGGGCTTCTTTCCAGACGAGGGAGGTCCACGGGGTTTGGTCCCTGTTCCCGGGCGGGAAGTGCTTAAACGAACATGGCCTGAAGTGTTACATCACATTGGAGCAGGGGAGGAGAATCCCTGTCCTGCTCAAGAGTTCGAACCTAGTATATAGATAAAATGATTCAAAAGGTCTTGTATTTTGCTAGCAAATGAGTCATGGTTTAAGGCCCCGTTTGGTTCATACCTCTTTTTTAGAATATCATTCTAGAATTTCATTATCAACCAAACGACTCTTGAATTTGCATTAGATTTTGTCCCAGAATTTGACAATCTCACTATAAGTGGATAATGTGATCTACACTGGATTATGTATAGTATTCAAATTCTTAAAATCTGTGTGGACACCACCCTAATCATCACCGAGCAGATGCATGATAGGAAGGGAACAATGAAGCGTCAGGCGATGATGGGAAAAGAAACTGGGAATTTGCTTCGACCATGGTATTTTTTGTTAGGAATGGAAATGGTGATGCTTTGGCCATGGTTGTGACTAGGGTTTACAATTCCGGGATTTTTTTAAAAATCGCCACTCCCCATAAAGCAAGAAACTTCAAATTGATCTGAAATGCGTGACAAGACCTTTTGAATCATTTTTGTCTGGATTAGGGCGGCAGGCTAAATTAGACTGAAATTTTGGTCCTAATATCCCCCTCCCCCCGACCCTACCGAAAGTGAAATTTCGGAAATCGTCCGAAATTATAATAACCGGTTATGACTCTGATGTGGCCGTTTCTCATAAAATGAGCATGGTACCTTACAAATCTTTCTTTAGAGCCGCACACAACTTTATTGGGTTTTTTGCAATCTTCAAAAATGGTTGGTTGCCCCTGTGTTATTCAGGAATCCATAACATTTCCCAGTAGCACTCTTATGTTCATTTACAATTATGCCATCTGTTGGAATACGAACCCATACCCCTAACCAGGGATGGGGAGTAGTATTAATAGACTTAGTAACTGGGCCAGGCCCATTACAGTGAGGGGTGAGACGGTAATTACATGGGGAATACCCCAAACCCTAGAATCCTAGACGGGTAGTCTAACACCCCCCCGCAGTCACAACTCTATCCTGTACAGATGTTGAGACTGGAACGAAAGTCTAAGAATACACTCGACGGTAGTCCCTTGGTGAAGATGTCGGCGAACTGCAGCGTGGTGGGGGACGCTGAGAACCCGAACGTCGCCGGCAGCGACACGCTCGCGGACGAAGTGCAGGTCGATCTCCACATGCTTTGTGCGCTGATGCTGCACGGGGTTGGTGGAGAGGTAGACCGCGCTGACGTTGTCGCAGTAGACGAGGGTGGCGCGCTGGAGGGGACTGTGGAGCTCGTGGAGGAGCTGGCGCAGCCAGGAGGCCTCTGCCACGCCGTTGGCCACGGCACGGTACTCGGCCTCAGCGCTGGAGCGAGAGACGATGGGCTGACGCTTGGCGGCCCAAGAGACGAGGTTGGCGCCCAGGAACACGGCGTAACCGGAGGTGGACCGGCGCGTGTCGGGACAGCCAGCCCAGTCAGCGTCGGTGTAGACCACGAGCTCTGACGTTGGTGATGGTCGGAGAAGGAGGCCGTAGTCGAGGGAGCCGCGGAGGTAGCGCAGAATCCGCTTGAGCGCAGTGAGATGGGGCTCCCGCGGAGTGTGCATATGCCGGCACACCTGCTGGACGGCGTATGCGATGTCGGGCCTGGAGAAGGTGAGGTACTGGAGCGCGCCGGTCAGGCTCCGGTAGGACGTCGCGTCGGTGACCGGAGGCCCATCGTCCTCAGAGAGCTTGGCCTGAGTGTCGACAAGCGTGGAGCAGGGCTTGCAGTCAGACATGCCAGCCCGCTCCAGGA
Source organism: Zea luxurians (assembly GCA_029449295.1). NCBI lineage: Eukaryota > Viridiplantae > Streptophyta > Magnoliopsida > Poales > Poaceae > Zea > Zea luxurians. Next base: position 63,803,695 of record JAOPSE010000013.1, on the reverse strand, counting down.
TGTCGATGGCGTACTGGCGCTGGTGGAGGAAAAGACCCTGGGGCCGACGCTCGGCGGTGATGCCGAGGAAGTGGTGTAGGGGCCCCAGGTCCTTCATCGCGAACTCCCGCTGAAGGGCGACGATCGTGCGGTGTAGAAGATCGGCGGTGGATGCCGTGAGCACAATGTCGTCGACGTAGAGCAGGAGGTAGACGATGTCGTCGCCCGCGCCGGTAGATGAACAGGGACGTGTCCGACTTGGCCTCGACGAAGCCGATGGAGGCCAGGTAGGAGGCGAAGCGACTGTACCATGCCCGTGGCGCCTGCTTGAGGCCGTACAGGGACCGGTTCAGCCGACAGACCAGATCCGGACGGTCAGCGTCGACGAAGCCGGTGGGCTGGCTGCAGTAGACAGTCTCCGTCAGAGTGCCATGCAGGAAGGCATTCTTGACATCGAGCTGATGGATCGCCCAGTCGCGGGAGGAGGGCGAGGGAGAGGACGGCGCGAACAGTGGCGAACTTGACGATGGGGCTGAAGGTCTCGTCGTAGTCCACTCCGGGGCGCTGGGTGAAACCCCGAAGGACCCAACGGGCCTTGTAGCGGTCGAGGGAGCCATCCGAGGTCAGCTTGTGGCGAAATAGCCACTTGCCGGTGACCACGTTGGTGCCTGGTGGACACGGCACCAGGTCCCAGGTGTGGTTGGCCAAGAGGGCCGCGTACTCCTCCTCCATAGCACGACGCCAATGTGGGTCGGCGAGGGCAGTGCGAACGGAGGAGGGCATCGGGGAAGCGCCGGGTGGGGTGCTGGACGTATCAGCTGCCAGGATCAGCCGGTCGACGGGGCGGAGAACGCCAGCAGCGCGCCGAGTCACCATCGGGTGGACGTGCCCGGGGTCGCGATGGATGGCGACCGGGTGGTATACGGCCGGCTCGGAGTGAGCCGCCGGAACGTCGGGAGCGGCTGGTGGGGCCGGCTCACGGCGGTGATAGACGACGGCGGGGTCGGCGAATCGGGCCGCGCTCGTCGACGGGCCCGTGTCGGGGGGCGCCGAGGTAGTGGCGTGGCCGCGGCGATGGTAGACGAGGGCGGGGTTGGCGAATCGAGCCAGAGTCGACGGGGCCGCGCGTGGCGCAGGCGGGGTCGACGGGGCCGCGCGTGGTGCAGGCGGGGTCGACGGGGCCGCGCGTGGCGCAGGCGGGGTCGACGGGGCCGCGCGTGGCGCAGGCAGGACCGACGGGGCCGCGCGTGGCGCAGGCAGGACCGACGGGGCCGCGCGTGGCGCAGGCGGGGTCGACAGGGTCGCGCGTGTCGCGGAAACCGACGGGGCCGCGCGTGGCGCAGGCGTGGTCGACGGGGCCGCGCGTGGCGCAGGCGGGGGCGTGGGGGCCGCACGAGGAGCAGGTAACGGCGCAAGACGGGGAGCCGAAGGTGGGGGAGGAATCGGATCGGACTCGAGGAGGGAGTCAAGGTCGGTGGGTGGGGTGGAGCCAGCAAGGGGAAACACATCTTCGTCAAAGACGACGTGACGAGAGATGATGATGCGGTGGGAGGTGAGGTCTAGGCACCGATACCCCTTGTGGTCAGGGGAGTAGCCGAGGAAGAGGCATCGAGTGGAGCGAGGAGAAAGCTTGTTAGGGGCGGTAGCGGAAGTGTTAGGGTAGCAGGCACAGCCGAACACACGCAGGTGGTCGTAGGAAGGGGCTGTGCCGTACAGGGCAAAGTGAGGAGTAGGGTGGCTCACCGCCTTCGAGGGAAGACGGTTGAGGAGATGCGTGGCAGTATGAAGGGCCTCTGCCTAGTAGGTGGCAGGGAGAGATGCCTGAAAGAGAAGGCAACGGATCATGTTGGTGGTGGTGCGAATCATACGCTCGGCCCGGCCGTTCTGAGCAGAGGTGTAGGGACACGAGAGACGCAACTGGACGCCGTGAGTGAGGAAGAAAGAACGGGAGGCGTTGTTGTCGAACTCGCGGCCATTGTCGCACTGCAGGGCACGGACCGGGCGCCGGAACTGGGTGGATACCCAGGTGAAGAAGTGAGTGAGGGTGGTAAACGTGTCGGACTTCAGCCGAAGGGGGAAAGTCCAAAGGAAATGGGAGTAGTCATCCAGAATGACAAGGTAGTACTTGTAGCCGGAGAGGCTAAGGACAGGAGACGTCCAGAGGTCACAGTGGACAAGATCAAAGGCCTGAACAGCCCTGGACGTGGAAGTGGAAAAAGGGAGACGTGAGTGACGGCCGAGCTGACAAGCATGGCAGAGGCGCTCAGAAGAGCCCCGAGTATATGATATGTCTAAGTGGCCGGAAAGCTGGGACATGACGTCAGGTCCAGGGTGCCCGAGGCGACGGTGCCAAATGGCGGAGGAGGTGGTGGTAGTAGCGAGAACATGAGATGAGGCTACTTTGGTGTGGGGAGTGGAGGGCAAATGAAGAGAATAGAGGGGGCCGGAGCTGTCACAGCGAGCGAGCACATCATGAGTGGGGAGGTGGCGTATGGTGAGGCCCCAGGGGTCGAACTCCATAGAGCACTGGTTGTCACTAGTGAAGCGACGAACCGAGAGGAGGGGATGAGTCAGTCCGGGAGCAACAAGGACGTCGTTAAGGCAGAATGGTCCTGGAAGAACCGATGTACCTACTGAGGTAACCGGGAGGGTGGAACCGTTACCGACGACGATGGAGGTAGGATGTGAGGGGTGGGGTGGATGGGAGTGGAGTAACGAATTAGTGGTGGGGGTAGTGTGGAAGGAGGGGGCCAGAGAGGGTGCCCCGACAGGAGCACTAGGAAGGGAGGGAGAGGACACGGGCTCAACCGCAAGGGAGGCGATCGCAGCACGTGGGAAGATAAGCGGTCCAGGCACGTGACGGCCCGCCTGAGGGTGGATCTCGATGCAGTCCCGAAGAATAGGGTTCCAGACTGGATCGAAGGACACGAACATGCCCCGGATGAGCTGGCCGTCGTGGAGGAGGACACGCACAGTCACGAGAGCGACGGGCGGGGGTGACGCCATGGAATCGATGTGGGTGGGGACACCGCTGGTAGGAGAAGCGCAACGGCGCGAGGTGCGCGGAGGGCCGTCCAGAAGGGCGCGCGCAGCACGGTCGGCTGGGGCGACGGGCGCAGGGGCGCGGGATGGCCTCGGCGCGGGGCTGGTACCCAGGCGCGGCGCTGCCGAGTCGGGTAGGCTGGCGCGGCCCTCGGCCAGCGCAGCCTCCTGGCGCGGTGCAGCACGCGTGCAGGGGTGCCCAGACGGGCGGGGTGGTTTGCAGCACTGCTGCGGCGGTCGGAGACGGGACGCGCGTGGGGAGGGGCGCAGCTCTGCTGCACGGACTCCGGGGCGCGGGGAAGGAGCGGCGCACGGGCGGCGCGGCAAGGCAGGGGCGCAGGGCGGCCGGCTCGGCGGGTGGCGCGCCCGGCACCGGCGCCAGAGCAAGGAGCCGCGGGTGGTGGGGAGAGGAGGAAGGCCGGCGGCTGAGGGGGCTGGCAGGGGAGGAGAGGCGGCTGGACGCCGGCCGACGGTGAAGGGGAAGAAGCTAGCCGGGGCGGATCCGGCGGCGCTGGCGCGGAAGGAGACAAGTCGCGCGCGGCACCGGCGGCTGGAGGAGACGGCGCAGGTGCGCGGTCGACGGCGCGGAGGTGCGTTGGGGCGTGGGCCTGAGGCGGCCGGGCGCGCGGGAAGAAGGGCCGCCGGCGGTTGGCACAGGCGCGCACGGATCCGACGGGAGGTGCACGCCGGAGATGGTGGGGGCGCGGCCGGGAAGAGGTGGGAAGCAGGGAGGGAGGGGGAGGAGAGGCCGACGGCTGGGGGGCTGGGCAGGGAGGCCGGCGGCTGGGGGCCGGCGGCGGCGGCCGGCGGCGGCGGCTGCAAGGCTGGGAGAAGCCCCTGGCGGCTGTAGCTGACAGGAAAACCTAAACCTAATCTGATACCATGTTGGAATACGAACCCATACCCCTAACCAGGGATGGGGAGTAGTATTAATAGACTTAGTAACTGGGCTAGGCCCATTACAGTGAGGGGTGAGACGGTAATTACATGGGGAATACCCCAAACCCTAGAATCCTAGACGGGTAGTCTAACACCATCTTTATCTAGGCTGGCAATGCTTTATGGTATTTGTAGCTTATGCCCTTCACATGAATACACCTGTGATTGCTCTTGCATAGCCCATCCAAGGCATTTCCCAGTAGCTTACACAAAATCAGCCCCTGGCTGATAACAGACTACATAATTCATTAGTCGTTACCCGTATGTTGATTATGAACAATAGAGCACAAAACATGAATTGGTCATATAAAGACTCCTAGACCTGTCTATGGTGAGGGTATTAACACACCAGGTCGCACCCATGCCCAAACCCATTTCTATAATGTCCAGTCTACACACCTCCCCATAACCCCCTACCCATTGGACAATCTGGATCATCTCACTCATTATGGTGTGCTTTCCTGCTTGGGCTCTTGTTCACGAGTGCTGGAATATTCGTATAACACTACAGGTCAAGTGCTGCGGGTGAGGTGACGTGGGTTTCTCGTCGCTGCTGCCACAACTGGACATCAGCACACCTACGTGTCACACTTCCACACCTGCCCCTCCACTGGGTCTGCCCAGGTTTTGCCGCCGTCACTCGTGCACGGGCCTGTGAGATATTGGAGGCACAAAGGAATGCAATGGAGATATGCTGATATGGAGGGGGCTTGCGGTTCCTGTGATATCTTTCAGAAACAACTATGTTAGGAGGTCACAAGGGAAGGAGAGGCGATTACGTGTAGAAATAGCGGGACCCGTACTTACCCTTGATCCTAAGGGTAGCAAGTTATCCATACCCGACCCAAATCACGAGTGTCTTCATTTTTTTTATGAACGGGTTAGGGTATCCAATGACAGGTCTAAAGCCTTCATTTTTTATGATGGATACAATTAGCTATCACAAGCTCTGGAAGCATTTGTAGTTCTGTAAAATTCAATCCACCATGACCCTTTATGCAGAGTAAGTTTGCTAATGATTTGATCAGACTGTTGATTACAGTATATTGTACTGTTCAATGTGACTGCTAGGCCTTAACTACTCCACTGGATCTGGATTTTTTAAGGACACAAAGTTACTTCTTTTCTGACCTCCCCCCTATGATCTCCAATATGTATGAATCAGTTGTTGTTTCTTTAAATTCCCAGCCGAGAAGGATGAGCTTCGTGATGAGAAGCAGAAGCTGAAATTGGAGAAGGAGAGTTTAGAACACCATATGAAGCTGATGACATCGACTCCAACCTACATGCCTCATCCGACCCTGATGCCGGCGCCTTTCCCTCAGGCACCCCTAGCGCCGTTCCATGCCCAGGGGCAAGCTGCAGGGCAGAAGCTGATGATGCCCTTTGTCATCTATCCAGGGTACCCAATGTGGCAGTTCATGCCGCCTTCAGAGGTCGACACCTCGAAGGATAGTGAAGCGTGCCCTCCTGTTGCATAATCGCTTCGACTGGCGGCTGGTCGTGCTCACACCATGCGAATTAGTCGCAACTGAAGCCCCCTAGCTGTTGATCCATTGATTGGCTATAACTGCTGTTGTTATATTTGTAGTTCGTTGGTGACCAAGTAAGCTGCTAATATCTGTGGCGGGGCGCCCTACTATAGAGGCTACTGTCTACTGATACCCCTTCAATGGTTGTACATTTTTTACTTTTATTCTTTTTGCGGAGAAAAGAAGAATGTTCGTTCTTGTTCTCCACAGCAACAATGCCGCGTCTTAACTCATGTCTGTGACAAGCAAATTGTCTGTCATGAATAATTAGCTGTTATTATTTGTTCAAATGTACGTAATGCTGCATGGATAGATGTAATGGATGAATGTAACAGTGAGCTAGGCAATGGTGAGTTCGTCCTGTACATACGCTGGCCACTGGTGTGTTGAATTTGGATACGATCGGGAACCATACAAATATGAAGAAGATTATAAGCTCGTATTCTAAAATTGATCATCACGAACTCTTAGCTCTCTCAATTCTCCTGTTTTCGTTGTGAGGGGAGGTTTAGGGAGAACCTGGACTTGAGCCAACATGAGGCAGTTTGGAGAGGTTCAGACTATAATGTGTGCTTTGACTGATAATTCTGCTTCTGTTAATGTAAAATGGTGTGTCCAGTGAGTCACCGGATGTGCTTGTTTCAGTTGTTTCTTGTAGTCTGTTTCACACAAATGTACATTTGTCTGGTGCATTTGGTGCATAGTGTTTATTTGTAAAAATTTGGTTACAATCTTGGGACACATGCAAATCAAGAGGTAGTGTTTATTTGTGTTGCAATCTCAATCTTCACGCTTACCACCAGTCAGCAAATTACTGCTATTTTTCTCACTTGGTACTGCTCTTTTGGTACTGCGATGAAGCCAGCTTTATGAAGGTTTTTTTATAATTTTCTAGACTTATGTATTTATACCTTCGGTTTGTGATTTATAAAAGTACTATTTATAAAATGATTGCAGTGTTATAGTGATGGTTACACAATGTGGTTTACTTGACCCTGGCTGATCATTATACGGTTATCGTGTTATTATACGGTTCCGTTGCAACGCACGAGCACTCACCCTTGTACTTAGGAATTCCACGCATGGTTGCCTCATGTTATAATACATTATATATATGTACTTAGGAATTCCACGCATGTTAGACAAAATACAAAGTTTATATTTTTTCTCATAATATAATACATTACAGATTTGGAGACTGTTTGCATTATCTAAATATGTGTAACCCATACAGATTATTACGGGAATTCAATTTTTCGCACAAAATATTTATTAATCATTTGCACGGTCCAAAAATTCACAAAATATCTCTTATTAAACCCATGTCATAGGTATTACAAACAAAATTCATAGACATTCAAGTTTGCCTCATGTTGCTTTTGGTTGATCAATAACACGCCTAAACATAGTCCCAATTATTGCTCTTTGCGAATTTGTAGAATCTATCTACGCCTTTGTTCTTCAAGAAATGTAACAGCAAACTGACGGTTGTTCCACGCCACCAAAGCTTTTTGAATTGCTGCAATGAATGCCACAATTAATCACATCTACACGTAGTTCATGATATAATGAGAACCATCACGATTTAAATGTAACTAATTTTTTAGAATATACTTACGTCCAAAATGATGGGTGTTGTGATGGAACGGATTGAAGTGTATTGCAGTATGATCCGAAGACTTGAGGCACTCTAGAATTACACATTTAAATCTCTATTACGAATCATTATAAAGCAAAACTTAGTGACAGATGTTTTTGAAAGGCGTAAAGACATGTTGTACCTTGTCTTCTGAACCGTCTAAACATAGTCCCAATTATTATGCCATAATCCTCCTTAAGCAACGCCCAGCGGAGTGCATTTTTGTTTAGTAGGTCACCCAAACTTTAATGATATGCAAATATCCCCTATGACATTGATTTTGGTAAGAATAGTGTCACACCCGATTTAAGAAGGCAAACCGAATGCGAACCATGTACGTGCCAGAATCAGTAATTCACGTACACAGCGATTACATAAATGACTCATCATAGCACAATGCTTCGAATTACAATAAAGAGTAAGTAATAATATTACAGACTAGAGCCATTTACATAATATAAATCAAAGTACACAGAATCAAAACGTAGCCAACGTAAACAACCCACCACAGGCAGCTGACTGGGGGAGGTCGCTAGCCTAATCCTCAGACTCGTCGAAGTCCTGGAACTCCTGGAGATCCGCCTTGACGCCTTCTTCTTTACCTGAGCATAGATTGCACCAAAGGCAACCTGGTGTTTTATGAAAGCAAGGGTGAGCACATCAACATACTCAGCAAATGTCCTGTTTGGCTGAGGTGGACTAGCTTTATATGGAGTTAAGTCAAACAATTGCTTTTTGTTGGTCAGGTTATTATTACTAGTAGAAAGCCAGGTTTTAGCATTAATCTAAGTTATTAACCCAAAGTACCCTTTCCAAACGGAAAGAATACCACTTACTATTACCATAGTCAAAACCATCATCCTCGTCACCACCTGTAAACCAACCATCTCTGATCAAGTATCTCTAATCAATGGAGCTCCCTTGGCCGCTCATAACCGCGAGCACGACTGATATATCAGTTTTATAACACTCTGCAGAGGTTGCACACTTTACCCACAAGCCGTGATTCCCTTTCTGCCCGGAGAGAGCTACTCCCCCTTGACCACTACCTAGGCGGCCTAGCAGGGTATCACTACGTAGCCTTTACAAAGATTCCCCGAGGCTGTAGCCGCCCGTTAGGTTTCCTAAATGCACCGCACTCCTTCCCAAGGGGCAAACCAACCATGGCAGAGCGAGCCGCATTGTAGCATCCTAAAAATTCAAATCTTGAAATTTTCTCAAACTCGCTCTAAATTCAAAATGAATTTCAAATTTTGTTTCAAAATGTTTGTTTGCAAGTTGAATATCAACAAATAAATTATAGTGGTCTATATTCTCTCCAAAATCCTCCTCAAAATATCCTACAAATATTTCCCCAGTGATCACCCTCAAATTCTTTCCAGAAATACTGCCCAGATATTTCCCCAGTAACCCCCCTTCAAGTTCTTTCCAGAAATACTGCTCAACTATTCCACCGATATATCTTCGGATATTTTCTTCTTGAGAAATACCTTCAGAATCATTTTTCAAGACCCTACAAATATTTTCTTCATAACTTTCCTCATGCCCATACGTATACGTATGCCTCCAGTGTCATACGGTGAGCTCTACAAGCTAATTACACTTATACAAGACAAATACATGCTAATCTCCACTAATCCTCTCATCCTCCCCCTAATCCTCTCATCCCTCCCCCTAATCCCCCCACCATGGCTATAAATAGAGGGGCAAGGGCCTCCTCTCATCCCACCCCAAGCTATTTCATGGCAACTCTCTTTCCCCCCCCACACACACCCACTCCATGTTCCACACAAGCACACACTAGCACAAGGATCGTTCGATCGTTCTTCGATCGTTCGTCCCCTGTTCTTAGTTTGTTCGTTCGTTCGTCCGATCGTTCAATCATTCGTCCAATCGTTCATGGTTCGTTCGTCCGTTCGTCCGATCGTTCGATCGTTCGTTCGTTCGTTCGTCCATATAATCTTTTTCCTACCGTTATGCTGCCGAAATTCCGATCGTTCGTTCGTTCGATCATTCGATCGTTCATCGTTCGTTCATAGTTCCTATTCATCGTTCATCGTTCGTTCATAGTCCCTATTCATCGTTCTTCCAGATAATCTTTGTCCTGCCGTTATGTTGCCGAAATTCCGATCGTTCGTTTGTTCGATCATTCGATCGTTCATCGTTCGTTCATAGTCCCTATTCATCGTTCATCGTTCGTTCATAGCCCCTATTCATCGTTCTTCCAGATAATCTTTGTCCTGCCGTTATGTTGCCGAAATTCCGATCGTTCGTTCGTCCGATCATTCGATCGTTCGTCCGTTCGTTCGTCCAAATAATCTTTTTTCCTGCCGTTATGCTGCCGAAATTCCGACCGTTCGTTCGTCCGTTCGTTCATAGTTCCTATTCATCGTTCATTGTTCGTTCATACGGCTATTCACTATCACTGCTCACCATTACTATTCACCATTACTATTCATCGTTACTATTCACATACACTATTCATCATCGTTACTATTTATCATTACTATTCATCATCGTTACTATTCATCGATGATATGTATAATTACTTTTCCGTCGCCACTATTCATCGTTACTAATCATCGTTACTATTCGTCGGTCATCCAGTCATCCCAAATTTCAACTACTCATCCATCATGCTGTCCAGTCCACCTAAGACCAGCCAGACCCATGTTCCAATCATGCGAACTCCAGTGACTGTGATTTTCCTTCCAGTGGGAACTTCCCATCTGGTCACCCATCCCAGGTTTCTCCAAGTTGAGCATGCTTAACTTTGAGATTCCCTCGAACCAGGCTCCCAAACTCAGATTCCAATAATTCTCGTTTCTAAATTCTTATCAAACTATTCCCTATCCAACCATGTCATCCCTTAAGCATGGTCCATATTCCAGAAAACTCCCAAAATACTCTTGTCCCATATTCTGACTATAACTCTCCTGTTCATACTAAGTCAGACGATTCATTCGTCACTATTCTCACCAACAGTGAACTTCACTGTGCTACACCACATACACTCAGCTATAAATACACCCAGCTACCCTCTCCCTCTCCACACACACTCAACACCCTCAGCCAAGGCAAACACCCCACCCACTCAGTTACTCCGCTCCGCCGGCTACACGCATAGTGTCGCTTCGCCTCCAGTCCACCCTCCTGGTAAGCACCTCCGCTCCACCACCAGTAATATCACAACACCACATGACACAGATTCTACTCAAGACTCTACCTATCCATATATCGCTATTCTGACCACTATACTAATTATTTGTTGGTATAACTTGCTGGTTTGTATGTTTGCTTGTTCATGTTGCATAGTTATCGGAGCGTTCGTGCCGTCTCGTGGAGGCCAGGTCTGCAAGTCTACGCCAGGCGGTGGAGCCAGAAGCCAGTTCCGCGAGCTCCCCTTCCCCCTTCGCCGAATAAGCACGACAAGCTCACTAGATCCCTTTGATGCATAAATTACCTATGATTTTTTCAACCACAACCCTCAGCCTGTTATTTTATGCATGATATGATTTTGAGACAAGTTATTATGGCCACCCAGCCGCTTGCTGCAATCAATCCCTGATATAATTGTTACAAATGATTTGAGGAAATGTGTGAGTTTTCAAAAGAAAATGCTTTTCAAAATGTGTTTGATGAAGGGTTTTCACCCTTATCACCTTAGAGTAGGGATGATCAAGGACTCCCTGGTTTAGGGGAGGGGCCTAAGTGATGGCTCAGCTGGTTTAGGCGTGAGCAGAAGGATTGTCCCCTCTTATAAGGACCGGTTTGTCATCTTTCACTACCTGTACTCATGATAAGTACAACCACTCGAGACTGTGTGGGCAGTCACTCAATCTGAACTCGTACGGTCCAACCCCAGGGTTATGAAGGCTGGGGAGCACTGGGAGGATAAGGAGGGGGAATGTTTTGTCCGTTTTGGACATGGTGGTGGCCTGACTCCTTCCGGTATAACCGTTAAGGTTAGGACATGCGAGGAAAGAAAGAGATTCGGATTCGGATCTCATCGGCCATGAGATCGCAGAGCCGGACTAGTGGGTAAAGTGTACACCTCTGCGCAGAGTTTAAAAACCTATTCGAATAGTCTGTGTCCACAGGAATGGACGAGTCTGGTGTGGTATGACAATTAGTGTTTTGTTTTCAAAAAGAGGTGCTTTTGAGAAAAGTGGTTTTTAAAAAGGTCCGGCGGTTGAGCCGTGAGCTATGGTGGACGGGAAGTCCAGTGGCTGTTGTTGAAAATGAAAACCAGTGGGAAACTGCTGAGATACCTGGATGGTTTAGTCCAGGGGATTTTGTTATAATACTGAAAAACTTCCTGCTCCTTTTGGAGAGGATGCGCTTTGCAAAAATACAAATGTTTTTCAAAACACTCTGCATAAAATATTGCTGTTTCTGCAAATATCCTGAGCTCCACATATTCCATGCATTATATCTGATCTCCCCATTCCGTGGGTGAAGGTGGGCTGCTGAGTACGTTTGTACTCACCCTTGCTTATTTGTTGTTTTTCAGAAAAAGGAGATCGGGTAAGAGTTACGACTGTTCCCAACCTTGCTTGTGGCTGTTGGACCGTTGATTTGCTTCACTGTGTATATCGGGCTGCTTCAGCCCCACTCTAATGATATGTCTCGAGTTGTGGACCAACTCTTAAAGTTGTTCGCCACCTCTGTAGGTTTGTCTCGTTTAAGCAGATTCGGTATCATCTGATGTATAAATGTGTTTACTAGCCTCCTGGGACTAGTAATTGTATCACATTTGAGTCCCAGAGGATTGGGGCGCTTCAGGTGGTATCAGAGCTGTTAGGTTGGCCGCAGGACGTAACCCTTAGCCTGATCCAAAAGTTTTTGAGTCAAAACTATTTCCTTAAAAAAATTTCTTGCTCTCATCCCTTCAATTTCAAAAATGCTTTCCCCCTTTCTTCTCTCAGAAGTCAGATGGAGGTTCGTTGCCAAACCAGCTTTTGCCAAAATGAAGATGGTTTCCCCAAGTTGCTGAGGGCATGCACAGTTCGCCTCGGAATCAGGAGCCAACCAGAGTATAATGGTCGTGAATTCGTCGAGCATGGCACGAAGAAGTGTGTCGTGACTGTATACATTGGATCCAGTCCGCACCATGTGGAATGGAGTGTCACTGCTGCTAGGCAAAGATTCAAAGACACCTGCCAAGTCGTCGCTCGCAAGGCATTGAGGACCCTGTGTCAACTGTATGAAGAAGAAGTGGCCGACACACCGCTCAGATTCTTTCCACCCTTTCAGAGAAACTGTCCCATTTGGATGGCTAGGATGCGTGCATTGGAAGGTCAGCAGCTGCTTGAGGATGACCCCTCAGTCATGTACCTCACTGCATACCTGCTCACCCTGGATGTACAGTATGATTTCTTGGCTCGGCACCACCGTCAGATGATTGCCCGAGTAGAAGATGCAGAGAAGCGCAACCGTCAGCTGCATGTGGATCTCACCTTAGCTCAAGCCCGTGTAGCTGCCTTGGAAAGTCGTGAAGTCATTGTTGTGGAAGCCCTAAAGCAAGCCAAGGATGAGCACGTCCAGGAGTTGATGGAGGCCTACTTGGTCACCCATAACCAACGTAGAGCCCTGCGGATCCAAGAGCCCGCTCCATCCAACCCTGTTCAACCCATCAAAGCTAAAGACCCCAGATTCTTGAAGGTCACCCGGTCTCTACCAGAGGAGAAAAGAAGGCTTGGGAACTCCCGGAAGGAGCCCATAGTCTTGGAAGGAATTCCAGTCTCCCCTAAGGCTATGGATAAGCAAGAGCACCCTGAATCCTCCCAAGATCCCCCCGCCAGAGTTGTTTGAGCCCCTCGCCATGAAGAAGATTCTAGCACCATCCCTTGAAGTCAAGGAAGAAGCTGCAAGCACCCCGCCAGCACCGCCGCCCTCTGAGGAGCTACAAGAGCCATTCCCGCTTGAAGAAGAGTTCGACCCCGTGTTGCCATCTCAGTCGCCGCCAGAAGAAGTCATCAACATCAGCTCTCTCTTGACCCATCTAGGAGATGTCTCAGATTGAAGTTGTGTGCAAGCCTTGCCAGAAGAGAAGCTGCCAGATTTGAGTTAGTTATGCCTAGTCCTCTGCATGCATTGGGTAGTGGAGTTTTTCTTCACTTTGGTTAGAGCCCTGCATGTATGAGAGGTAATCGTGTAGACTCGTGTTTTGCAAAAACTCTAATTGTGTGACCCCCTAGGGCATTTCAAAATGAATTTCAATTGATGTTTTCCTCCCTTTTGAGTGCATATGTGATGCTTTAACATTAGTGCTCACAAGTTGCATTTAGCATAGTTCTCAATTCAGGAAGCCAAGCAATAGTAGTTATGCTTAGCCCCCGAATCTGAGTAGTTCGTGCTTTGGAAAAACTCTATTCTTCCCTATTCAAAATATTTGATTTTTTGTGCTTATCATTGCTGAACTTATGTGTTTTCTTTCTTTTTAAGAAAGGTTTTCTCTAAAAACATAGATCACAAATTAGAGCTAATCCTTACCTTATGCTTCCATTCTCATCTTAACCCATCTCAAGAGAAAAGCACCTTACCCAAGAAGGTACCGGGAAGCTTACCCTTGAAGCCTGGAACAAGCTATAGAAGAAACCAGTCCAGCCGCTCAGTCAAAAGGACCGGACCGTGAGAATCAAAGCACTGCCCCTGAGTCAAAGTAAACAGGAAAAGAGGACAGAAGGATTTATTACCATACAGAGAGGCAAAGATTCTTAGAACCAGAGACCACAAACATCAGGGTCATTGACCCACCACTCACCCGTGCCCCCCCGCACGCGTGTCCCATCTCCAACCACCGCCCCACGCCCCCCTTTGCAGCGCACTACCACCGCCCATGCCCCTTTTGCAGCGCACTACCGCCACCCACACCCCCTTTGCAGCGCATCCAACCGCCGCCATCATCGCCGGCAACACCAGGCCCCCCTTCCCCTCCATCGCACCTGCTGCCACATCACCACCGGACTCCACAACCAAACACCACCGCTCACCTATAAAACTCCGCACCAACTCCCTCAGTTCCCGTACCAAGCAAAGCACACACCTGATAAACCCCCCCACCAGCTCCCTCAACGCCCATCTAGCTCAAAGCAAAGCACATTTGTCACACCCGGGTTTCGGGGCACCAAGACCCGGGCGCGAACATAATCACCAGGTGTGCTGGGACCAAGATCTCACACATATGATGAATCATGGCACAGGATCGAATGTCACATCTTTACTATATAACAGGAATTCTATACAAAATAAATAATTACATTATAAGGAGACAACGGTCCAGCAACCCAAAGTTGACTGGGAGACGATGGCCTAGGACCTCTCACGAACACATCGCAGCATCCTCCATGCGCCTCATCCTGGGTACCTGATCTTGACCTGTGTGTGGGGGGGTGTGAGACAGCAAGAGTGAGCTCACATACGTCATAGCTCAACAAGTTGTGGGGAATAATGTGCATGAACTCGCCAAAGATGGGAGTTCACGTGAAGTGTAAGGCTTACCAAAGAGGATGGTTTAGAGCTGAGCATTGCTTTTAAAGTTCATCAAAATTTTATTAGCAGTTACTAAGTATAAGTAAATACCAAACCCAATTTAGTAGTAGAACAAAAGGAGTAACAACATCACCTGCGATGCAATGCATATGACAAATTGAATTTAGTTCCATAATTTAATCATGTGAGGGTCCGAGCTGCTCATGACCGTGAGCACGGCTATTATACCAGTTTTACACTCTGCAGAGGTTGCGCATCTTTACCCACAAGTCATGATACCCATCTGCCAAGGGATCGCGACTTCCCATACACCTCTACCGAGGAGGCGAGGTATGGGTAACACTACGAGGCCTTTACAAAGTTCCACTAGCTTCAGAAAACCCCGCTACAGTTTATAGGAAGCTCCAATGCAGGGTTCTTGCCTGACCGCCATCGCAGCAAAGTCAACCAAGGACCTCCCTACACTGACCACTTCCCCTACTGCCCTTGCCCCTTTCGGGTAAGGTAGTCTTCCACTAGCTTTCCTAATTAATCAGCCAAGGGCGTCCCATTAAACCCTTGTGGTAGCACTGTTTTCCCGGGTGGTCGCTCCCATGTTCCAATTAACATAATGATCTTATCATGAACAGTAATAATAAACAGATAATAAAGTGTGATCATGAATAATTTATCTTCATACCCAAAACCACATAAAGCACTAGTAAGTACTACCCAAAAAGTTCAGTGGTAAACAAGGTATAAAGATAGACAAACTAGGGTAACCTATTGGGTCCCATCAAAATTAACCTATACAGATCATTATGATTAATTAGAACATGGCTGGGTAAAAAGAAGTGATCAAGGGCACAACTTGCCTGAGACTTGAGATACCAGGTACCAGGATGATCTTCAGATGACTTGTGACCTCACGCTAAACGTAGCATTACTAACAAACAGTGTATAGGCAAAATTAACATTACACCAAACATAAGAACAAAATACATATTAATAATCTATATATTAAAATAAGATCACAGGAACAAGAATTATTAATTTTGGAGTTATAGATTTTAAGTTATGGATTTCCAAAGATTCTAGGTGTTTTATACAGATTAATTAGGATATCAATTTTAATATGGCTTTCATGTCAAAACAGTGACACAAAAATGATAAACAATGATATTACAAAATTATAGGAACTAGAATGGATCAATTTGGACTTAATATGAATTTTCTATGAATTATTCAAGTTTCTAGCATTTATTTTCTCATTAAAAATCATTTTCTAATTACTTTTTACTGGATTTGCCTAATTCTCCTAGACTAGGCGCATAAATATCATAAAACTACAGGGGGCAAGAGCGCAAAAAGTGTCTGAGACTCAGCCATCACCACGCAGGACGGCGGGTTGATTTGTGTTTTTGTCAGGGGCTCATTGGAAAATGCCAAGGCTGTGTAACTTGGATGCGCCTAGGACATCCATCCAAGGATCTAGGCCCAGATTAAACAGCGAAACCGGTATGCATTGTCAACCGTCCGATCGACCACTGACGACCAAGATTTAAAATACCCTGATCAGCCACGAGCCGCACGATCTAGATCTAATGGCGCACACAACATCACCCTACTAATCTAATCTCACCACACAATCCAAATCGGACGGTGGGCGTACCTTCTTCCCCCCCACACAGGCCCGGCGCGGTGCAGAGGGCCCCAAACGGTGGCGCATTTGATGGCCGACAGCCCCACCCGCGCATAGTCGCTAGAACTCCGATCCCGATGATGCTACGCGTAGAGGAGATCAAGGCGAACCTAGAGGAGTACTTTCTTACCAGTGATGTGGGCGCAGACCGCCTCGGCCACGGTGTCGCGCGGCCCACGGCGGAGTAGGGGCTCTGGTGAGCAATTGCTTGAGCCACGACCATTTCTTCGTCGTAATAGCAGTAGACGTGGCATCCACACACCCGAGAGAGGCTCCCAAATCACTTCTTGGCTACCAATCGCCAGTGTGGGTGAGGAACGGTGCTGGCGGGTATGGACGGCAGCGGCATCTAGCTCGGCGATGAAGAATCCGTGACCCGGCCACCACAACGCGTATGTCTTGCGAGGCACCCGATGAGTATGGCCATGAGGCGCCTCGGCTCAGGAATTTATACCCCCATGACCCAGGTCCAACGGAAACCGAGCGGAGAGGGCCAACCCCGGGTACAAGGCACGCTAATCCCGCAAGGTTCGCGCGACGGGTTCGGCGTAGGGAGGTTTGAAGAGTTCTGACGAAGATGGCCCACACGTAAGCGTTTCTGGGAGAGAGCGAGAGTAGCCTGGGTGAGTGATGCGCGCAGGCGAAGAGAGCGGCCGACGGCGCGGGTCCCATGTGTCCGTGACATGGATAGACGCGCGCGGACTCCGGTTGAGGCTGCTGACTTGTGGGCCCCACTGGACGGTGAGAACGGCAGGGAGCAGTGGCTGGCGAGGAGGAGAGAAGTGGGGAGGCCGACTGAAGATTGGGCCCAACACAGGTTTGTTTTTCCTTTTTCTTTTTCCCTTTTTTTATCCAAGTTCATGTATTCCCACCCAATTTAAATCCTTGTTTTGAACTCTACATTTAAAAATCACACAACAGTATAATATGAATAATACTTCTTCTACCTACACTGATATTATTTATTTATTGTTATTATTATTTATTCTTCTCCTATTGTTTAATTAGGGAAGAAAAGAAATGACTTTATTAAAATTCCTTTTTTATATTTTCATTTGTACGTTGGGGGTCGATTTAAATTATGATTCCTTGATTCAAATAAAATGCATCACAGAAATAATATCAGCATGAGAGACACATTTATTTATTTATTTATTTATTTGTTTGTTTGTTATTTACATAATTTAATGCCATTAGTTGAGTATGCAAAGAGAAATAAAAAGGAATTCGAGGAATCCCTAAAACACCCTCTTATAAATTTATTTATTTATTCATTTTATTATTTTTTTCTTATACCAATTTTGGGCTTTACAAATCCTACTCCCCTTAACAGAAATCTCGTCCCCGAGATTTGTAAGAAAAGGGATATAATAGGTTTGGTCTAGAATTTTAGTTTCTCCTTTGGTTTTGGGAATCAAAGTTTTGTTCAAGTTTATAACAGTTAGTAGAGGATATGAATATTGTATGTCTAGATATTCATTAGGTCAGATGAGGTACGGTTATGGCAAGTAGAGGTTGTGGCAAGGGTATAATAAGGAAGGACTTCGTCCTGAACTCTTGGATCTTGATTCTTCTGGCGATCCAACTTGATCTTTGAATACTTGAGTTGATGCTTATCTTTCTTTGATGTGGTTGGTCTCCTTTGGCCTTTCATCTTGGAGTTGCCATCCGAGTTAAGGACATATGGTTAGGATATATGTGAGTAGGATGGATTATGTGGTGTAGGTAGGTTAGAATCCCTTGCTAGGTTAAAATCGAGGGGTTTGCAACTATCGAATGGTTAAGGTAGTTGCATATGGCCAATTTGGTCTGTCGTTCTTAATTTAGTGCAGGGTGAACTAAGTTAAGACATGTTCTATAGGAGTAGAGTCTATTTCATCAGTATTGTCTAACATGTTTGATAAGTCACCTTAGATTAGATCAGATCTAGGTTAGATTGGTGTGACTAGCTTGAACTAGATAAGATCCAATTAATTTGGATTGGATCATGATTGTTACACTAGTGCAGGATAAATATGCTTATTGGGGCAAGATGAATCCATAAGGATAAGATAGAATCTTTTAAGGTCAGTTAGATCTATTAGGATGAGATAAAATCTTTTCAAGATAGAGTATCTGTAAGATAAGATGGATCTATGAGTGTAGGATAGAATCTTTTTAGATGAGATAGATATTGTTAGGCTAGATATTTTAATGAGGGATAATCTAGTTTGTCTAGTTAGTTTTATAAGCATTATATATATGTAGATGTAATTGTGGACATTACCTCCACAACCCATCACACTCAATCAAAGATCCAAATCATACAAGTATCATAAGAACAAACATTCAAATATACAAATATTTATAAAAATAGTTTTGATTTTTTTCCTAAGAGTAGGTCTCCTATTCCTAAAGGTCACTTTAGGTACAGGATTTCAAAGTGTGAAATCCACATTGTATTTAGAAAGAAAAGGTAAGAATAATCAGGAGTAAAGCGGAAATAGATGAGAAAAGATTAAGAAAAGTTTAGATAAGAATCAGAGTAGCAAAGGTAAGTAGATAATGGTTGTCCAGTTCTATCTAGGTTTCGTCCTACAATCAACATTCCTCTGATACCACTTCTGTCACACCCGGGTTTCGGGGCACCAAGACCCGGGCGCGAACATAATCACTAGGTGTGCTGGGACCAAGTCTCACACATATGATGAATCATGGCACAGGATCGAATGTCACATCTTTACTATATAACAGGAATTCTATACAAAATAAATAATTACATTATAAGGAGACAACGGTCCAGCAACCCACAGTTGACTGGGAGACGATGGCCTAGACCTCTCACGAACACATCGCAGCATCCTCCATGCGCCTCATCCTGGGTACCTGATCTTGACCTGTGGGGGGGGGGTGTGAGACAGCAAGAGTGAGCTCACATACGTTCATAGCTCAACAAGTTGTGGGGAATAATGTGCATGAACTCGCCAAAGATGGGAGTTCACGTGAAGTGCAAGGCTTACCAAAGAGGATGGTTAGAGCTGAGCATTGCTTTTAAAGTTCGTCAAAATTTTATTAGCAGTTACTAAAGTATAAGTAAATACCAAACCCAATTTAAGTAGTAGAACAAAAGGAGTAACAACATCACCTGCGATGCAATGCATATGACAAATTGAATTTAGTTCCATAATTTAATCATGTGAGGGTCCGAGCTACTCATGACCGTGAGCACGGCTAGTATACCAGTTTTACACTCTGCAGAGGTTGCACATCTTTACCCACAAGTCATGATACCCATCTGCCAAATGATCGCGACTTCCCATACACCTCTACCGAGGAGGCGAGGCAGGGTAACACTACGAGGCCTTTACAAAGTTCCACTAGTTTCAGAAAACCCGCTACAGTTTATAGGAAGCTCCAATGCAGGGTTCTTGCCTGATCGCCATCGCAGCAAAATCAACCAAGGACCTCCCTACACTGACCACTCCCCTACTGCCCTTGCCCCTTTCGGGTAAGGTAGTCTTCCACTAGCTTTCCTAATTAATCAGCCAAGGGCGTCCCATTAAACCCTTGTGGTAGCACTGTTTTCCCGGGTGGTCGCTCCATGTTCCAATTAACATAATGATCTTATCATGAACAGTAATAATAAACAGATAATAAAAGTGTGATCATGAATAATTTATCTTCATACCCAAAACCACATAAAGCACTAGCAAGTACTACCCAAAAAGTTCAGTGGTAAACAAGGTATAAAGATAGACAAACTAGGGTAACATATTGGGTCCCATCAAAATTAACCTATGCAGATCATTATGATTAATTAGAACATGGCTGGGTAAAAAGAAGTGATCAAGGGCACAACTTGCCTGAGACTTGAGATACCAGGTACCAGGATGATCTTCAGATGACTTGTGACCTCACGCTAAACGTAGCATTACTAACAAACAGTGTATAGGCAAAATTAACATTACACCAAACATAAGAACAAAATACATATTAATAATCTATATATTAAAATAAGATCACAGGAACAAGAATTATTAATTTTGGAGTTATAGATTTTAAGTTATGGATTTCCAAAGATTCTAGGTGTTTTATACAAGATTAATTAGGATATCAATTTTAATATGGCTTTCATGTCAAAACAGTGACACAAAATGATAAACAATGATATTACAAAATTATAGGAACTGGAATGGATCAATTTGGACTTAATATGAATTTTCTATGAATTATTCAAGTTTCTAGCATTTATTTTCTCATTAAAAATCATTTTCTAATTACTTTTACTAGATTTTCCTAATTCTCTAGACTGGGCGCATAAATATCATAAACTACACGGGCAAGAGCGCAAAAGTGTCTGAGACTTAGCCATCACCGCGTAGGACGGCGGGTTGATTTGTGTTTTTGTCAGGGGCTCATTGGAAAAATGCCAAGGCTGTGTAACTTGGATGCGCCTGGGACATCCATCCAAGGATCTAGGGCCCAGATTAAACAACGAACCGGTATGCATTGTCAACCGTCCGATCGACCACTGACGACCAAGATTTAAAATACCCTGATCAGCCACCGAGCCGCACGATCTAGATCTAATGGCGCACACCACATCACCCTACTAATCTAATCTCCACCACACAATCCAAATCGGACGGTGGGCGTACCTTCTTCCCCCCCACAGGCCCGGCGGCGATGCAGAGGCCCCAAACGGTGGCGCCATTGACGGCCGACAGCCCCACCCGCGCACAGTCGCTAGAACTCCGATCCCGACGATGCTACGCGTAGAGGAGATCAAGGCGAACCTAGAGGAGTACTTCTTACCAGTGATGTGGGCACAGACCGCCTCGGCCACGGTGTCGCGCGGCCCACGGCGGAGTAGGGGCTCTGGTGAGCAATTGCTTGAGCCACGACCATTTCTTCGTCGTAATAGCAGTAGACGTGGCATCCACACACCCGAGAGAGGCTCCCAAATCACTTCTTTGCTACCAATCGCCAGTGTGGGTGAGGAACGGTGCTGGCGAGTATGGACGGCGGCGGCATCTAGCTCGGCGATGAAGAATCCGCGGCCCGGCACCACAACGCGTATGTCTTGCGAGGCACCCGATGAGTGTGGCCATGAGGCGCCTCGGCTCAGGAATTTATACCCCCATGACCCAGGTCCAACGGAAACCGAGCGGAGAGGGCCAACCCCCGGGTACAAGGCACGCTAATCCCACAAGGTTCGTGCGACGGGTTCGGCGCAGGGAGGTTGAAGAGTTCTGACGAAGATGGCCCACACGTAAATGTTTCTGGGAGAGAGCGAGAGTAGCCTGGGTGAGTGATGTGCGCGGCGAAGAGAGCGGCCGACGGCGCGGGTCCCATGTGTCCGTGACATGGATAGACGCGCGCGGACTCCGGTTGAGGCTGCTGACTTGTGGGCCCCACTGGACGGTGAGAATGGAAGGGAGCAGTGGGCTGGCGAGGAGGAGAGAAGTGGGGAGGCCGGCTGAAGATTGGGCCCAACACAGGTTTGTTTTTCCTTTTTCTTTTTCCCTTTTTTTATCCAAGTTCATGTATTCCCACCCAATTTAAATCCTTGTTTTGAACTCTAGATTTAAAAATCACACAACAGTATAATATGAATAATACTTCTTCTACCTACACTGATATTATTTATTTATTGTTATTATTATTTATTCTTCTCCCTATTGTTTAATTAGGGAAGAAAAGAATGACTTTATTAAAATTCCTTTTTTTATATTTTCATTTGTACGTTGGGGTCGATTTAAATTATGATTCCTTGATTCAAATAAAATGCATCACAGAAATAATATCAGCATGAGAGACACATTTATTTATTTATTTATTTGTTTGTTTGTTATTTACATAATTTAATGCCATTAGTTGAGTATGCAAAGAGAAATAAAAAGGAATTCGAGGAATCCCTAAAACACCCTCTTATAAATTCGAGAAGTGAGAAGAGAAAAGAAGATTGTGAAGAGAAGATGAGAAGAAGGTTGTCCCAGAATCAACCCTGTGTCAGTCATTTCTCTGCAGCCTGCTCAAGCAGCAACAGCAGAAGAAGGCCTTGTAATGCCCTTGTTATGAGGTACTTCATAGAGTTCAAATCCCCAATATTCAAGAGTTCTACCCTCATTCTTTTTAAGTGGGGTAGTGTTCCAGCAAGGTTCCTGCTATGGAGAAAAAGAAGAAGGACTGTAGCAAGCTTGTGGAGGACCAGATCACCGAAGCTTATAAGTTTCTGGATGAGAAGTGGTCACCCAAGTTCCGTTGATGAAGCACCAGAAGACCAATCAAGGAAGGAATCCATGTGGGAGTTCGCAAGAGAAAGGTTTGCGTGTTGGCATCGATGCTTCTTCAGTAAGCTAGCTGCCAAGCGAAACCTAGAAGCCTGAAGATGATCTTGAGTAGCCAGAATTAGCGTTTGCAATCAGCAGCCGGATGCTCCGCAAGGGCCAGATTTTGTTGAAGTTCCATCTCCTCGAAGAGTTGCAAAGTGAAGATATGTAGCTGAAGTAAAGCTATACCCATAACCCTTCTAAGCCGAATCTCGAGGACGAGATTCCTTTTAAGTGGGGTAGATTTGTAGCATCCCAAAATTCAAATCTTGAAATTTTCTCAAACTCGCTCTAAATTCAAAATGAATTTCAAATTTTGTTTCAAAATGTTTGTTTGCAAGTTGATATCAACAAATAAATTATAGTGGTCTATATTCTCTCCAAAATCCTCCTCAAAATATCCTACAAATATTTCCCCAGTGATCACCCTCAAATTCTTTCCAGAAATACTGCCCAGATATTTCCCCAGTAATCCCCCTTCAAGTTCTTTCCAGAAATACTGCTCAACTATTCCACCGATATATCTTCGGATATTTTCTTCTTGAGAAATACCTTCAGAATCATTTTTCAAGACCCTACAAATATTTTCTTCATAACTTTCCTCATGCCCATACGTATACGTATGCCTCCAGTGTCATACGGTGAGCTCTACAAGCTAATTACACTTATACAAGACAAATACATGCTAATCTCCACTAATCCTCTCATCCTCCCCCTAATCCTCTCATCCCTCCCCCTAATCCCCCCACCATGGCTATAAATAGAGGGGCAAGGGCCTCCTCTCATCCCAGCCCAAGCTATTTCATGGCAACTCTCTTTCCCCCCCACACACACCCACTCCATGTTCCACACAAGCACACACTAGCACAAGGATCGTTCGATCGTTCTTCGATCGTTCGTCCCCTGTTCTTAGTTTGTTCGTTCGTCCGATCGTTCAATCATTCGTCCAATCGTTCATGGTTCGTTCGTCCGTTCGTCCGATCGTTCGATCGTTCGTTCGTTCGTTCGTCCATATAATCTTTTTCCTACCGTTATGCTGCCGAAATTCCGATCGTTCGTTCGTTCGATCATTCGATCGTTCATCGTTCGTTCATAGTTCCTATTCATCGTTCATCGTTCGTTCATAGTCCCTATTCATCATTCTTCCAGATAATCTTTGTCCTGCCGTTATGTTGCCGAAATTCCGATCGTTCGTTCGTTCGATCATTCGATCGTTCATCGTTCGTTCATAGTCCCTATTCATCGTTCATCGTTCGTTCATAGCCCCTATTCATCGTTCTTCCAGATAATCTTTGTCCTGCCGTTATGTTGCCGAAATTCCGATCGTTCGTTCGTCCGATCATTCGATCGTTCGTCCGTTCGTTCGTCCAAATAATCTTTTTCCTGCCGTTATGCTGCCGAAATTCCGACCGTTCGTTCGTCCGTTCGTTCATAGTTCCTATTCATCGTTCATTGTTCGTTCATACGGCTATTCACTATCACTGTTCACCATTACTATTCATCGTTACTATTCACATACACTATTCATCATCGTTACTATTTATCATTACTATTCATCATCATTACTATTCATCGATGATATGTATAATTACTTTTCCGTCGCCACTATTCATCGTTACTAATCATCGTTACTATTCATCGGTCATCCAGTCATCCCAAATTTCAACTACTCATCCATCATGCTGTCCAGTCCACCTAAGACCAGCCAGACCCATGTTCCAATCATGCGAACTCCAGTGACTGTGATTTTCCTTCCAGTGGGAACTTCCCATCTGGTCACCCATCCCAGGTTTCTCCAAGTTGAGCATGCTTAACTTTGAGATTCCCTCGAACCAGGCTCCCAAACTCAGATTCCAATAATTCTCGTTTCTAAATTCTTATCAAACTATTCCCTATCCAACCATGTCATCCCTTAAGCATGGTCCATATTCCAGAAAACTCCCAAAATACTCTTGTCCCATATTCTGCCTATAACTCTCCTGTTCATACTAAGTCAGACGATTCATTCGTCACTATTCTCACCAACAGTGAACTTCACTGTGCTACACCACATACACTCAGCTATAAATACACCCAGCTACCCTCTCCCTCTCCACACACACTCAACACCCTCAGCCAAGGCAAACACCCCACCCACTCAGTTACTCCGCTCCGCCGGCTACACGCATAGTGTCGCTTCGCCTCCAGTCCACCCTCCTGGTAAGCACCTCCACTCCACCACCAGTAATATCACAACACCACATGACACAGATTCTACTCAAGACTCTACCTATCCATATATCGCTATTCTGACCACTATACTAATTATTTGTTGGTATACTTGCTGGTTTGTATGTTTGCTTGTTCATGTTGCATAGTTATCGGAGCGTTCGTGCCGTCTCGTGGAGGCCAGGTCTGCAAGTCTACGCCAGGCGGTGGAGCCAGAAGCCAGTTCCGCGAGCTCCCCTTCCCCTTCGCCGAATAAGCACGGCAAGCTCACTAGATCCCTTTGATGCATAAATTACCTATGATTTCTCAACCACAACCCTCAGCCTGTTATTTTATGCATGATATGATTTTGAGACAAGTTATTATGGCCACCCAGCCGCTTGACGCAATCAATCCCTAATATAATTGTTACAAATGATTTGAGGAAAGGTGTGAGTTTTCAAAAGAAAATGCTTTTCAAAATGTGTTTGATGAAGGGTTTTCACCCTTATCACCTTTGAGTAGGGATGATCAAGGACTCCCTGGTTTAGGGGAGGGCCTAAGGTGATGGCTCAGCTGGTTTAGGCGTGAGCAGAAGGATTGTCCCCTCTTATAAGGACCGGTTTGTCATCTTTCACTACCTGTACTCATGATAAGTACAACCACTCGAGACTGTGTGGACAGTCACTCAATCTGAACTCGTACGGTCCAACCCCAGGGTTATGAAGGCTGGGGAGCACTGGGAGGATAAGGAGGGGGAATGTTTTGTCCGTTTTGGACATGGCGGTGGCCTGACTCCTTCCGGTATAACCGTTAAGGTTAGGACGTGCGAGGAAAGAAAGAGATTTGGATTCGGATCTCATCGGCCATGAGATCGCAGAGCCGGACTAGTGGGTAAAGTGTACACCTCTGCGCAGAGTTTAAAAACCTATTCGAATAGTCTGTGTCCACAAGAATGGATGAGTCTGGTGTGGTATGGCAATTAGTGTTTTGTTTTCAAAAAAGAGGTGCTTTTGAGAAAAGTGGTTTTTAAAAAGGTCCGGCGGTTGAGCCGTGAGCTATGGTGGACGGGAAGTCCAGTGGCTGTTGTTGAAAATGAAAACCATGGGAAACTGCTGAGATACCTGGATGGTTTAGTCCAGGGGATTTTGTTATAATACTGAAAAACTTCCTGCTCCTTTTGGAGAGGATGCGCTTTGCAAAAATACAAAATGTTTTTCAAAACACTCTGCATAAAATATTGCTGTTTCTGCAAATATCCTGAGCTCCACATATTCCATGCATTATATCTGATCTCCCCATTCCGTGGGTGAAGGTGGGCTGCTGAGTACGTTTGTACTCACCTTTGCTTATTTGTTGTTTTTCAGAAAAAGGAGATCGGGTAAGAGTTACGACTGTTCCCAACCTTGCCTGTGGCTGTTGGACCGCTGATTTGCTTCACTGCGTATATCGGGCTGCTTCAGCCCCACTCTGATGATATGTCTCGAGTTGTGGACCAACTCTTAAAGTTGTTCGCCACCTCTGTAGGTTTGTCTCGTTTAAGCAGATTTGGTATCATCTGATGTATAAATGTGTTTACTAGCCTCCTGGGACTAGTAATTGTATCACATTTGAGTCCCAGAGGATTGGGGGGCTTCACGCATACACCAAGCCCCATTAACGGCACGACGGCGAAGCGAACTACACCCCGGTTTTTCTAATTATTCAGCTAAGGGCGTCCCATTTAGGGATGGCAATTTTACCCGCGGGTTCGGGCACGAAATTTGACCCGTGGGTCTTACCCGTACCCGACCCGATTTTATTACGGGTCGGGTACGAACTTGATTTCTTACCCGCGAGTACCCGACGGATATCCGAAAATAGTGATTTTAGATTTTTAACCTACCAGTACGCTAGCTAGCCGTCCATCCTCGACAGCTCATCCTACTGCCATCCCTCCGTGTCTACTGATGCTTCTGATCTGGTTCTAGTACTAGTGCCAGTACATTTGATAAAGTGCCAGTATGTAGTACCAGTGCTATCTAGTACAAGTACTTGAGCTAAGAGAGTGTTAATACACTAGATGACTATGCTAGCTACTCTCTGATTTTGACGAGTTGGAAGTTTATTAACAAAAAAACATTAGCAACACATGTCTAGGGCTACATCTACACGACTGCACTGTGCAACAACATTATGTGCCTCCGGTGATCATGGCAATGTGCAACACTCAGAACTGCACTATACTTCATTTAGGGAGAATGCACCAAGCTGCTATACCCGACGGATACCCGATATCCGCCCGATACCCGATGGGTACGGGCACGGGTACAAAATTTTACCCGTGGGTATAGTCATGGGCGGATATGGATAATCCCCGCGGGTATGGTCGCGGGCGGGTATTTACTCTACCCGATCTGAACCCGACCCATTGCCATCCCTAGTCCCATTCCACCCTCATGGTTGCATTGTTTTCCCGGGCGGTCATCCAACGAACAGGTCCTTACGGAGAGGCACTCGAGAAATCGCTTGAGCCCCCTACAGTATCACCAGTCCAACATCATAATCATAATGACAACATCGTATCATAAGTGTTCACATCATATTCATTGATTAAAGTAAAGCAATAGCATGAATCTAACCATAGAAGCCTAAAAGGTAATCAAGGACCAGGTAAATAGAAAGCTAGTCAACCCTTAGGTTGTTTATAGTATGCGAGACAGTGAATTATAAAGTAAATGGGACATAATGGGTCAGAGGACACTTGCCTTCACCAAACAGATGCTTAGGGTCTTCGATCTCGTAGAACTCGAAGAATTCGATCACTTGGTCGCCGAAGCTTGACTGTCGATTCCTCGAAGCTCGAAAATGGATCACAGTCTATTCGCGCCGCGAAGCGAAGACGAACTGGCACAAGCAAACAAACATATACATACGCATAAGAACATTACACCATACAAAGAAAAACATAATCAAAACATGTAATACGAAATAGAGCGCGTTACTACAATCACGCGAGGGAAAAGAAATGCGATAGTCGAAGCTACGGTCGAGAAGTTAACGGGTTTAGGCTAAACAAATATTAATTATCACATTTAATTCGACATTATCAAATATAAATTGTAAACTGCTATGTGGTTTTGATTCAATCTGCTACACTAACAACTGTCAAATAAATAACTAATCTAATTAGCACGAGAGATTCTAAGCGAGGTAAGTTTACGATGCGCGAAACAGCACACCAGCTTGCGAACGACACGCGCGACATAGCGCGCGGACGGCACACGAAATAGCACGACAGTGTGCGAACGACGCGGACATGCGTGCGAACAACACGCGCGACACGCGAACCAAATGCGCGGCAGAACGAGCGAAGGAAAGGCGACGACGCGCGAACAGTGCGCAAAAGATACGTGAACACGCACGCGACCACGTGCGAGCAATATAAAATAGAGAGCGCTTCTACAATTATGCGGGGATAAGGAACGCGACGGTCGAGAGGTTAACGTGTTTACACTAAGCAAGTATTAATTAGAATATTAGTTCGATATAATTATAATTACATGAATTGACATTATCATATCAAATATAAATTAAAACTACTACTTGGATTTGACTAAATTACTATTTTAATAGTGAACGATTGAACCAATAATTAATTAACTGACCCGAGTGATTATAAGTAAACGATTTAATATCGTACGCGAACAACGCGACGACGACGAGCGCCACACGTGTGAACAACGCGACATACGAGTAATGCTAAATTATATCGTTCTTATATTAGCCAAATATTAAATATAACATTTAAGTCATCATAATCACGCTAATAGGTATCTACACACATATAATTATATTAGCAGGCATTTATAAAATATAAATTAACGCAACTGCTTAGTTTCGATTAATCTGATATTCTAACGGCTACACGCACGACAATATAAGTGATCATAAGCGAAGACAATTAATAATGCGCGCGACAACTCGTGAAACGAAGTACGCCACACTTCACAAACGACGACGCGCGCAAACAGCACGCGTGAAACATCTTGCGCGACGCACGCTACAACACGCTAATTATGTGCAGACCGGTCGCGCGGCGCGCGTGCACGAACATGAATGGACGACGACTACACGCACGACAACGGCAACAGCGACACGTGCGGATAGCATGAACGGTACGCGCGATAAACAGTATGCGTGACAGCACGCGAACGACATGCGATCCAGCACGCCATCGCGCGCGGAACAGCATGCGCAACATACGAGAAATATTTAAATAGGTGACGCACATACACTAAGCGGATATTAATTTAAAATGTTCGAGTTGGCATTAATCAAATTAACGCGTATTTGTAAAGCACAAGTTAGAACTATAAATTAGTTTTAATTAGAAAGTCATTCTTTTAACCACTTGAATGAACAAATAATTAATTACTTAAGACCTGCGACATACCAAAATAATGTTACTGATACGAAATTGATGCTGTTATGAAGTTAACGCAACTGGAACGAGTCGTGATGGGTTTACGACACAAATTATATTGAATAAATAGCCTTTCTCGAATTTAAACTATGTGGCTTGATTCTATTGGTCGAAGCGAAGCCCACGCGAAGGGTCACACGGAATACAACCACATAGGATGAAAACGAGTGGGATCTAGTGTGGCTAGCATCTCCTCCAACTGCTCACTCACGCGCAGCCTAAATTGGTGGTTCTTCTTCAACTCAAGAACACAGGGCGAGGGGTGGAACTGGCCTGGTCGGGGCTCCGGACAGAGGCCGCGCTAGCAGGGGGACACGCGCTAGAGGCACAGGTGGCCGGCCGCGCACAGGCACTCCAGGCCGCGCACAGGGACTCCAGGCCGCGCACCCGGGGCATGCCGACCGCGCAGGCTGGCCGCGCACCCTGTAACACCCCAGGTGTTACTCAGGGTATCCACCCAGGGCTACACCTTTTAAAACCTACTATCACATGTGGGGTAGCTTGAGCAAAGCACATCAAACTTAGAATTCAAATCCTAAGCAAAGTGCAACCCATCTTAGATGTCATACCTTAACCCATCATGCATCTAAAGGAGAGAATTGCCCAAAACCCTAAAGCAAACCCCCTTTAGACAATGGGAACCCTAGATGTAAGTATGACCAAAAGGTCATGAAAACCTTATGATCATGGCTTGGGCCAAATATAAAAGTTGTAGTACACTTAATAACCTACAAATGATAGTAAGAAAGTAACCCCAAAAAAGATTTCAGAAAAGCCCCAAAAGGGTCACCAAAGGTT
Source organism: Zea luxurians (assembly GCA_029449295.1). NCBI lineage: Eukaryota > Viridiplantae > Streptophyta > Magnoliopsida > Poales > Poaceae > Zea > Zea luxurians. The sequence goes on along the minus strand of JAOPSE010000013.1, from coordinate 63,773,628 downwards.
TGAGCACAAAAGAAAAATCAGAAATTGCCTAAGTCCAAAAACTAACCTTTGGCCAAAGATCACACATGTTCACCCTCATTCAAACTTCAAAACACTTTGACCCAATTGACAAAGTGGCGCCAAATTAACCCTAGAATGCCCTGGAAAAAGTTGACACCTACCCTAAGACGTTTTGACTCGACTTGGCACCATTTTTGTCTCGGTTTGGACATCTCTGACATAGCCGACTTCCCACCCCCATATCTCTCTAACCCGACCACATCTACCCTTGGAACTCACATGAACTAGGTAGCTCTAGGTGCAGGGAAGAGATCTCTCACAGGCTCTAGGGCAAGATTTGTACGTTTGGCCGCTCAGCAGAGGGAAGAACACGGGCAGAAGCAAAGAGCCATGTGTTCGACGCGCTCTAAGCTCGCCAGAGCACGCCCGCGCGCGCCCCCGCGTGCCCCGCGTCGCGCCAAAGACCAGCCGGCGCCATGGCTCGCGCCCGCGCCTATAAAACCCCCAGGAACCTTGACCGTACCCCTCCGCACGCTCGACCTCACCGGAGCCCAAAACCACCGGCGTTTGCCCGTGCACGGCGTGCCCGCGGCCGCTCGATCCCCCTGCCACCATAAACCGGCCAACAGGTCCCTTCCCAACCCCATCCAGCCCTCGGAAAAGATTGTGCACACCTCGGTGAAGCTCCCCGAGCGAGGAATCGGAGTTTGCTTCGCCGGAGAGGCCAGTCCACGGTCACCGGACTCCACCCGACCGTCGGCGAGCGTAGACCGGGTAATCCTCTGCTCCATTCCTCGATTCCTTGTGCACAAAGCCTCTACGTCACCCGTGAAGCTCACTGTGCCATTGGATTGAACCTGGTCGCCGAGGTTTGGCCGGCACACCCGCCGCCGACGAGAGCACACGCTTGCGCACGTGGACCGGGCGATTCCGGCCACCCCCGCCGTCGAGCCGTACACCATTATGACCGCCAGAACCTCCCGGAGCCAACCCCACCCCTCGCCGGACCTCTCTTGCCGCCGGTAAGCCGCGCCACCCTTTTCTTTCTCGCGGGTACTGTTTAAACCTAGGGAGGGACTGCGGGGGAGAAGGAGAGAAAGCTAAGGGGTTTTGCGCAATGTCAGTGACTCGGATGAATAGTAGCGCGGGGGTATAATTGAGAGAGTTAGTTTGGAAATAACTCGAGGACTTCGGTGCAAATTGGTTTTCCAGGAAACCTTTAATTAAATGATTTAAAATTGAAACAGCACTTGAATAATTCATATCTTCTGTTTATTCATCCAAATTGAGTCAAACCAATTTTGTCAGATCTTAAATAATATAAACTACTGAAGAAAAATATGAAACCCTATGTGCTACAGAAAACTTTAGGGTTCTGAATTAAATACTGATTTGGCCAAAAGCTAAATAATAGGAAGAAAAATAGTTGCACTATTTAACTGAGGTTAAGAAAATTTGGAGAAGTACATGACCACCTACTGACCTATTTAAAAATGCTAAACCCCTCTGTACACCCCATTAAGGTAGATTTTGCCATTTATTTTACATTATGCCTAAGGTTAAAGAAAATAGGAAAGGTGATTTAAATAAAGAACCAGGGAGCCCCCATATTTTTGTTAGTATACTTATTCAGTGTAGTTACTAGAAAAATTGATTATACCCTGGTTTAGTATGAAATAAATAGGATGTCTTTTATTTTAAGAAAACAAGGAAAACCTAGAAAAATCCTACAAAAACAACCCCAAGGCAAAAACACCCAAAACCTTGGGATAACCAATGGGTTGTTGTTATGAACATAAGAAAAATATGAAGTCTGTTGTTTGATTTTCAAATAACAAGTTATTTATAAGCACCTTTTTGGCATTAAACTTTAGAATATCACAAATAAATAACCACTAATCAGCTTTCTGTGATTTTTGGCACAGAAGCTTATTATTACTGTTAGATGCCAACAAAAATAACCTTTAGGACAGAACCCACCCCTAGTTTAGAGTTATAGTACAAAGTGGCCCATTTACACAACTTTTGTTATTTTTGTCTAAAGCATAGCCTTTTTATTTTTTGTACCTCAAATTCCTAGAACAGGCTATATTAACCAATGGCAAGCCACTGTAATTTTTACAGAATTTTTGGAAAAAGTTAATTCACTATTGTAGTTCAAACCTACACTAGAATTCATAAATAAAAATAAAGAAAGGGAAAATGAATAATGGAAAATTAGTGTCATCCTAAAAACCCTTTGAGATTGTCCACTGAAATTACAAAGGAAATACCAATCCACTATGCTTATCCTTAACAAAACTAAACCTAGAGTGATAAGCAAAACCACTAAAAGCCACATATGACCAATGAACCCTAAGTTGCCAACTAACTTAGTTTTTCTTCCTTTAGCATAATGTTATTAAATCCTATAATCATGACCTACATATTCATTGCATTTCGATAGACTGTAACCTCGCTGACGGAGAGTATGTCCTCGTGCCGGAGCAAGGAGCTGCTCAGAAGGTAGCCCCGGATCCAGCACCAGAGCCTGCACCAGAGGATCTGCCTACCCCAACTTTGGAAGGCAAGCCCCGGTTTATGCAAAACTGTTATTTATACTATTTTACTACACTTAATGATTGTAGGATTGAATGTGCACTTAAGTGTAGGAGTTGTTTGAAACCCTAGTTGCATGATCTCAGGAACCCTATTGAGATGAATACTAGTATGCTAGGCCAAGTAGCTGCTTTATTAATTAGGGATCTCGGTAGAAGTCGAGTGATTTTTCTAGCACTCGCGCGAGGTCAGGACATTGATTGTGCCCACTTTCATATCATACTAATGTTGGTCTATGGACACAGATCCATGGGGATGCGTGGTCTATGAGATGAAATTGGAATAAGGATTAACGTGCGGATACCTGTGTCAAGCGTTTGAATGTACTAAGCACATGCCGAGAAATATGGTAAATCGGTAAGCCTAGTACCTGATTGAACCTGCCAGCGGACATATCCCCTCACGCGACCTGAGATGTTGTCTCCCATTCCGGTTATGGTGGGTACAAGTGCGGTCACTGCACGACGGCAGTCGGGGTCAGTGAGGCATTGTACGCCAAGGCGGTGAGCCCTGATCTACTGCCAGGGAATCGATGGGGACGGTTGATGTGTGTGGGGACGGAGTGCCTCGCCACGTCGTGTGTTTAGGTTTACCTTGCAAGGATAAAAACTCGATTCGAATCGTCTGCTTCTCGCAGCTAATGAGACTGCTTGATCCATTGTACTGCATTGAGTAACAAGTGGAAATGTGATGAGTTGACACAAGATGTTGATTGCTAAATATGTTTGATACCATGTATGCGTAGATAGTACACATTTAGCCTTAAGAGAGTCACACTAAAACTTGACAAAGCTAAAACTTGATTCATAAACTCAGCTAGTGCTTTTGGCAACCAAACCCCATAGCCAAACAGTGCATGTCTAGAGGTAGAGGAGTAGACTCCTCACACCGGGTAAGTCTAGCTGAGTATTAGTATACTCAGCCTTGCTTGTGGCATAATTTTTTTAGGTTCTCTGGAGGACATGGTTGCTGGAGTGACTTGGCCGTCCATCTTGCCACCGGGTTGGACTGTTGAGGGACCCCGCCTCGGCTGAGGAGGAGCATGAGGAGTGATGGGACAGGCTTCCCCATCCCTCCATTTATCTATCGTTAGTTTCATTCCGCTGCACTTCGAACAGTAATGACTACTTTTGCAAAAACTCCGATGATGATGTAATAATTAGTACTCCTTAATGTATGGTTTTATGCTTTATTGTATTTGCTCTGCGACTCACCATCGAGTGAGACTGTGGTACTTGATCCTGTCAGTGGCCTCATCGGACTAGATCTGAGGGATTGACGGGTTATTCCCATTTAAGTGTGGTCTAGCCTCTGAGGCGGGACTTAGGCACTTAAGTTGGAATAATTCGGGCAGTTCCGCCACAGCTGGTATCGGAGCTTGTACCACCACAGAGGAATCAATAAACTATAAATACCCTCCTTTTCTAAGTAAAAAACTGGATAGAAACAAATGTTGGATAGATCGTAGGACGATCAGGATAGACCTAGAACGTGAAGCCTTAGGGTGATAGAGGGGTAGTTAGGTGGCTAAGTGACTAAGCCCTACAGGCTACTATAAGGGATGGGAGTCCTTCCCTATTCCCTTTACGTTGATGTGAGGTCGTTCAGGACGAGCATGCATGCATTCTTAATTAAACTAATGGGTAAGAATTTAATACAAAATGATGACCAACTAAGTACCCCAGTACCATTGCCATAATTAGAGAGAGGCTGAGTTGTGTTTCCTTTTCTTTTTATAATTCTTTTTCTTTTACTTATGATTAACCGTACACAGATGACTTCCCACGGATCCTCGGATGAAGGGAATGCTGTCACACACTGACGGGCTTGCACGAGAGGGTTTTCCTCGTATTTTGTGGGAGGTACTTCTGGGAGCTGGTTACATGACACCTCCCCAGTACACGGTGCAGCAGTTCGAGAAGCACAGAGTGCCCCGCTGTAGGGTGAGGATGACCCTGGAGCCTCATCCCCTACAGCCAGGCTGGCGTTCGCTGGACCGAAGTCTTTTGGGTACCGGGCTGAGGATACGATCGAGGCGATTGCTCTGCACGGGTTGACCACTTTCTGCGGATTCGACCTTGGAGTTATCCACCCACCCCATTGGCTTGTTCCCCGCTGAGAAGGAGGACGACCCAATGTGGAAGGACCGAGTGGAGCATGCCAAGGACATCTGGGCTCTCTACCCAGGCCAGACTGCTCACTTGACAGTACGGTGCATGAATGCCCTGTACCGTCTGCAAGTGATGCGTGGTGAGGCAATGTCCCATCTGATGGCATTGTTGGAAGCAACAAAGATCACCCTGGACAACAGAGAGGAGCTTGTGGTTGATTTGTCCACTGAGATGGTGGAGAAGGACTTGCAGGTGGAGCAGCTGTCAGATGAGATCCAAGAGCTGGAGGAATTAGTGGGAACCAGGGAGAACACCATCGAGGTTCTCGAGGATCAGTTAATTAACACCCAGCAGCAGCTTGCCAAGGCTAACGAGCATCTGGATATGCACCACCAGGAGATCCAGGACATGGGGGCCAACGAGGATGTCGACATCGAGGGAGGAGAGGAGCCTACCTCCAGCTTGGACACTGCGGGCTCGGACCACCTTCCCCCGAGTCGAGTGTTGCCTCGTTCGCTCATTAGATATCAGGGATAGAACTAGAAGTCGGTGATGGTAGAACTCCTCGAAGCTAGCTTAGCTTTTGCACCCCTAGGGTACTAGGCTAGATAGAGTTGAGTCTTTTGGGCCATTGATGTAATCATGATAAACTCTTTTGGAAGCATGGTTGATGGATGATGTTAGTCTTAATTTGGGAAGAAAAGTTTATGCCTTGTGAAATCCTTTATGTTTATGCAAGAATCTACCAATTTCGTCTTTTGACTCTTTCACCGCGATTGAACCTTGAACTTTGAAGATGTGTTATTAAGTATATATGTGATTTTTCAGATGGCCGAGAGAGCGCGTCGTGGACAGAATGAGCGCATTCCTCCACCACCGCCACCGCCTCCCATTCTGCAGGAGCTAATGGCTCAGTAGAATGAGATCTTGAGGCAGCTAGCTCAGCGCCAGCCACCACCTCAGCACTATGGTGGTGGAGATCATCAGCGTCACCCCGCAGCAGCCACTTACTAGGAGTTCCTCAGTACTCAGCCACCGTTGTTCACCAGGGCAGAGGACCCACTTGATGCTGACGTATGGCTGAGGGTAGTGGAATCTAAATTCCCACTACTCAATGGAGTTTGTTCCGAAGTGACTAAGGTCAGGTTCGCCACCCAGCAGCTTCGCGGACCCGCGCGGACATGGTGGGACCACTATCTTGCTATGCAACAAGTTGACCATGAAGTGGATTGGAGAGAGTTCAAGGCAGCTTTCAGGGGACACCATATTCCAGCTGGCATTATGGACCGTAAGCTCAACGAGTTTCTGGCACTCACTCAAGGGAACCGGACAGTGCTACAGTATGCTCAGGCATTTAATGACCTGTGCTAGTATGCTGGGTATCATGCAGACACGGACGAGAAGAAGAGAGACAGATTTAGGAGGGGGCTCAGCACTAAGCTCCATGACTGCCTCAATACTGTCAAGGCCAACAGCTACAATGAGTTGGTCAACATGGCCATTTCTCAGGAGGACTGTATCACCGCTCGTCAGGCAGAGAAGAAGAGGAAGACCCCTGTGGCAGGACCTTCAGCTCAGCCACAGCGCTTCAGGATTGTGTCAGACACTCAAAACAGGGGGCCTCAGCAGCAGCAAGGGCGATGGGTGATCCGACCACAGCAGCAGCAGCAGCAGGCACCCAACCGTACCCAGTTTCCAGCTCTGAGGAACAATCAACAGTAGCAGCAGTATCGCCAGGCAAATGACAACAGGTGTTTCACTTGTGGCAACACCGGACATTATGCCAAGAATTGCCCCAGAAACCAGCAGAGGCAGGGACAGAATGTTAATCAGAACCAAGGCAAGAGGCAGAAGGTGCAAGTGAGGCAAGGCAGGCTGAACTTTACCACCATGGCTGATATTCCAGAGGGAGCACCCGTCATGACTGGTATCTTTACAGTTTTGAATTATCCTGCTATTATTCTTTTTGATTCTGGTGCATCGCATAGTTTTATCAGTGCCAAATTTAGTGCCAAGTGTCAGTTACCTTTTCACCACACCAATGGGGGTATTACAATTTCAACACCAGGAGGCAGGATTGCCACCAATCAAATCAGCAAGAATGTGCCTATAAAGTTTGGTAGCCTGATAATTAAAACCAACCTTCTTATTTTGGGTTTGGATAGTGTGGATATCATATTGGGAACTGACTGGTTGACCAAACATCAGGTAGTAATTGACATTGCAGCTAGGGCCATTGAAGTGCACTCACCAAGCTGTGGTGAAACCACACTATATTTGCCCGACCAGGGTTGTACCCGTTCTTGTGCCTTCGTTATGATAGAATCCCCGGTGGAAAAGATCCCAGTGGTCTGTGACTACCCAGATGTTTTTCCGGATGAATTGCCAGGGATGCCACCTGATCGAGACATCGTGTTCGCAATCGAATTACAACCCGGGACTGCTCCTATTTCTAAAAGACCCTATAGGATGCCTCCCGCAGAATTAGCAGAGCTGAAAAAGCAACTGCAGGAGTTGTTGGACAAGGGGTTCATTCGCCCAAGTACTTCACCTTGGGGATGTCCTGCTTTATTTGTGAAGAAGAAGGATGAGAGTTTGAGAATGTGTGTTGACTACCGCCCTCTCAATGCGGTGACCATCAAGAACAAATACCCACTACCCCGTATTGATGTCTTGTTTGATCAATTGGTGGGAGCCAAAGTGTTCTCCAAGATAGATCTTCGCTCGGGTTACCATCAGATCAAGATCCGTGCCAGTGATATTCCCAAGACGGCCTTCTCAACCAGATATGGGCTTTATGAGTGTTTGGTAATGTCTTTTGGGTTGACCAATGCCCTGGCTTATTTTATGTACCTGATGAACTCAGTATTCATGCCAGAGCTGGACAAATTCGTGGTCGTTTTCATTGACGATATTCTGGTGTATTCCAAGAATGAAGCCGAGCACACCAAACATTTGCATACTGTACTTCAGAGGCTGCGTGACCATCAGTTGTATGCCAAGTTGTCTAAATGTGAATTCTAGCTGAAGGAGATTAAATTCTTGGGTCACACAATTTCTCAGGATGGGATATCTGTTGATCCTGAGAAGGTACAGGAGGTGATGGATTGGAAGCCCCCGACTATAGTGAGGCAGATTCGGAGTTTTCTGGGATTGGCAGGGTATTATCGACGATTCATTCCGGATTTCTCTAGAATTGCCAAACCAATGACTAAACTGTTGAAGAAAGGAGTCAAGTATGATTAGAACCAAAAGTGCGAAGATGCTTTTCATACACTGAGGGAGCATTTGACAACAGCCCCAGTGCTGGCTCAACCTGATAACACCAAGCCCTTTGAAGTCTATTGTGATGCTTCTGGTATGGGATTGGGATGTGTATTAATGCAAGATAACAGAGTAATTGCTTATGCCTCCGAGCACTCAGACCCCATGAGCAGAACTACCCTGCACATGATCTGGAGTTAGCAGCCGTGGTTCATGCTCTCAAGATATGGAGACACTACTTGATGGGAGCTCACTGTAACATTTACACTGATCACAAGAGCCTCAAATACATTTTCACTCAGGCAGATCTGAACATGAGGCAGAGGAGATGGTTAGAATTAATCAAGGACTATGATTTGGAGGTGCATTACCATCCTGGCAAAGCCAATGTTGTGGCAGATGCCTTGAGCAGAAAGGCCCAGTGCAATTGTATGAGCATGGATGCGAGAGTTACCACCCTGTGTGATGAATTGTGCAAGCTGAACCTGGAAGTTGTTTCTTCAGGTGATTTAAACTATATCTCGGTGGAGCCCACCCTGCAAGAGCAAATAGTCCAGGCACAGATTGAAGATAAGGGTGTTCAGGTTATCAAAGACATGATCAAGCAGAAGGCAGAGAAATACAAGTGCTTCCGTCAGGATAGCAAGGGAATTCTATGGTTTGGAGATCGATTGGTTGTTCCCAAGGACCCGGAGCTTAGAAAGAAGATATTGGATGAAGCTCACCTTTCAAAATTATCCATGCACCCTGGCAGCAACAAGATGTACCATGATCTCAGATCCTTATACTGGTGGACCAGAATGAAGAGGGAAATTGCCAAGTACATATCCGAGTGTGACACCTGCCAGAGGATCAAAGCCAGTCATTTGAAGGCAGCAGGCCCTTTGCAACCCCTTCCCATACCATCTTGGAAATGGGAGGACATTTGCATGGACTTTATCGTGGGATTGCCCAATACCTCCAGGCACCATGATTCCATTTGGGTTATTGTGGACAGGTTGACCAAGACTGCTCATTTCTTACCAGTGCATACCACCCACAAGACCGAGAAATATGCAGAGATCTATGTTGATCAGATAGTGCGTTTGCATGGCATTCCGAAGACCATTGTATCCGACAGAGGAGCACTCTTTGTGGCACGCTTTTGGGAGAAGCTGCAAGAATCACTTGGGACCCAGGTAATACGAAGCTCAGCATACCATCCTCAAACGGATGGCCAGACGGAAAGGGTAAATCAGGTTTTGGAAGACATGTTGAGGGCATGCGTGCTACACTACGGGAAGGATTGGGACAAGTGTCTTTCTTTGGCAGAGTTTTCTTATAATAACAGCTACCAGTCCAGTTTGAAGATGGCACCTTTTGAAGCCTTATATGGGAGAAGATGTAGGACCCCGCTGAATTGGTCGCAAGCTGGAGAGAGAGAAATATTTGGGCCAGATTTGGTACTTAAAGCAGAGGAAAAGGTCAGAGTTATTGCAAAGAACTTAGAAGCTGCTCAGGCCAGGCAAAAGAGCTATCATGACAAGAGGCGGAAGCCTCTGCAGTTTGAAGTGGGAGATCATGTTTACCTTAAGGTGTCACCCACCAAGGGTGTCCAAAGATTCGGGATCAAGGGCAAGTTAGCTCCTCGCTACATTGGACCCTATGAAATCAAAGCAAGTTGTGGACCCGTAGCCTATCAATTGGAATTGCCACCTCGCATGTCAGCAGTTCACAATGTGTTTCATGTATCTCAGCTGTGGAAATGTGTCCGCCTACCCACTGAAGTGCTACCTGAACCAGACATTGAGGTAGAACCAGACCTGTCCTATCAAGAGTGCCCCGTCAAGGTATTGGATCAGAAAGAGAGGTCAACACGGGCAAAGTCGATCATAATGTTTAAGGTTCAGTGGAGTCACCATTTAGTAGAAGAAGCTACATGGGAGACTGAGAATTTTCTACGCTCTCGCTTCCCCGACTTTCTGCCCAAAGGAGTCGGTACGTAACCCAAAACCCCACCCCACCTGCCCTTTGAATACAATTATAAGAAAAACTTAGATAACAAGGATAGTCTAAGTTGTGGTTTTAACTTAAAAAGGACTTCCTTCTGAAGTTGCAAAGAGGATGACATTCGAAGAACAGTTAACTAGAGAAACTTAAAGAAAAGCAGAAACCACACACCAGCACACCTTCATGGCACCCTCCTGAGGACTCTACCTAAAATCTTGGGACGAGATTCCTTTAAGGGGGAGGGCTGTAACACCCCAGGTGTTACTCAGGGTATCCACCCAAGGCTACACCTTTTAAACCTACTATCACATGTGGGGTAGCTTGAGCAAAGCACATCAAACTTAGAATTCAAATCCTAAGCAAAGTGCAACCCATCTTAGATGTCATACCTTAACCCATCATGCATCTAAAGGAGAGAATTGCCCAAAACCCTAAAGCAAACCCCCTTTAGACAATGGGAACCCTAGATGTAAGTATGACCAAAAGGTCATGAAAACCTTATGATCATGGCTTGGGCCAAAAATAAAAGTTGTAGTACACTTAATAACCTAAAAATGATAGTAAGAAAGTAACCCCAAAAAGATTTCAGAAAAGCCCCAAAAGGGTCACCAAAGGTTTGAGCACAAAAGAAAAATCAGAAATTGCCTAATTCCAAAAACTAACCTTTGGCCAAAGATCACACATGTTCACCCTCATTCAAACTTCAAAACACTTCGACCCAATTGACAAAGTGGCGCCAAATTAACCCTAGAATGCCCTGGAAAAAGTTGACACCTACCCTAAGACGTTTGACTCGACTTGGCACCATTTTTGTCTCGGTTTGGACATCTCTGACATAGCCGACTTACCACCCCCATATCCCTCTAACCCGACCACATCTACCCTTGGAACTCACATGAACTAGGTAGCTCCAGGTGCAGGGAAGAGATCTCTCACAGGCTCTAGGGCAAGATTCGTACGTTTTGGCCGCTCAGCAGAGGGAAGAACACGGGCAGAAGCAAAGAGCCACGTGTTCGACGCGCTCTGAGCTCGCTAGAGCACGCCCACGCGCGCCCCGCGTGCCCTGCGTCGCGCCAAAGACCAGCCAGTGCCATGGCCCGCGCCCGCGCCTATAAAACCCCAGGAACCTTGACCGTACCCTTCCGCACGCGCTCGACCTCACCGGAGCCCAAAACCATCGGCGTTTGCCCGTGCACGGCATGCCTGCGGCCGCCCGATCCCCCTGCCACCGTAGACCGGCCAACAAGTCCCTTCCCAACCCCATCCAGCCCTCGGAAAAGATTGTGCACACCTCGGTGAAGCTCCCCGAGCGAGGAATCGGAGTTTGCTTCGCCGGAGAGGCCAGTCCACGGTCGTCAGACTCCACCCGACCGCCGGCGAGCGTAGACCGGGTAATCCTCGGCTCCATTCCTCAATTCCTTGTGCACACAGCCTCTACGTCACCCCGTGAAGCTCACTGTGCCATTGGATTGAACTAGGTTGCCGTGGTTTGGCCGGCACACCCACCGCCGACGAGAGCACACACCTGCGCACGTGGACCGAGCGATTCTGGCCGCCCCCACCGTCGAGCCATACACCGTTGTGACCGCCAGAACCTCCCAGAGCCAACCCCGCCCCTCGCCGGACCTCTCTCGCCGCCGGTAAGCCGCGCCACCCTTTTTTTCTCGCGGGTACTGTTTAAACCTAGGGAGGGACCGCGAGGGAGAAGGAGAGAAAGCTAAGGGGTTTTGCGCAATGTCAGTGACTCGGATGAATAGTAGCGCGGGGGTATAACTGAGAGAGTTAGTTTGGAAATAACCCGAGGACTTCGGTGCAAAGTGAAACAGCACTTGAATAATTCATATCTTCTGTTTATTCATCCAAATTGAGTCAAACCAATTTTGTCAGATCTTAAATAATATAAACTACTGAAGAAAAATATGAAACCCCTATGTGCTACAGAAAACTTTAGGGTTCTAAATTAAATACTGATTTGGCCAAAAGCTAAATAATAGGAAGAAAAATAGTTGCACTATTTAACTGAGGTTAAGAAAATTTGGAGAAGTACATGACCACCTACTGACCTATTTAAAAATGCTAAACCCCTCTGTACACCCCATTAAGGTAGATTTTGCCATTTATTTTACATTATGCCTAAGGTTAAAGAAAATAGGAAAGGTGATTTAAATAAAGAACCAGGGAGCCCCCATATTTTTGTTAGTATACTTATTCAGTGTAGTTTACTAGAAAAATTGATTATACCCTGGTTTAGTATGAAATAAATAGGATGCCTTTTATTTTAATAAAACAAGGAAAACCTAGAAAAATCCTACAAAAATAACCCCAAGGCAAAAACACCCCAAACCTTGGGATAACCAATGGGTTGTTGTTATGAACATAAGAAAAATATGAAGTCTGTTGTTTGATATTTTTCAAATAACAAGTTAGTTATAAGCACCTTTTTGGCATTAAACTTTAGAATATCACAAATAAATAACCACTAATTAGCTTTCTATGATTTTTGGCACAGAAGCTTATTATTACTGTTAGATGCCAACAAAAATAACCCTTAGGATAGAACCCACCCCTAGTTAAGAGTTATAGTACAAAGTGGCCCATTTACACAACTTTTGTTATTTTTGTCTAATGCATAGTCTTTTTTTTTTTTGAACCTCAAATTCCTAGAACAGGCTATATTAACCAATGGCAAGCCACTGTAATTTTTACAGAATTTTTGGAAAAAGTTAATTCACTGTTGTAGTTCAAACCTACACTAGAATTCATAAATAGAAAATAAAGAAAGGGAAAATGAATAATGGAAAATTAGTGTCATCCTAAAAACCCTTTGAGATTGTCCACTGAAATATATAAAGGAAATACCAATCCACTATGCTTATCCTTAACAAAACTAAACCTAGAGTGATAAGCATAAACCACTAAAAGCCACATATGAGCAATGAACCCTAAGTTGCCAACTAACTTAGTTTTTCTTCCTTTAGCATAATGTTATTAAATCCTACATAATCATGACCTACATATTCATTGCATTTCGATAGACTGTAACCTCGCTGACGGAGAGTACGTCCTCGTGTCGGAGCAAGGAGCTGCTCAGGAGGTAGCCCCGGATCCAGCACCAGAGCCTACACCAGAGGATCTGCCTACCCCAGCTTTGGAAGGCAAGCCCCAGTTTATGCATAACCTGTTATTTATACTATTTTACTACACTTAATGATTGTAGGATTGAATGTGCACTTAAGTGTGGGAGTTGTTTGAAACCCTAGTTGCATGATCTCAGGAACCCTATTGAGATGAATACTAGTATGCTAGGCCGAGTAGCTGCTTTATTAATTAGGGATCTCGTAGAAGTCGAGTGATTTTTCTAGCACTCGCGCGAGGTCAGGACATTGATTGTGCCCACTTTCATATCATACTGATGTTGGTCTATGGACACGGATCCATGGGGATGCATGGTCTACGAGATGAAATTGGAATAAGGATTAACGTGCGGATACCTGTGTCAAGCGTTTGAATGTACTAAGCACATGCCGAGAAATATGGTAAATCGGTAAGCCTAGTACCTGATTGAACCTGCCAGCGGACATATCCCCTCACGCGACCTGAGACGTGGTCTCCCATTCCGGTTATGGTGGGTACAAGTGCGGTCACTGCACGACGGCAGTCGGGGTCAATGAGGCATTGTACGCCAAGGCGGTGAGCCCTGATCTGCTGCCAGGGAATCGATGGGGACAGTTGATGTGTGTGGGGACGGAGTGCCTCGCCACGTCATGTGTTTAGGTTTAAAAAACTCGATTCGAATTGTCTGCTTCTCGCAGCTAATGAGACTGCTTGATCCATTGTACTGCATTGAGTAACAAGTGGAAATGTGATGAGTTGACACAAGATGTTGATTGCTAAATATGTTTGATACCATGTATGCGTAGATAGTACACATTTAGCCTTAAGAGAGTCACACTAAAACTTGAGAAAGCTAAAACTTGATTCATAAACTCAGCTAGTGCTTTTGGCAACCAAACCCCACAGCCAAACAGCTGCATGTCTAGAGGTAGAGGAGTAGACTCCTCACACCGGGTAAGTCTAGTTGAGTATTAGTATACCCAGCCTTGCTTGTGGCATAATTTTTTTTAGGTTCTCTGGAGAACATGGTTGCTGGAGTGACTTGGTCGTCCATCTTGCCACCGGGTTGGACTGTCGAGTGGGACCCCGTCTCGGCTGAGGAGGAGCATTAGGAGTGATGGGACAGGCTTCCCCATCCCTCCATTTATCTATCGTTAGTTCCATTCCGCTGCACTTCGAACAGTAATGACTACTTTTGCAAAAACTCCGATGATGATGTAATAATTTAGTACTCCTTAATGTATGGTTTTATGCTTTATTGTATTTGCTCTGTGACTCACCATCGAGTGAGACTGTGGTACTTGATCCTGTCAGTGGCCTCGTCAGACTAGATCCGAGGGATTGACGGGTTATTCCCATTTAAGTGTGGTCTAGCCTCTGAGGCGGGACTTAGGCACTTAAGTTGGAATAATTCGGGCAGTTCCGCCACACACCCGGGGCACGTCGGCCGCGCAGGCTGGGCGCAGGATGCCGCTGGGG